>VZQC01006086.1:23923-53102 GCA_009823505.1 Rhizomys pruinosus | reverse complement strand
TTTTTTTTTTGTTGTTGTTTTGTTTTGAGACAGGGTCTCCCTTTGGCCACAACTAGCCAGGGACTTTCTATGTAACAGGCTGGCCTCCATCTCACAGAGGTCCGCCTGCCTCTGCCTCCCAAGTCCTGGAAAACAAGGCATGTGCCACCATACCTGGCTTAATATATATATATATATATATATATATGTGTGTGTGTGTGTGTGTGTGGTTTACTGCAAATGGCTTGATTTGTGTTAAGATACCAGAAATTTTACCAGTCATTAGTTTTACATCATAAATGTAAATACTAATACTAGTTGAGGGAGACCAAGAAATAATGCTTTGAATTGTCATTGCTATGAAAATAGTTTTAACAGCTGCTTTCCCACTTGAAAGTTTCCAGAAGCTCCTCACAGGACTATAGCCCACACTTGAACACATTTCTATTTTTATTTTTCTTTAAAACTAATGTGTAGTGTATGTAACTCTTTAAGGTAGAGGATCTAATTACCATTATTTGAATATATCTCCAGCTTGAATGCCTTTTTGCAATTGTTTTTAGCAGCATTTTTCATTGGTCAATCCATGTAGGAATGAACTCTTTTCTTCAGCTGATTGTAAACTCTCCATAAGTATTGCTTACCTTAGTGTTTGCAGTTTTCAAATGGGAATAGAGCTTTACATATTTTTTTCTTTTTTAAAACTGTCAGGTAGTGTTTTAAAACTCAAAGTATTCAAAGGGCTTGAATGTAGCTGGTTTGAGATCACCCATTGCTAATGAAATATGATCATTACAACTTGTTTAGCATGGCTACAAGGAGATTGTGAGATTGTGTGACAGGCACCACTTCAGAGATTCAAGAGACCTGCATATGTTTTCTGCTTTGAGCCTGGCATTAAATTATGCTGACAATCCTTTTCAAGAAGAAAGTTTCATATCATTGCATGCTTTGTCAAGAGTGCAGTTGGATGGTAAAGCTTAGACATTTATTTCACTGGAAGAATCACATAGCAGGATAAACTCTTTGAGTGAAATATCCATGTATATGCTAAGAAATTGTTTTTTCATATATGCTAGTCACATATCTATTCCTTTTTAAAAAAAATATTGTAAAAGGATTTTATTATGCTGGGGAACATAAAGGCTCATAAAGGCACATAACCTTTAGCCAAAATATTTTTTTCATTTTTTTGAATTTATTTATAGACTTTTGATATGATTGATTTAAGCTTATGTTGACTATCAAAACAAAATATTCTCAACTCAGTTCAAGAACAATTACACTTGGCCAATTGTCACAAGAAAGGGCTATAGAGTTATTACACAATAGGCTGTAGAGTTGGTACATTCCGAGCATGTTTGAAAATATAACATTTTTGACAGGACTCCTGTAGCTCTAGTCTGCCTGCAACTCACTATGAGAGTGGTCTCACGTCAATCTCAAACAGATCCTCCTGCCTCTGCCCCTGAAATGCTTGAATTAAAGGTGTGTGCCACCATGCCTGTCTAAAAATAATACCATGCCAGACTTCAAACTATATTATAGGAATATAGTCATAAAAGCCTGGTATTGGCACAAAAACAGACCTGTAGATCAGGGGAACAAAATTAAAGATCCAAATGTGAACACAATCAATTTCAGCCACCTCATCTTCAACAAAGAAGCCAAAAAACTTAATTGAGGAAAGACAGCATCTTCAGCAAATGGTGTTAGACTAACTGGATCACCAATTGTAGAAGAATAAATATACCCCTACCTCTCACCATGTAAATAAAACATCAAAGACATCCATGTAAAACCCACTATTCTGAAAATGATAGAAGACAACGTTGGTAGTAACTTACAAGACATAGGTGAGGGAAAAGACTTTCTAAATCAGGCAACAACTGTGCAAACAATAAGGTCAACAACTGACAAATGGGACCTTATTAAACTAAGAGCTTCTGTACAGCAAAAGAAATGATCAAAGAAATGAAGAGAAAACACACAGAGTGGGAGGAAACCTTCACCAATGATACATCTGATAGAGCATTGATATCCAGAGTATATAAACCACTCAAAAAACAAAGAAGGAAGAAAACAAATGACCCACTCAAAAGATGGAGTCAAGAGCTGAACAGACTTCACAAACGAAGAAGTAAAGATGACTGAAAAAAATCTTAAAAAGTGTTCAACATTGCTAATAATTAAGGAAATGCAAATTAAAACCACCTTAAGATTTCATCTTATTCTGGTAGGACTAGCTATGATCAAGAAAACAAAAAAATATGAACTCCTAAATATACATTGGAGGGTTAACACACAGTTTATTCCTGGAGCACAAAATTCTGGTACATATATGACATTTATATAGGTATATTTTGGAGCAATACAATTGGGAAGGAACTAAAACAACATAAGGACTGGGTCAAAGAATGGACTGTTGTGGTTAAATTCTGTCTCAAACAATAAAACTTTTCAGAGAAAAACTTTAAAAAGACTGAGAGAAAGATGCAGGACATTTATGGCATAATGCATGATCTGGGGGTGGGGTGGGGGGAAGGGAAAGGGGAATATGTCTAAATTGAACTGAAAAATGATGTCTGAAATACACAAAATATCAATAAAAGTTTTATATTAAAAAAGAAAACAAAACAAAGGATACTAAATGTTGGAGAGGTTGTGGGGAAAGAGGAACACTCATCCACTGCTGGTGGGAATGCAAACTCCTACAACCACAATGGAAAGCAGTGTGGAAAACCCTTAAAGGCTCAAAATGAGCCTACCACCTGACCTAGTCATACCACTCTTGGGTATATACCCACAAGACTCACGCTGCCACAGAGATACATACACATTTATTTTTATTGCAGCTCTCTTCACAATAGCTAAGAGCTGGGACCAACCCAAGTGCCCCTCAACGGATGAGTGGATCTACACAGTGCAGTTCTATGCAGTGGTAAAGGAAGTTGAGATCATGACCTTTGCAGGCAAATGTATAGAACACGAAGCTATTATTCTAAGTGAAATAACACAGTCCCAGAAAAAAAAAAGATGAATGGTATCCCTCATATGTGGATGCTAGAACAAAATCTCTAGTTGTAAGGCAAACTGAGCAATGTTAATGCTATATTTCTTTTTATCTGAAAGCAACTGGGCTGTTATAAGGTGAATCCCTTAATGGCCTCTAGAATTAAACTACCACCTATTTTCAGACTTTTTTATTTTGGTATATGTGTGGAAGATATGCATGTATATTTTAGAGTAATATAAATTAAAGGGGAAAATGTGAGTTCCCATACAGTTTATTTCAGACATCACAATGGTGATATATGCATGACATACATATAGGCACATTTTGGAGCAATAGAAATTGGAAGGAATAAGTGCAACAAAAGGACTGGGTCAAAGAACTGACTGAAGCTGTAAACTTCTGCCCCAAACAATAAACCTCTGCATAGAAAAACTTTAAAAAGACTGAGAAAAAGATTCAAGACATGTATGGAAAAATACATAAAATCGGGTGGGGTAAAGGGCATGGAAAGTGGAATGGGTCTAAATTGGACCGAGAAATGTTGTATGAAGTGCACAAAACTTCAACTAAATGTTTGAAAAAGAAAAAATAAATAAATTTGCTAATTAAGATGATATAAATTGCTTTAATCATTATAAACACAATATTTATAGAGTTGTTTAATATAAAACATTTAACATAACATTTTTGTTAATTTTTGAGAATTTGATACAATATATTTTGATCATATTTTCCCTTTCCCCATCTCCTCTCAAATCTATCCCATATGTCTCCTTTCCAACTTCATATCCTCTTCTTATATTTTTAAAGTCCCATTGAGTCTAGTTTATATTGGGTGTGGGTTGGTCACCTAGACTGTGTCAAATTATCAAGGGTCACAACCTTATAGAAAATTGACTTTCCCCCTCCTATAAGTGATCATTTGTTAGTATCTCCTCAGCGAGATATGAGGATTCATGCTCACCTACCTCTTCCATGCTGGGATTTTGTCTGGTTTGAGCTTACACTGGTCTTGTTCATGCTTTCATAACTGTTGTGACTTCATCTGTGCACCTACCCTTTTGTGCCCAGAAAATACTTTTGCACTGTAGTTATCCACTGCCTGAGACTCATACCAATCTTTCTGTTCCTTTTCCCATGATGATCCCTGAACCTTTTTCTGGAGGAATGTGATATAGATGTCCAATTCAGGCTTGAGCACTCCACAATCTCTTATTTTCTGCGCATTGAACAGTTGTGGCCCTCTGTGTTAATTGCTGTCTACTGCAAAAAAGAAGATTCTTTGAAGTTGCTTGAGAGATGCTCTAATGTATGGTTAGAAAAAAATGTCATTAGGAGTGATTTTAATACTATGTTCATGTAGAAGAATACTAGCAGGATCTTCCCTAGAGTCTACATAACCTATCTAGCCACAGGCTCAATGCCCTAATAAATGATGTCAAGTCTAAGTTCCATCTTGAAGAATGGGTCTCAAATCCAATCCGTAACATTTGTGGCACTATTGCACTAGTGGACATATCTTGCTAAGGCAGTCATTACTGTAGTTGGCACAGTTCCCATCTAGGTAGGAGTGATGATTGCTTTTCTCTTTAATAACATACATAGCATTTTCTAAGACTATGACAGCTAGCACGTAGTGATTAAACTTCCAAGTTAGTACCAGCTTGATTTCTCTAGTTTCTATGACTCCAGTATGTAAGATCATACCATCAATTACTGTAGGCTAATCAAAAATATTAGCAACAGCTAGTAATATTTTAGTGTCTATGAAACTGTCTGGCCATCAAGTCCAAAAGAGATAGTGTTGAAGAACATAACAGGCTTAAAAAATGATTAGAGAAAATATCCCTTAAACTGAGGGACTCTGTATAGGCTGACTAGACCTCAGCAGATAAACTTGCAGTGAAGAATGTCTAGAAATACTAATTTGACTTAATGAGCCTTCATACAAATGAGACAGTGTATACATCCCAGTAGGGTAGGTGTGGAAATTGCTAGTGGGGAAGGGGATTAAGATTCATTGAGATGTTCTTCATGAAATACATAAAAATTCAATAAAAAGAATAAAGTTAGAATTGACTTGTATGCTTTAGGTATACAGTAAATCTAATATTGCATTAACTGAACCAATTGAACTTTAAGTTTGTTTCCTTGATTTCTAAGGAAATAAAGATTTGCTCATACATAATGTGTATATAAGTAAATATTATATATAGGTATAATGTTTTTGGGGAGGGTCTTTTTGAGACAGGGTCTCCCTGTAGCCCCAGCTGGCCTGGAAATTGCTCTGTAAACCAGACTGGCCTTGAACTCACAGAGATCTGCCTGCCTCTGCTTCCCAAGTGCTGAGGTTAAAGTTGTACTCCACCACACATGGCAGTAGAATGTTTTTGAAGCCTATACTAGGTGATGTCAAATTCCATAAGTATAAAGTTGGGGTATCAATCGGTCAGGAAAGTAGAGAAAATATATATTTTGTCTTTATATTGTCCTACTTTGTGTAATAATCATGAAGTTTTAGGTACTGGTGCTTTATCTCAGTGTTCAGTGTTAGAGTGTTTGCCTAGAACCAAAAACCAACACAGAAAAATGCAAAAACAAAGCATTTTAGATCATCCTATTATGGTAATAAGGAATGGTCCTCACTTACTGAAGGAGTATTATCTTAACCCATTGGGTGTGGTAATCACTTCGAGGAAGCCAATTCTTACTTATTCTGTAAATGGTGCATATCAAAATGGTTTAAGCATGGCCTAACTCAGGTGGTAGAGAGAAGGAATGTCTTCTTTGTGGATGTGAACTACACAAAAATGTACCTATCTGTTGCTTGTGGCTAATTGGAAGGCAACATAAAACAAATGCTTGTGGTTTTGGAAGGCAGCGCCTCCAAAAAAATCATAGGGAACTGTGACCAAATGATCAAAAATTATTTGGGCCTACCTTCCTCTTTGATTTTCAGAAACATAAATCAATACATTCTTATTTTTAAGTCAGCTTTTTCTGAGATAACTTTCTAAGAAAGTCAGCTTTTTCAAATGATAAATCATCAAAAGACAAAGGTGTTTGAGAGAGATGAATCTAGGCAGGAGAAACGAAGTGGAAAATAGATAAAATGAGAGTACTTATTGGCTAAGTTAGGGCTGCAAATTCAAATGCTCCAATTCAGGAGATGAGTATTAATGAAGCAAGTCAGGCATAAGATGAATTAACAAATAGGACTCAGGAGACTGTTTACATGTGTGAAGGGAAGGCTGGCAATATGAGAACATTTTATTTTCAAGAAGTTTTTAGAAGGTTAAATAAAATCACTGCATAAGATGCTTGGCATTGCGCCATATGGACATGAAGCAGCAAATGAAGTGGCAACTATAATCACTTATGAAAGTGATGGCAAGAATTGTGGGATTGGATGAATTTTAGCTCTCTTTTTTCATTTACAGTTGAACAGAGCATTCATAACAAGACAACTGATGAATACCGAGACTAGACAATGAGCAAGCTACAGGTAACAGTAGGCTACTTTAGGACACTAAGAACAGGTGAGTGGTCAGAATTAGAGATTGGCACAAGTACTAGAATAATAAACTATAGGATAATTTATTTTTCAGAAAGATAAAGGGAAATGTCGGGGATTAACTACGGAAAATTATTGTCTATGCAGAACAATAATTATGAGTTGGTCTTTTGATAGGTTAGATCCAGTTGTTATATCCATATTCATGCAACTTTAGCTGATATAATTAAGCAGAGTATCCTATTTTCATTCTGCAATGTGGAAATACTACTAGAAAATTTCTAATTAAGTCTATATGAGATAAAAGGAGATAATGCACATAGAAGTTCAGCTTAGTGATAGGAAGTAGACAGTCAACAAATATTATTTACTGTTATTTAGTGATAAGAAATCCAACAAATACTAAAAATAAACAATGCATAAACTAAAAAAACCTTCAAAATAGCAATATTACAACAAGAAAGAAGATATAGATTGAACATAGTATGGGGAAAATCAATTATTGGAGAAAATGTTAGGAATATAGAACAAAGAGAACATCTACTATGTTAAATTAGTCAACAGAAAATTCCACTATATTTTCAGTAGTGAGGGTATAGGTCTTGATTTAGAAGTGAAGGGAGCAGACAGACTTTCAGGGATTAAAGAATACAGTGGGAATATGAGGAATTATATAGAATTATTGGGGATCATCATCAAAAGTAAGTAGAAAACATACGGAAAATATCTGATAATGAAATAATATAAACCAATGCAGACAGGAGAGGTCTCAGTAGAATTACTAGAAAGACAAATAATGATGGTAGATGTGCAATGATAGAAAACAAAATCACAAGGCTGTCCTTCATCAGAGTAAGAAAGGCACTTCTTCCAAATGAGAGATACTTATAAAAGGGAAACATTGAAAACAATGGCTGGTTTTTGTGATAGTTGTTTGCTAAAAACCGCAGGGCTCATATTTAATGATTCCAAATTCTCAGTAAATTAGAACATCTGGCCAATTTTTTATTGAGGTTTTGTGCAATTCATACAACAATTCTTAATCAAATTTAGACCCATTCTTCCTTCAGACATCATAATTTTGGTATATGTGTGGTGTCTACATATGCATATTTTGGAGTGATACAGATTGGAAGGAACAACAATAACAACAAAAGATTGGGTCAAAGAACAGATTGGCCAATTTTTGTATGTAAGAAATATGGTATATTTATAGAATTCATGGTATCTTTTTTTTTATTGATGTTTTGTGTATTTCATACATCTTTTTCCAATTCAGTTCAGGCGTATATCCCCTTCCCTTCACCCCGCCCCACCCCTACCCATCCCAGATCATGCATTCTGCCATAACTTTTCTGCATCTTTCTGGGTTTTTTTGTTGTTTTGTTTTCATTNGGGGGGGGGGGCTCATGGTATCTTAAAAGAGCTGCTTTGAAACTAAACAGAAGTTCTAAATGATGAATAAAATGAGAGAACACCTGAAGGCAGGTATTATCAATAATACTGACTCTATTTAGTTATGTGTTGAGAAACTTTCTAGTTAAATCGAAAGGAGAAGACATTCTGCAATGTGGCTGTAATCTAATATTAATGTGTGGATAATGGTGGAATTTTACACAAAATGATCATTTTTCTGGGAGGAATATTGTTGGCTGTGGTGAAATGGCAGGACTTGGGATTCTGGCAAGCTATAGTGATACATAGCAGCAAGTACTTAGAAGTGGAAAAAAGGAGTGCGGACAATTGGATAACCAAAAAAGGCCCGATTAGATTTTTAAAAGCTGTGAAAAAGAAATAACAAATGCTAGAAATATCTTCTGTTTTCACCTAATACTTGTAGAATGTAGGTGGCATCCTAATTCTCCATTACTCCCTGTATCCATGCCTGTAATGTGACACTTGTGCTTCCTATCAAGAGGTGGTGTCTCTTTGCTTTTCTGCATCTGAATAATCCTATGATTCACATAGGGTGGCAGAATATAGAAATTACATTATGCAGGCTTTAAGCTTTGATCTCAAGAGCCTTACCTGGTTTCATTTTCTCCAATATTGCTATATTTTTACCACATGATTCTATCCTGGCCAGCTTTAGGAAGATTAAACTCAAAGAAAAAAAAATGCAGTGTGTGGAATTATTCTAGCTGAATCTCAATATAGGTGTGATACCAACCAAGCTCACCAGAACCTCTGCATCTACAGCAAGGAGGAGCTTACCTCACTCCCAATTCAGAGCAACAGAGCCATAAAGCCTATGCACAGATTTACAGCCAAATAATGTACCTGTTGCTTGCTGGTAGTGATTGTTCCTTCTCATTACACAACACAATTTTGTGCACAAATGGCAGACTTAATATAGACTATTTTCACAAGGCATTTAATATGCAATACTAGAATGCTACTTCATGTGAATACATTATATCATGTTTGTCGAATGTATACTTCTAGAAATATGTATGACAGAATATAATAAAATAATGCCTTTCTATGCATATAATAATTTGCATGAATGTTGATATATTCAAAATTTGATCAGTCATTTGATAGCAATGTTATGCTTGGGATACTTCCCCAGGGAAAAAGATAATCTTCCCCAGGTGGAGGGGATGACCTATGTTTAGCTTTGTACTTTAAGTATGAAAACAAATAACCTAGATATTATGACTAAATTTGTGATATGAATTTTTAAGATAAGTACTCTGTTTAGAATAAGGAAGACTAAGGCAAATGTTTTAATTCTCCACTTACTAGTGCAATTTTAATGAAGTTTCTTTCTTTGACTTTCAATGGAACTGATGTGTGCCTATCCCCGAAATTTCCACAAAACAAACCCTCAATATATGATAAGTGTAGTTTTGTTAATAATTCACACTATGATCTTTGATTTGGGTCATAAGTGTTTAGATTTATTTCTGTTATATTTTAGTTTCTATATTTAGTATTAGATCAGATTGTTCCATCCATTTGACTAAAGGGAGGAAGGCTGCATTTAAGCTTACAGTTTTTACAGTTTAGTCTACTGTAATTATGAGTGTGGGGGAGCAGGGATGTTTAAATTATGCCACCCAGGAAGCAATGCAATAGCTGCACTGGAAGGGTTGGTACAAAGTAGAGCACTCAAAAATACATCTCCATTAACTTACTTCTGTCAACTACTCCCCACATCCTACTAGACCAGCTTCTTTAAAAAGCCACATTATTTTCTATAGAAAGTTTAATCCTAAAATGGAATATTTCCATAGACTTTCGTCTGAAAATAGTGGGTTTCCACCAAATTTTCCCTTGTGTTCACTCTTTTTTTGTGGATTTTATCTTTGTCTTATGTAATTCTTTTTTTCTTTTCCGGCGAGAACACTTGAATTTCACATTAGATTACAAACAAAAGGAATCAAATCCACATGCCAAAATCACAAAGATCAACAACATGGGAAAAGTAAATAAAAAATCCCCTCCAAACACTATCAGTCCTACAGAGGACTCCCACAATGAGATCTCTCCAGAAGTAACCCAGGACACAGAGGTGGGTCTTTTGCTCTCTGATCCATCCTGGATGCAGATCCTTTATTCTCTGATATTCCGTTTTAGGAATGAGCTTCATGGAAAATTCTGTGGAAATCCTCTATTTTAAGAATGAGGTCTGTGGAGAACTCTGTAGTGAGGCTTCATTCTAGTCATTAGCTTCATGGAATGTTCTGTGAAAGCCTTCCATTTTAGAAATGAACTTTGGAATGTTTTATGGAAATCTTCATTTTAAGTTTGCAATTAATTTTCAAGTAAAAAAATGTATTGGGGGCTGGAGAGATGGCCTAGTGGTTAAGACCACTGACCGCTCTTACAGAGGACCCAGGTTCGATCCCCAGCACCCACATGGCGGCCGAGAACCGTCTGAAACTCCAATTCCAGGAGAACTCCAGATGGGTGCACAAACTTGCATGCAGACAGTATATTCATACACAT
The DNA here is from genome assembly GCA_009823505.1 of Rhizomys pruinosus. Classification (NCBI taxonomy): domain Eukaryota; kingdom Metazoa; phylum Chordata; class Mammalia; order Rodentia; family Spalacidae; genus Rhizomys; species Rhizomys pruinosus. The sequence continues at coordinate 42,639 of VZQC01006086.1, read as the reverse complement.
ACATACATAAATAAATAAAAATTAATAAAAAAAATTTTAATGTATTATGTGAAGTCAATTAGGCAATGATCCATCTAAACAACAGCTTCAAATTCTTCATTGTATTTCTGTATAAAATTCTGGAAGGCAGTAACAAAATGTCTGAAATTTTAAAAAAAGAAAGTTTAATCTTTTGATTAGTTGAAAGTCTTCTGGATCTAATTACTTCCTATAAGGTTATCTGTTAGAAACCAAGCCTCCAGTAAGTACATAAGTCTGGGGAAGACATTCATGCTCAAACCATAATAAAGATATATTCATGGGATTAAGAATATATTTATGTTATTTATTTATGTCATTTATATTTCAAAAGGAAAAAAAACAGGTAAAATACAGAAAATCAAGTAATATAATAAAATAAATTTTGAAGAGATCATTAGGGTAAAGAGGAAAAAAATCTAAAAATAAGGCAAAAGCACAGCTTGAAGGTTAATTCTAACATTCTACTCTATAGTAGAAAAGTAGAAGAGAAAATAGGATCAATGTATAATCCTATGTCTGTAAGTAATAAACTGTTGTTTCTCAAGTATTTCTCTAAGAGGACATTAGAATCTAATTATCATAATCCTCAGTCACATCTATATAATTTTATATTTTATAATATATATCTAACTTCAGAATTATATTAATTCATAATTTAACAGAAATTGTTCTATGTAGAAACGATTTAATAATCCTCATGTATACAAACATTTGCTGAACTGAAACAAGGCCTAAATAGGAAGCTACCTAGAGAAATAGACTATGGATTCTTCTAACAATCCTTTCTAAATACTATGTACTCTTAAGACAAATGTGATATTGAGCAGTGGCCAATTTATTACTACCAATGCCACATTTTGAATGAGAATGTATCCCATAGACTCCAAGTGTTTAGACATTTTGTACTCACTTGATGGTACTGTTTGGGGAGGCTAAGGAGTTGTAGCTTTGGTGGAGGAAGCATATCATTGAAGGGAGGCTTACGGAGTCCTTAAATCTTGGCAGATTTCCAGTTGTTCTCTACTTGCTATACCTGCCTGAAGATGTGATTTCTCTATGGGTTTTTTGCTCTGGCCACCTCTGCCCCTTTGCCTACTTCCACTATTATGGACTCTAGTGTTCATGAACCATAAGCTCAAATAAATGGTTCTATAAGTTGCCTTGGTCATAATGTTACATTACAACAACTGAAAATTAATTAATTATAATCATCCTCTGACCAAAATAAGTAAGGACCATTTTGTCATTTGCTTAGACATCTACATATAATGTGGCATGTTTGTCACTGTGCCAAAATTGACATGGTTATTGGACCTAAAATGATTAATAAAGTCATGCTTTGGTACATAATGCTAGAACAATGCTTTCAATGTCAAAGAGAAAGATTGCAGGCTATTATGTATCAAGATCTTTCTTAGTTATTAGTTTGGTGTCCACATAGTTCTTGGGTAGTGATAAATAACTTATTTTTATAAGTCAATACTTGTGATCATTACTTACACCTATTTTTGCATGCCATACTTCATCATAGAAAAGAATAGACAATAAAATACATGTTTCTTGCTTTCTTTCTTCCTTCCTTCCTTTCCTTTCCTTTCCTTTCCTTCCTTTATTTTCTTTCTTTGTTTCCTTTTCTTTGTTTCCTTTCCTTCCTTCCTTTCCTTTCCTTTGTTTTTACTAATCTTACTTAATTTCCTTTTTTATATTTGTATATTTTCCCCTCATTTTCTGCTATTAATTTTTCTCCTGTTCATAAAAGAGAATTTATTAAACATCTATGTCCATGTAACTTTCAAGCACTGCTCTAGGGAAACAGTTCTGTCCTTGAGAGTTGCATTGTGAGATAAATGATGTAAACAGACAGACATGAGGCATACTAACCACAAAAGTAAGATGCTAACTCAGAACAGACACACAGTCATGCCTTTGGCATTGTTATTATTGAAACTCGCTTTTCTTTTTTTTAAATTTTTTATTATTTTTATGTGTATGAGTATACTGTCTGCATGTAGGTTTGTGCACCCGTGTCGTGCAATGCCACGGAGGCCAGAAGAGGGTGTCACATTTCCCTGGAACTGTAGTTAAAGATGGTTCTCAGCTGCCATGTGGGTGCTGGGGATCGAAACCTGGTCCTCTGCAAGAGCAGTGGGCGTTCTTAACCACTAGGTCATCTCTCCAGCCCCTGAAACTCATAACTTTTCATTCTCTTGCATTTCTAAAATTTTCCTTCCCAGGTTACCATTGACAAAGCTCTACACACGTGCTTCACATACAATGCTTTGTAGGTATTCTCCTCAGTTCATTCAATGCACTTTATGAACTAAATGACTTTTGTGCAGGATTTGTACATTAATAATACCTTAATTTTGCTAGTTCTATAGAATAAACAAAGATGGCTGATATTCCTATGGGCACAGTTCCATCATCTGATCCAGATAGGTTACATATGTCTAGGTATGAAGATCTTACTTAGTAGTTTCTATTACTAATCAATAGTTTGAGAAATCAAGGTAATTTCATAACAAAAATGGTGCATGTGTCGCAGTACAGGCTTTTAAATAGGTTCTTTTATACAATCCCCATGAATGGCAGTAGCTGCCTGCTTTTGATGCATACCAATCAAACTGCAGTCCTAAAATGTTATCTCTTCATTAAAAAAAAAAGAACATAACTACCAAAATCTAAAATGCTTACCAACGTGGGATTATGGTTGTGAAGCCAATAGTGCATAACGAAAATTCACAAACAACATGATAAAGAAATGGTGAGATAGGGGTTGGGAGATGGCTCCGTGAGTAAAGCATTTGCTAACTAAGCATGAGGGCTGGACTTTAGATCCCCAGGCCACAGCATAGCAGCCACTAATAACCCCAACATAGGAAAGGTAGAGAGAAGATTGCTAGGGCAAGTTCACTGAGAAACCAAGCCTCAGTAATTACAGTGGAGACCAGTTGACAAAGACACATGGTATGAATTTCTGTCCTCCAAAGGCATGCATGTGTGTGCACCACAACACACATAGGTGAACCGACATGTATTCAAACATGTGCCTTTATACTGTTACAGTGTCAGGAAAACCCGTTAAATCTGGTCAACAATATAATAAAAATCCCTGGCATGATAAAAACCCAACATTACAATTTTGCCAGATACCCTGGTCCTGGAACCACCCCTAGGAGAGTAGGTTCACCTTAAGTTATGCTAAAGAGAGGCAGAATACTCAGTGTGTCAATGAAATGGTGAAATGTCCTGCCCAGAATCCCCAGTTCTTAGTGTAGTTCTCTCTAAATTTCGACCACCTTTCTGATTTCTTCATATCTCCTACCTAACACTGATTTCCCCAAGATTTTGGGCTGGCCCTACATCCCACATTTCTTTCCTTTTTCTCTAAAACTCCCTTCTCCTCCTGAAATATAGCTGCTAGTGAGGTGGTGTCTTTCTGCTGTGCACAGGAGATCTAAACAATTACAGCTTCATGGCGTGTATCCTCTCCTTTATCAAGGCTGCTTCTGAGTTTTATGGCTTGGCTGCCTCGAGGCTTTTTCTTTAAATCCTAATAAAATTCTACTAAAGCTTCCATTTGAGTCCATTCTTAAATTCTTCTATGAGTCGGGTGGCATGGGGGGTGGTTCTTTTTTTATTAATACACACATTCACATTAAGATGATGATTTATATTTTATGTTAGATTAATGCTCATCATGTAGATCAAATTGCTTGCAAAGCAATTTTGATAAAAATTGATAAGAAATAATGAATTGATTATAACCACAAAATATATGTGTTTGGGAATCAGTGTTTAGAAATATACTATGAAAACACTACCACTTTTTTTCTATTTGCTTAATAGGAGAATTAATGTACAGGATGAATAAATGCAAATAACATATTCTGAAGTTTTATTTGAGTTAAAGCACCATGAATATAAATTTATTATTTTTACATTAACATCCTTGTCTCCTAAGGCATTCTCACACTATATTAAAGTACATGTCATGTGTTAAATATTTATTATTTCATCACATGTAGTAATATTATCTTCAGAATTTTAGCAATTGCAGGGATCAATTCTTTAGAAATGGGTTGGAGCAAATTATTACCTTTTCCATCTATGCCAGTTACCTGTCTGTATATATATTACACATGGTTTTTGAGAAAATTGGATAGCATAGCTTTGGGGAACATGTTCTTACACAAACTATCTGAACATAGGATAATAGTAGAGCTGCAGTCAGAAGACTGGAGATACTGATGCTCAAGATGTAAGAAAGTATCCACCTCAGTGACGGGATTTGAATAAATAAAGCATTAGTGTTCCCTGGAGTCTGCAATGGCATAGAATTTAGTAAAAATTTAGCACCAACTACCTGAGAGGAACAGGCATGTCTGTGCTTGTGGGTCCCTGTACATTTATTCTTAGTGTCCCTGTTCCCAGAAGGGAATTGTATTCCAGAGGACCTTACCTACCTAGAGAATAGTTATATTTGATTCTAATTAAAATTTAACCTTTAGGATAAATTCTATTAAGACACATTTTTCTATAATCCCTAGAGATACTGTGTGTATCATATATTTTGATCATCTTATTTTTATAATGCTTTTATTGATGTTTTGTGAATTTCAGACATCATTTCTCAGTTCAGTTTAGACATAGTCCCCTTTCCCTTCCCCCCACCCACCCCAGATTATGCACAGCCATAACTATCCTGCATCTTTCTCTCAGTCTTTTTTTTTTATGTTTAGGAATTCACATATTCCTCCTTTAATTTTATATTACTGTAAAATTTGCATACATACTTTCCACTCATATACAGTAATTACAGAGTTTGAAAGTAAGTGGTAGATTGATTCTAGAGCCAGTTAAGAGATTTACATTATGGGCTGGAGAGATGGCCTAGCGGTTAAGAGCGCCAACTGCTCTTGCAGAGGACACGGGTTCGATCCCCAGCACCCACATGGCAGCTGAGAGCCGTCTTTAACCCAAGTTCCAGGGGAGTCCAACACCCTTTTCTGACCTCCGAGGCATTGCACAACACGGGTGCACAAACCTGCGTGCAGACAGTACATTCATACACATTACCTGAAAGCATACAACTTATGGCTGTGCAGGATGGACTGGGAAATGCCAGCAGAGAGGTTGACCCATCTGAACATTAAAGAAAGAAGAGCCTCAGACTGCCTGAGTCACAGACACTGAGCATCTCTCTGAATACTATTGGGGTTAGCTGTTTATAATGGGCCCTAATGAAGTTTACCTTCCAAATATGAGAAACCTTCCTACCTCTCCCCTTTATAGGAAAAAGAAAAACATGATGGTAATGAAACCAACCCCTAACTATAAAATAGAGCCAATTGTTACAGTGATAATTTCCTATAAAACAGGTATAACTACCCTTTTCTAATTGACTGATAGGCATAGGAACTGTGAAAGGATAATTCTCTATCTAGAGCCAAATTCAATAGTAAAGTGTTTATAAGTTGTGTAATTAAGCAAAATATATTACTACAGGAAAGCTCTGACATCAGCAATGAATTATTCTGCCTAGGAGATGTTGGCTAGGGGATTCAAACTCGCCCCCCCAAACTATAAAGGCCTTTTGCCTATAAGTGGGATATATGCAAGGAGAAAGGCAGTAAGTCCCTGTTGTCGAAGACCTGGTGTGAGCATGAAAAAATGTTATGAGACGTCCCGCATAGCGTACAACTGGAAAATGTAAGGCTAGACAGCATTACCAAAGGCCACTAAAGCAATACAGCAAAATATTGGTCTCCCTGAGACAAGCAAGACTCCTCCATTAGTATCAGCTACACCTCAACAGCCTGGAGATACTGTGCAGCAGTGGCAGCCAAGTGTCTATATATATCCCAAATCTAATTGGCTATTAGCTCTCTCCTTGGAGGAATAACTCACAGTGGATGCCAAAGCTTATGTTCTCTAGTGGTTAGGAGATGTTATAAGCCACCATAAGAACTTGTCACCCTTTGTAGAGAAACCACAGTTTGCAGATTAGCATACCATCCAAGCATCTGTGTCTATGCTCACAGCATAGCTTGACATAATAATTAGTACTGCTTAAATGCCTGTACATCCAATAGCTTGTGCTTTGTTAGTATGATTAAAAAGGGTATCACTGGACTGGAAAAGCTGTCAACCCATGAAGGGAAACAACCTGAACAGACTAGAGTCCAAAATGACAACTCCAAAGAAAGTGGACTGTTTTCTTCTCACCCACTTGTGCCCCTTTCCCAAAGCCCAGGGAACAAACTGCGGAAGAGGAGGCGTGGTAGAATATAAGGGCTGAGGAGAGATAAGGGTGAATCATGAGACTACAGGAATATAGTCTGGACTCCTAATTGCTCAACATGCCTGTGCATATAAGCTTCTCCAACTGGACTATGGGAACCTTGGGTTGTTCAAAATTTGGACATAGATACTTGCAAAATGCACCAGTTATCTAACTGTATGACAAACTGAGTAACATCAAAGTTATCTGCAAACAACTGTGTCATTATATTGTAGAATCCCTTAAAAATAAACAAAAAAATAAAAAAAATAAAAAAAAAATTTAAAAAGACATAAAAAAAAGACTGAGAAAAAGATACAAGACATATATGGCAGAATGCATGAACTGGGGTAAGGTGGGGGATATGGAAAAGGGAATGTGTCTAAATTGAACTGAGAAATGAAGTATGAAATACACAAAACATCAATAAAAATATTTTCTAAAAAATGTCAAAAAAATAAAAAAATAAAAATTAATTAATTAAAAAAATTAATAAAATATTTTAAAGAGATTTATATTATAACAACATCGTTGCTTTCAGATAAACAGAAATATAACAATAACGTTGTTCAGCTTGCCTTTCATCTGCTGGTGGGAATGTAAACTTGTACAACCATTATGGAAAGCAGTATGGAGAACACTTAAAAGACTCAATGAGCCTACCACCTGACCCAGCCATACCAATCCTGGGTATATACCCACAAGACTCATCCTACTACAAAGATGCATGCACATCCATGTTTATTGCAGCTCTCTTCACAATAGTGAAGAGCTGGAATCAACCCAAATGCCCATCAACTGATGAGTGGATAACAAAAATGTGGTACATCTACACAATGGAGTACTACTTCAGGGGTAAAGAAAGATGACAACATGAACTTTGTAGGTAAATGGATGGAACTCAAAGCCATTATGCTAAGTAAAGTAACACAGTCCCAGAAAAACAAGCAATGAATGGTTTCCCTCATTTGTGGATGCTAATGCCGAATCCCCAGATGAAAGGCAAGCTGAACAACATTATTGTTATATTTCTGTATCACATATTTTTAATGAGAGAAAAGGTAATGTATGGAAAATGTCTGAAAATCCAGGTGAGATTTCAATGCCAGCAAACATGCCAGATGTTGAAGTAAAATCCTAGGAAGACCCCTAAGAAGTTTTCCTCTTCATTATGTTAATATTTAAGTTCCATTGAAACATGAAAAATGTGGAAATGTCATGCCCTTCTTTACTTAAATATTTTATTTTATGTGTGTGAGTGTTTTGTCTGCAGGTGTGTAAGTGCATCCATGTTGTACAATGCCCACAGAGGTCAAGAGAACATGTTGTCTTCCCTGGAACTAGAGTATGGACAGCTGTTACCTGCTGAGCCATCTCTCCAGCCTCTTGTGCTTTATTTAATATAAGTGTTTTTAATTTTATGAGGAATATACATAGGCAAATATCAAGCAGATGTGGATTTAATATATGGAAGTTGAAAATTTGGTTACAACGGAGTCTTTTTCAAGGGAAGACCATATCAAAAAATATCATAAACGATAGAGAGAGTTACATAAGATTTCAGCTTTAAGTTTTAATTTGTTTAATTAAGGTGACTATCTTCCAGAATTTTTAGATGAACCCAACTTATGTACATTGTCCTTGAATTTGTCCTGTCTTCTTTGACATTGTTCCAGTCTGGGATCTTCAGAAATCAAATTCCATTTATAGTTGGCTTTGAACTAAGCATAATATTGAGTTGTTCTCCCTTATGGTATCTTGGGTGGCTTCCATTGCTCTGGGAGCTGCATGTGCACTTAAGCCCATTTCCTCATGTAAAAAATATTTATTTTTATTTTACTTTATGTTTGGCTCATTTTGAGACAGGGTGTACTGATAGTCATAACTTGCCTGGAACTATATAGACTAGGCTGAACTTTATCTCACAGATCTCTGTCTGCTTCTCCTTCCATAATTCTGGGATCAAAGGGTTGTGCCTTGATGTAGAATGTAAATAAAGTGCAGCCCATGGTAATCTGTATTTCTTTAACAAATTCTGTTTTGATAAAATATAATTAGGATATTTCTGTCAAAGAGAGCTTTCAAAGTCAGGAAGCAACAGCTTATTGTACCTTGATCATTCGTTGGTCTGCTTTTAGACTGAATCCTCTAGGTCCCTATTAAGAATTTGAATGCAAAATATTGCAAATAGATGAGAAATGTGGGAAAAATAGAGTGAATTCTGCTGTAGAGACCATAGAGAGATGTAATATATTTTAATTTATTCTTCTTATTATTGTTATTATTATTATTATTATTTTGGTCTTTTCAAGACAGGGTCTCCCTGTAGCCCCAGCTGTCCTGGAACTCACTCTGTAGACCATGCTGGCCTTGAACTCACAAAGATCCGCCTGTCTCTGCCTCCCAAGTGCTAGGATTAAAGGCGTGTGCCACAATGCCCTGCTTTAATTTATTATTTTTTATGTGTATGAGTGTACTGTCTGCATGTAGATTGGTGCACCCGTGTCGTGCAATGCCGCAGAGGTCAGAAGAGGGTGTCGGATTCCCCTGGAACTGGAGTTAAAAATGGTTCTTAGCCTCCATGTGGGTGCTGGGAATCAAACCCGGGTCTTCTACAAGAGCAATCGGCACTCTTAACCGCTGAGACATCTCTCCAGCCTGAGAGATGTGATATTTTAAAGATAATCTTAAAACACACAGTGATCACCTGAAGTTATTTTAATTAATTTTATCCATTTTTTTTTTTGTAGTTTTGAGATAGGGTCTCCCTTTTAGTACCAGCTGTCCTGGAGCTCGCTCTGTAGACTGGCCTTGAACCCACAGAGATCCGACTACCTCTGCCTCCCAAGTGCTGGGATTAAAGGTGTGCGCCACCATGCCCGGCCTGAAGTTATTTTAATTCTCTCTTTCCTCTTGTTTTGTTTCTCAGTAGAAGTATTTTGGCAGAAGTGAGCTCACAGAGACAAAGAACATGTTTTATAAACAGTTTCTGCTCTATTGTGTTTCTCACTCCATTTACAAATATTTTATTTATTTTTATTTTATGTGTATAATTATATTACCTGTATATATGTAAGTGCACCCATGTCATGCAGTGCCCATGGAAATTAGAAAAGGGGGTCAGATCACCTGGAACTGGAGTCGTGGATGATTGTTAACCATCATGTGGGTGCTGGGAATTTAACCCAGGTGCTAGGAATCAAGCCAGAGTCTTAACCACTAGGCCATTTCTTCAGCCCCATGTTCCTCACTCTTATAAGAGAGTTTAAGACTAACCTGTAACCACACAAAATATTTTCCATGAATTGCAACCTGCAAATGGTGTCCTGATCACACGAATACCATGAAAATTAATCTATAGGAGTAGGCTCGACATCTGCTTTGGAAATCTCAAAGAGCAAAAGAAATTAACTATTATAATGCTTTACTTAATTAATGGAGTAAATAAATGTTTAGGATGAAACATCTGAAGTAATTGTGTTTGGTTTTTACAAGTCTGTCAAAATATATCTCTGAAAATAAAAATGTTTATTTGATGAAAATACAAATATAGAATTTGGTAGAACATAGCATAGGGTATAAGACTGTCCATACTGAGAGAAGAAATCTTTGGAAAATAAATACACACGTTTTGGCATGCTGGCATACTAATCTCAGCATTCATGAAGCAGACACAGAAAGGTGGCAAACCAAGGCTAACTGGGTACATTACAAGACACTGCCTCAGAAACTCCAAAACCACATACCTAATGCCCAAATAAGCAATTATATTAATATATATTTTAGTATTTAGGATTCTTTTTGATGAAATTATCTTTTTTATTATTTTTTATTGGTTTTGTGTATTTCATATATCATTTTTCAATTCAGTTCAGACATATTCCCCTTTCCCTTCCCCATACCCCAACACACCCCACTCCACCCCAGATCAGGCATTCTGCCATAACTGCCCCCATCTTTCATTCTTTATTTTATGTTTAGGAATTCACATTTTCCTCCATTAATTTTATCTTACTCTAAAATACGGATACACACTTTCCACCCATATACAGTAATTACAGAGTCTGAAAGTAATTGGTGGGTGAATTCTAGAATCCGTTGAGAGATTCACATTATAACAACATAGTTGCATTCAGATAAACAGAAATATAACAATAATGTCATTCAGCTTGACTTTCATCTGGGGGATTTGGTGTTAGCATCCACAAATGAGGGAAAACATTCTCTGTCTTTCTTGGACTGTGTTACTTCACTCAGCATAATGGCTTCGAGCTCCATCCATTTACCTGCAAAGTTCGTAATGCCATCTTTCTTTATCACTGAGTAGTACTCCATTGTGTAGATGTACCTGTCATCCACTCATCTGTTGAGGGGCATTTGGGTTGGTTCCAGTTCTTCACTATTGTGAAGAGAGCTGCAATAAATATGGATGTACATGTATCTTTGTGGTAGAATGAGTCTCTGGAGTATATACCCAGGAGTGATATGACTGGGTCAGGTGGTAGGCTCATTTTGAGTCTTTTAAGGGTTCTCCACACTGCTTTCTATAGCGATTGTACAAGTTTACATTCCCAGCTGCAGTGGATGAGTTTTTCCCTTTCCCCACAACCTCTCCAGCATCTGTTGTCTTTTGTTTTCTTGATCTTAGCTAGTCTTATTGGGGTGAGATGATATCTCAGAGTCATTTTAATTTACATTCCCTTAATTATTGTTTTAGTTTGTCTTCCATTGCTGTGACAAAACACTCTGACTGACACCAACTTGGGGAGGAAAGGGTTTATTCAGCTTACATCTCCTGGGTCACAGTTCTCACTTAGGGAGCCCAAGACAAGAACTCAGGGCAGGAACCTGGAGGCAGGAGCTGAAGCACAAGCCATGGAGGAATGCTGTTCACTGGCTTGCTCCCATAGCTCATGCCCATCCTATTTATACGGTACACAACAACCTGCCCAGGGTGGCACTACTCATTGTGGGCTGGGCCCTCCCACACTGCTCAACAATCAAGACAATACTCCACAGATGTGGCCACAGGCCAATCCAATGGAGCCAATTCCCCAATTGAGGCTCCCTCAACCCAGGTGTGTCAAGTTGACATTAAAGCTATCCAGCACAATTATAATGATGTTGAACACTTTTTAAGATGTTTCTCAGCCATTTTTACTTCCTCACTGGTTAAGACTCTGTTCAGAATAGCCTTAAAAATAGTCAGACACCTGGGAACAAACCTAACCAAAGATACCAAAGACCTCTACAACAAAAATTTTAAACCCCTGAAGAAGGAGATTAAAAATGACATCAAAAGATGGAAAGAACTCCCATGCTCATGGATTGGGAAAATTAATATAGTAAATATGTCCATTGTACCCAAATTGATATACAGATTCAATGCAATCCTAATCAAAATCCCTATGAGCGCTGGGCGTGGTGGCGCACGCCTTTAATCCTAGCATTTGGGAGGCAGAGGCAGGCGGATCTTTGTGAGTTCAAGGCCAGCCTGGTCTACAGAACGAGTTCCAGGACAGCTGGGGCTACAAGGAGACCCTGTCTCGAAAAGACTAAAAAAAAAAAATAAATAAAAAAATAAAGGTTATCTTGAGGGATGGGGATGGAGCCCAGTTGGTAGAGTATTTGCATAGCATGCAAAACCCTGGGTTCCACCCCTCAAATCCCATAAAGCAGGTGTGGTGGTGCAGGCCTATTCTCCCAGCACTGGGGAAGCTGAGGTCACCCTTGCCCACATAGCAAGTTCAAGGCCAGCCTGGAATTCAGGAGACCTTTTCTAAATAAATTGATAAATGAGATAAAGGATAAAATTTGGCCTGATAGTTCAGTATTTTCTTAGTTTCAAAGCCACCTAAGAAAAATCACACAGAAAAAGAATCTACAGACAAATATCTTAGAATAAAACAGAGATTAAGATCCTCCATACAGACCGTTGAGATGGCTCAGGGGCAGAGGCGCTTGCTGCCAAACCTGATGACCTGAGTTCAATCTCTGGGACCCACATGGTGGAAGATGAGAACTTACTCCTGAAAATTATCCACTGACCTCATGATGCACCCCCAAATAAATGTAATAGTTGTTTTAAATCCTCAGAAAAACACTTGAAAACTAAATTTTATGTTATATGAATCTCACTCCAATAAAAATTATACTCTGTGAGCACTATTCTGTGATTTAGAGCTGTTTAAATGTGTGATTTGAAAATATTTTATGAGTTTTTTTTTTATTTTCTTTTTGGTCTTTTTGAGATAAGGTTTCCCTTGAGCTCCAGGCCAACTGGGACTAACTATGTAGACCAGGCTGGCCTTGAACTCACAGAGAGTCACCTGCCTCTGCCTCCTGAGTGCTGGGATTAAGGGCATGCGCCATCACGCCCAGCCTTTTATGAGGTTTTTAAATCACAATATGTACATATTTCCTTGTGTTGAAGTAAAATAATAGTTAAGGTTTTATGTGTGCATCTCAGGATCACATAGTGATTTTTCAGTAGTTATGGAGTATTTCAATAGTTATAGGGTATTTCAATAGGGTATACCCCCTTATAGGGTATAAGGTTTGATGTGTGCATCTCAGGATCATGTAGTGATAGTGATTTTTCAATAGTTATAGGGTATTTCAATAGTCTCATTTTATTGTACATCTAACTCATCTGAAAATTTTTTATTATATATTATGCTTTAATGAATATCCTTTCAATTGTTTCTCAGAAGTGACTGAGTATTTTCCGAGGTTCATTTTATTTTATTTTATTTATTTCTGTATGTGTATGAATGTACTGTCTGCATGTAGGTTTGTGCACTCATGTAGTGCAATGCCGGAGGAGCTCAGAAGAGGGTCTCGGATTCCCCTGGAACTGGAGTTCTCCTGGGATTGGGGTTACAGAAGGTTCTTAGCCACCATGTGGGTGCTGGGGATCGAACCCGGGTCCTCTGCAAGAGCAGTCAGTGCTCTTAACCGCTAGGCTATCTCTCCAACCCCCCCCCCAAGATTCATTTTTTCAAGGTTGGTTCTTTGAAGTGANTATAGATATACATATATATGATAAGGGGTTGAAAGAATACTAGGAGTAAATGGGTTAACAAGTTATAAAACTATTATTCACCAAATTATTAAAAACTGGTATACTGAAAACTTTAGTTTTAAAACTTCAGGAAATTTCAGTCACTGAAACAATCTTCCAAACAAACCAGAAGGCACTGAAATTTATTCCTGTGAAAGCAAAGGAGGAAAAAGTTGAATTGAATTATGCACTGCAAGTGGAAAATGAAACCTAATTCTGAAGTCTATAATGTTGTTTGGAGTACCTTGACTTGTGGGAGAAACATATTAATAGGGTTTGTATTTTTTTAATTGGATAAATTTATATTCCTTATGAAAATAGACCAAAATTGATGAAGTATATGATTTTTACAACATATTAAATTTAGGAAAACATAAATAATTTATACAGGCAACATATTTTATGTGTATTTTCTTGTGAAATATTTATCAAAGAAAGGTATACTGGATAGAAGCAAGGGGTTAGTCTCATAAAATTTGGACTGATATCTTTATATATTTCCATAAGAAAAATATAAAGTGAATATACTTTATGTTTCCAAACTTAATTTGATCTTACCAGGTACCTCAACACCTTTAGAGTTAGCATTTTTATTTTTAAAGTGCTTAAAAATATCACAGTCTACAAGTTATTAAAAGTGGGGACAATTTTAAAATTTTAACCATTAAATTCTTCTTTAAAAATGATCTAAGAATGATTAAAGGTCATGTTTAATGATCAAAGAACATCTTTGTATGAATTAGAATGCAATAAACCATAATAATTTATCTTTTTAAAAAAGCATAGTAGATATGACTGATATATAAAAAGTTGTATATATTTAGTGCATGAAAGTTTTGATGATGTTTGGAGAAAAGCACACAACTATGAACCCATCACCACCATCCTTGTATGACTATATCCACCCCTTCTGAAAAAGAAAATCACAGTCTGTAAGTTATTAAAAGTGGGGACAATTTTAAAATTGTAACAATTAAATTCTTCTTTAAAAATGATCTAAGAATGGTTAAAGGCCATGTTTAATGTTCAAAGGAACATCTTTGTATGAATATTGTATGAAGTACACAAGAACTCAATGAAAAATATACATCAAAATTTTTCATGGGCTGGAGAGATGGCTCAGCAGTTACTTAAGACCACTGGATGTTCTTGCAGAAGACCAGAGTTAGAATCACAGGACCTGGAAGTGAACAAACGTCCTTAACTTCAGTTCTAGGAGGTATCAGACCCTCATCTGTCCTCTGCAGGCACTGCATGGCATGGGTGTACTTATACACATGCAGGCATAACAATCATACACATAAAATAAAAAGAAATAAAAAATAGAAAAACAAAAACTTTAATTTTTCACAAAATGCATTTAAGAATGGAATAAAGCCTTAATGCACTTGATATTGTGTGACATTGTATGAAACATTTATAATTTATTCATTTATAGTTGCTATATGTACAGAATTCATTAAGTTCACAAGTTCTAACTTAAGACCAGAAAAGCAGAAAAAAGAAAAAAAAAAAAAAACCACCAACAATTCTACCTAGCATGCTTATGTATAATTTTTTAGAAATAACTTATTTTTAATTTTTAAATCTTTATCTTATGTGTATGACTGTTTTGGCTGCATGTTTGTAAGTGTACCTGTATATGCAAAGCCAGCAATGACCAGAAGCAGCTATAGATACCCTGGAACTGAAGTGATGGAAAATTGTTCACTGCCATGTGGGTGCTGGGTTCTCAGGAAGAGAACCAGTTAAGAAGCTGTGCTCTTAACTGCTGAGCCATCTCTCCAGCCCTAGAAATAACGTTTACTTTGAAAATAGCAGCCAGATGTTGTGGTGCACACCTTTAATCCTAGTACTTGGGAGGCAGAGGCAGGCAGATCTCTGTGAGTTCAAAGCCAGCCTGGTCTACAGAGTGAGTTCCAGGACAGCTGAAGCTACAAGGAGACCTTGTCTCAAAAAGACCAAAAAAGAAAAAAAGAAAAAAAGAAAAGAGAACAATTTTATAGACCCATTAATATTGTTCTAGAATGATAATTTTTAAAATTTATTTATTTATGTATTTTTTTATCAAATCTAGACCCATGTCGCCCCCATCCCCCCACCCCACCAGAGCTCATGCATCCTGCCAAACATGCTTTTCATCTCGTTCTCAGTCTTTCTCAATATTCTCCATGTGGAAGTTGATTGTTTTGAGCAGAAGTTCACTGCTTCAGTCAGTTCTTTGATGCAGTCCTTTCTGTTGTTGTTGCTGTTGTTTCCAATATGCATCAATCCCAACTGCTTTGGACAAAAGCTCAAGGGGCCATGCACAAGAAATACAACTAGGTAATTGGCACTAGCATCCACAGATGAGGGATACCATTCATCGTTTGTTTTTCTGGGACTGTGTTACTTCACTCAGCATGATGTCTTCTAGCTCCAGCCATTTTCCTGTAAAGCTCATGATGTCGTCTTTCTTTACTGCTGCATAGAACTCCATTGTGTAGATGTACCACATTTTCTCTATCCACTCATCAGTTGAGGGGCATTTGGGTAGGTTCCAGCTCCTTGCTATTGTGAAGATAGCTGAAATAAACATGGCCATGCATGTATCTCTGCAGTGGGGTGAGTCTTGAGGGTACATGCCTAGGAGAGGTATGGCTGGGTCGGGTGGCAAGTTCATTCCAAGTCTTTCAAAGGTTCTCCACACTGCTTTCCATAGCAGCTGCAGGAGTTTACATTCCTACCAGCAGTGGATGAGTGTTTCCCTTTCCCCACAACCTCTCCAACACTTGGTATCATTTGTTTTCTTGATCCTAGCCAGTCTTATTGGAGTAAGATGATATCTTAAACTGGTTTTGATTTGAATTTCCTTAATGATTAATGATGTTGAACACTTCTTAAAGGGTTTCTCAGCCATCTCTAATTCCTCACTTGTGAAGACGCTGATTAGCTCTTTGCTCCATCTATTGAGAGGGTCATTTGTTTTCTTTCTTCTTTGTTTTTTGAGTAGTTTATATATTCTGGAAATCAATGCTTTGTCAGATGTTTCTGCAGTGAAGGTTTCTTCCCACTCTGTGGGATTTCTCTTCACTTCCTTGATTGTTTCTTTTGATATACAGAAGCTTTTGAGTTTAATGAGGTCCCATTTGTCAAATGTCGACCTTAATTCTTGCACAGCTGCTGTCTGATTTAGGAAGTCTTTTCCTATGCCTTTGTCTTGTAGTCTGCTGCCAACTTTTTCTTCTACTGCCTTCAGAATTTTGGGTTTCACGTTGAGGTCTTTGACCCATCTGGAGTTGACTTTTGTACAGGGCAAGAGGTAGGGGTTTAATTTCATTCTTCTACAAGTGGTGACCCAGTTTTGCCAACACCACTTGCTGAAGGTGCTGTCTTTCCTCCATTGGGTCTTCTTGGCCCCCTTGTCAAATATGAGATGGCTGAAGTTGTATGTGTTCAGGTTTGGATCTTCAGTTTTGTTCCATTTGTCAACAGGTCTGTTTTTGTGCCAGTTCCAGGCTGTTTTTATGACTATAGCCCTGTAGTATAGTTTGAAGTCTGGTATAGAGATCACCTCTGTGTAGCTCTTTTCTCTCAGGGTTGTTTTGGCTATTCGGGGTCTTTTGTTTTTCCAAATGAAGTTAAGGACTTTTTTTTCAAGCCTGTGAAGAAACTCTTGGGGATTTTGATTGGGATTACGTTAAATCTATACAAAAGTTTGGGTAGAATGGACATTTTTACAATGTTAATTTTCCCAATCCATGAGCAGGGGAGGTTTTTCCATCTTCTGATGTCTTCTTCAATTTCTTTCTTTAAAGGTTTAAAATTTTTGTTGTAGAGATCTTTGGTGTCTTTGGTTAGGTTTGTTCCTAGGTATTTTATTGTTTTTGAGGCTACTGTGAGTGGGAAGTTCTCTTTGAATTCTTTCTCCAGTTACTTGTTCTTGATGTAAAGAAAGGCCATTGGTTTTTTTAGGTTAATTTTGTATCCTGCCACTTTGCTGAAGCTGTTAATTGTTTTTAGGAGTTTTCTGGTAGAGTTTTTAATACACCTTAAGTAAACAATCATATCATCAGCAGATAGGGATAGCTTGATTTCCTCTTTTCCAATTAGTACTCCTTTAGTTTCCTTTTCTTGCTGTATTGCTCTAGCAAGTATTTCAAGCACTATATTGAAGAGGAGTGGTGACAGGGGGCAGTCTTACCGAGATCCTACCTTTAAAGGGAATGTTTGTATCCTTTCCCCATTTAGGATGATGTTGGCTATGGATTTCCTGTATATGGCTTTGATTACATTGAGGAATGATCCCTCCAATCCAATTCCTTCTAGGACTTTAACCATGAAGGGATGCTGGATTTTGTCAAAGGCTTTTTCATCATCAATTGAGATGGTGGTGTGGTTTTTGTCTTTCATTCCATTTATGTGTTTGATGATATTTATTGATTTTCGTACATTGAACCATCCCTGCATCTCTGGCATGAATCCATCTTGGTCATGATGGATGATCTTCTTGATGTGGGTCTGTATGGAATTTGCCAGTATCCTGTTTAGAATTTGGCATCTGTGTTCATTAAGGAGATGGGTCTATAATTCTCCTTTTTAGTTGTATCTTTGCCTGGTTTTGGTAATAGAGAGATGCTGGCTTCATAGAAGGAATATGGGAGAGTTCCCACTAATTTTATCCTTCTAAACAGTTTCAGTAATAATGGTTGTAGGTTATTTTGAAATGTTTTATAGAATTCTGCTGTGAAACCATCTGGGCCTGGCCTTTTTAGGTTGGGAGGTTTCTTATTTCTTCATGTGTTATTTGTGAGTTTCTTCATGTGTTATGGGTGAGTTTAAGCTGTCAATCTCTTCTTGGTTGAGCTTTGGTGATTCCCAGGATTTCAAATATTCATCCATTTCTTCTAGGTTTTCAAACTTGGTAGAGTATAGGTTTTTGAAGTATTCCCATATGATTTTCTGGATGTTTTCCTTGTCTCTTTTGATATTTCCCTTTTCATCACAGATTGTATTGATTTGGAGTTGTTCCTTCTTTCTTTTGGTTAACTGGGCTAGAAGTATGTCTATCTTGTTAATTCTTTCAAAGAACCAACTTTTGGATTCATTGATTTTTTTTGTATTGTTTTATTTGTTTCTATTTCATTGATTTCTGCTCTGATTTTTGTTATTTCTTCCTGTCTGTTGTGTTTAGGGTTCATCTGTTGTTGCCTCTCAAGTACTTTTAGCTGCACTGTTAGATCATGCACTTGTGCTCTTTCTGGTTTTCTAAGGTAGGCACCCAGGGCTATAAACTTCCCTCTTAGGACTGCTTTTTTTTTTTTTTAATTTTTTTTTTTTAATTTTATTTCTGTATGTGTATGAATGTAC
>VZQC01006086.1:0-22231 GCA_009823505.1 Rhizomys pruinosus | reverse complement strand
TTTTCATCTATTATTCTATTGAATATCTGATCTATACCATTCTCTTGGGATTCTTCTCCTTTCTCTATTCCTATGATGTGGAGGTTTGATCTTTTCATAGTGTCCCACAGTTCCTGGTTCTTCCACTTTTGTGTATTTTTAAATTTTTCATAATCTTTCCTTGAGGTTGTTAGTTGTTCTGTGTTATCTTCCAGGTCTGATATTCTTTGTTTTGCTTCCTCCATTCTGCTTCTGAGGCTTTTTCCATTCTTTCCTCTTGATTGGATGAGAGTTTGATTTCTTTTTTCACTTCCTCTTCTGATTTCTTTAGTATTTCTACTTCTTTTTGGAGCTTCTCAATCTCTTCCTGTAGCTCTTTGCTTTGCTGGTTGGTTTCCTTATCTTTTTCAGCATGGGATCTTTTCAGTGTTTCTACTTCCTTCTGGAGTTTGACATTCTCTCTCTCTAGGTCCTTCTTGAGTTCTTCATTCTCTTTTTTTAGTTCTTTGATTTGCTCTTTATAATCTTGTAGTTATTTATATATGTTCCCAATTGTGTTTCTGATAGCTCTGTCCTGGGCCATCCCCAGGGGGATCCCACTGTAGGAATCTTCCATAGGGTTGGTAGAGCTTGGATCGGGATTATCCTGCCCCTTTCCAGTATTGTCTCTTCTTTGAGTTCCTGGCATATGGGCTTCTCCTTGCCTGTATTCCATTGTGAGTCCTAAATGCCTCTTCACTGTGATGAAGGCTTGTTTTGCTTGCCTCCTTCAGATGCATTCGTAATCCCAGTTGGTGGGGGTGGGGTGAGGGTGGGGTTCTTTAGCCTGAGCCCTGGTACCTGTGCTTCAGCTGGTCTCAGGAGATCTCAGATCTCAAGACTCACACAACCCTACCTTTTATACCAGCTTGGAAGATAACTCTGCCCCACAGCCACAAAAGCCAATTAAGCCAAAGACAACTGGATTAATGGATTAACTAGATTAAGTCAATCAACAATCAGGCTTGCTGAAGCGTCCAGCTCCTACCTACCAACCTGAGCTTGCTTCAGCTGGTCTCGGGAGAGCTCAGATCCTAGAATGATAAATTAACAGCCCAAAATATTTAAATTATTTTTGGTAGCCATTTTATGTTCACATGTATGGTTTGTCCTGTTGAAAAAGAAGCCAGGGGTTGCTGGAAACATGTCTCAGTGGTTAAGAGCACTGTTTAGTCTGGCAGAGGACCTGGGGTCTGTCCTCAAATCCCACATGGTGGTTAAAAAACGGTCCATAGCTCACATTCCCATGGTTCCACCGCTCTCTATTGGCCTTGGTAGGGATTACATGACATGGGTGGAGCTAAAATCTCAGAAAATAATAAAACAGCACATAAGCCAGCAAAGCCCCACACAGAAAGCTTTCTATTAATCTTGCTTTACTCAGGGTTAGATTTCAGCGAATAAAGAAAACATGC
Organism: Rhizomys pruinosus; assembly: GCA_009823505.1. NCBI lineage: Eukaryota > Metazoa > Chordata > Mammalia > Rodentia > Spalacidae > Rhizomys > Rhizomys pruinosus. Next base: position 20,798 of record VZQC01006086.1, on the reverse strand, counting down.
TTATCTCAGTAGAGCTGTGATATATACCTGTATATCTCACATGAGAATGAATTTAAAATTGTAGTTCCTGAAACTGTCCAAGGCACAATAGCTCATTCTCAAATAAAAGGGAAAGTTGAGCTGGGGAAAGTGCAGATGTTGATGGAATTGATTAGGGAAGTAAGGGTACATTTGCATGAAGAGAGTTGAAGTACACAGATCATAAAATATGAGAACAGGAGTTAACTTGACTATTGCACCTAAGTTCTTGCTGTAGTATTCTGAGTGATTTACTGATGACCCAAAGCTACATATGAAGATGTGGAAATCACTCAGCCTAATTTTAAAGCTAGGAATCAGGTCAAGCACTCATTTTCAAAATGTCATGGTTGAGCTAGATTTCCCACAGTTGCAGTGAAATTTCTCCTTGTACATATTCGATCTCTGGTGTTGAACTTCACAGGCATGAGAGACGTATTTCAGAGGCAAGTGTCCTGGACATGCTGAATTGCTAATACCGATCTCTGTAACAATTGCAGTTTATTTCTGTTTCTTGAAAGCAAGTGCAAGTGAAACATTAGAAGTAATTAGTTTTTTTTTTCAGTTACCTTGAAATTCATTCACATGTTCAACAAATCTTTCCTTAGCTCTTTCCTTCCCCACTTTATTTTGTCAATATTGGAGACTGAATCAACACCTATGTGTTCTAGGCAAATGTGCTTCTTTTACTTTTTAGTTTGAAGTAGACTGTCATTAAATTGCTCCTACATCCCAAGTCACTGGGATTACAGACCTAGTCATCATTCCTGCCTTGAGGTTTTTTTTTTTCAATGTTGGAAATATTGAATGGATCAATTTGATAGATAACTTAATTAACTTAATTGTGCTCCCAGTGTTTTCTACTAAAACAATTTGAAAATAATTCTCATTGGGGTAGCAAAAACATATTTGAAATTACTGAGTTGGTGTTATTATTTTGCAGAAAACCTTTTGGTCAGAATATTTTAATAAAATGACATGCTGAGAAGACAATGTCGTCTTTGAGCAGCATTTGATTCTTGTTTAGAAGATGAAACCTGAACTATGTGATGGCTACATTGAAAGATTTCTACCAGTCCAAACACCTTGCCTTTGGATTAGAGCTATTTTCCTTATGATGCCAGCATATCAATAAACAGACATCAGACTGTTACCTCCAGAGGACCTGTATTAGTCACTTTTCTGTTGCTGTGATAAAACACCATGACCAAGGAAAATTATAAAAGGGAGAGTTTATTTGAGCTTGTGATTGATGGTTCCAGGGAATTAGAGTCCATTGTGGCAGGAGGCATGGTGGCTGGGGCTGGAGCAGAAAGCCAAAGTTCACATCTTGCAATGAGCACAGAAAGCTAAGAGAGAGACTGGAGACTGCAAGGCTTGTTAAACTCACTAAGCCCGCCCCTAATGACATACTTCTTCCAGCATGGCCACACTTTCTAAGACCTCCCAGAACAGTACCACCAACTGGGGACAAAATGTCTCGATACTTAAAGCCTATGGGTGACACTCTCATTCAAGCCACCACAGGGCCCTAGGTGGTCTAATGCTTCATTCTTTTGATCCTTTATTCAGTTTTTCAATAATCACTGCATTGTGGGAGATACTTCTTTTTAAGACCATACTTAACTTGAGAATTGTTCTATCTTATTGAAGCCATTGCATATAGAGAATTACTCCTATAGAGACTGTGAATAACAGAGATAATCCATTTCCTAATAATTATCAGGTGTTAATAATGTTTGTTACTATAGATAGAAGCAGACTAGCATTCATAAAGTGGAATATTAAGGGGCTTATTGCACAAACCATAGATAGTTTGTGATACTGAACTTAGAGTATAAAACAAGCAACCCTGAACAAATTGAATGACACAGAAATAAGAGAATGTAAAAAGAAGTGACAATGGTTCAATCGAAATCAGATTAGAACTATTTCAGAGCAGAAAAATTTTTTAGCCTTATTTGGTATCATGAGGATTAGCCCAAGAATCATGTTTTATTTATATCTATGATCCATATCTATCTAGACTTGTTGTTTTCATTTGTTATCACCTTGAGGTATAATTTCTGTTTCCATTTAAAATTGGGCAAGGTGGTCCTGGCCTGTAATCCCAGCACTCAGGTGGCCAATAGCCAGAGAAAGTCTTTCATCATTTCAAGCTATCTTGGTTTACATAGGAAGAGCTGTGTGTGTGTGTGTGTGTGTGTGTGTGTGTACACACAATTTAAACAGTTTTACAGATAGGGATCTTTTGATATTATCATCACAATAAAAATACATGTTCAAATAAGATATTTTCTAAATAATAGGCTCCAGACTGTTGCTGACTTGCTTTTTATCACAATAGTTGAAATGTACTGTGGGGGATTGTGTATTCATCAGTGAATTACTGGTGAGAGTTTCAATATACATAGCCACTTGATAATTGGACTTTATAAAATAACTGGACACCTATCTAGACACACTTAGATTTTGATCAAAGGAATACAACCAGTCTGCAAATGTTAGAACAAATATTAGAATTTTTTAACTTTACTGTGTGACTTTTGCAGGTAGATGAAATACTATTTCAATTTCCTTCTTAAAATTTGAAATAGGTCAGTGAGGTGCCTACAGGAGCAGAGGACCTAACAGGCACAGCATTGGTGATTATAGTCTGTGCAGCCAAAGTTGAGGTGCCAGAATCCAAAGAAACAAATAAACAGACAAATCCACATGCCAAAGACACAAAGAGAAAACAACATGGGAAAAGCTCATAATAGATCCACACCAAAATCTACCAACCCTACAGAAGATCCCTACAATGAGATCTCTCTAAGAAAAGAAGCTAAGACACCAACCTCAGAAGAACAATTATAGACATATTCAAAGAAATTAGAGAACTAAGGGAAGTGAATGAAAAACTCAAGAAGGACCTAGAGAGAGATAATGACAAATGGTGGAAAGAACTAAGGGGAGAAAATGAGAAATTCCAGAAGTGAAAACGCTGAAAGATCCCAGGCTGAAATGAAAAAAGAAAATGACCAACGAACCAAGGAGCTACAAGATGAGAATGACAGGCTCCAGCAGGAAGTGGAAAATCTAAAGAAATCACAGGATAAAATGAAAAAGGATATTGAACATTCATCCAATCACCAGGAAAGGGTGGTAAAAAGCCTCAGAAGCAGAGTGGAAGAAGCAGAAAAAAGAATATCAGACCTGCAGGATAATATGGAGCAACTAGAAAGCTCAAGTAAAGATTATGAAAAATTTAAAAGAGGGGCTGGAGATATAGCCTAGCGGTTAAGAGCACCGACGCTCTTGCAGAGGACCCGGGTTCGATCCCCAGCACCCACATGGCGGCTAAGAACCGTCTGTAACTCCAATTCCAGGAGAACTCCAGTTCCAGGGGAATCCGAGACCCTCTTCTGACCTCCGCGGCATTGCACGACACGGGTGCACAGACCTGCATGCAGACAGTACATTCATACACATACAAAAATAAATAAATAATAAAAAAAATTAAAAAAAAAAAGAAAAATTTAAAAGAAACACAAGAGTAGAACAACCAGGAAATATGGGACACTATGAAAAGACCAAAGTCCTGCATCATAGGGATAGAGGAAGGAGAAGAATCCCAAGACAATACTATTGCACAGATCTTCAACAGGATAATAGAAGAAAATTTCCCCAAACTGAAAAAAGACAATCCCATACAAATACAAGAAGCACATAGAACACCAAATAGGTCCAGAAAAGAAACGCCCCACACCATATAATTGTTAAAACCCTAGATGCTCAAAACAAAGACAAAATGCTGAAAGCCACAAGAGAAAAACGACGTTATGTATGGGGGGGGGGACCCATCAGAGTCATAGCTGACTTCTCAGTCCAAATGATGAAAGCTAGAAGAACGTGGACCAACATATTCCCTGTAAATGACTTTAGATGCCAACTCAAACTACTATATCCAGCAAAAATGTCAGTAATAGTTGAAGGAGAAAGAAGAATCTTTCACAACATGAACAAGATGAAAGAATACATGTCTAAGAAACCAACACTTCAGAAAATCCTTGAAGCAATACAAACAACAGAGGAAAAGAGCAACTATCCCTTAGCAATTAAAGAGAGAAATCAACAAAAGCCTAACAGAGTAAATACAAACCTAGACCAAGAATGCAAACAAAAAATAAGGTGAAAGGAAGCAATACACATCTCTCAATAATAACCTTAAATACTAATGGTCTAAACTCCCCAATCAAAAGACACAGACTGGGAGAATGGATTAGGAAGCAAAATCCTTGTCTATGCTGTCTACAAGAAACCCATCTCACCCTCAATGACAGACACCACCTTAAAGTGAAAGGATGGAAAAAATGTTCTAAGCAAATGGTACCAAGAAACAAGCCAGAGTGGCTATTCTAATATCAGACAAAATAGATCTCAAAGAAAAAAATAATCAGAAGAGACAAAGAGGGTCATTAAATTCTTGTCAAAGGAACAATTACCTATGAAGACTTCACAAACCTAAACGTCTATGCACCAAATGCTGGTGCACCTAACTTTATAAACAGTACTCTGCATGACCTCAAGACATAGATTAATCCTAAAACACTGCCAGCATCATCTTAAACGGAGAAAAACTGGAATCATTACCTTTAAAGGCTGGAACCCAGTAAGGCTGCCACTTATTGCCACTCCTCTTTAACATAGTACTTGAAACATTTGCTAGGGCAATAAGATAAGAGAAGGAAATTAAAGGAGTACTAATCAGAAAAGAAGTTAAGTTATCCCTTTTTGCATATGATATGATAGTTTACCTAAGGGATGCTAAAAACTTGTCCAGAAAACTTCTAGAAGCAATTAAGAGTTTTAGTAAAGTGTCAGGATGCAAAATTAAACTGGAAAAATCAGTAGCCTTTCTTTACACTGACAATAAAAAAGTGGAGGACTGTAAGAATATATTCCCACTCACAGTATCTTCAAAAAATAATAAAATACCTGGGAACAAACCTAACCAAAGATGTCAATGATCTCTACAATAAAAATATAAGAAGTTATGAACTAAGTTCCCCAGAGAAAATATTGTAACTTTAAATTAATGGGAATAGCTGATTAGAACTTTTCAACTAGGCTCTTACCCTTCCAAGTAACCAAGATGTATATAGAGAATGCCAAGGGGCAGGTATCTCCCTCTTTTGCCATTTTAGGTGGAGGTCACAGGGTCAATGAGGGAGGGGGAGGGCCAACAATCCTGTAAGTTACTTTCTCACCCATTTACTCTGTACACAAGCCCAATTTAACAAAATTCTGAACTGTTAAAAAAATTGGAATAAAAATACATATTCACAGGGAACATTGCTAGGAGTCTAGAATATGCCAATTGTCAGTAAATGATAGTTTTCCCCGTTATGTTCACCATTCATTTGGATCAAAAATTGCAATACCACTGTGAATTTATTCAATATAATTTTTCATTGCATATCTGTGAACTTACAAAAAAGTATCAAGCAAAAATATTTGGCTAGATAGGCCAGTTTAAGATAAATGGTCCAGATTTTTTAGGATTTTTGTTAGATAAAGTACTGTGTTTGGTTGTTGGCCTAAGGAAAGTAGACTATCTTGGCCCAGGAAGAAGACACAGGTAGTAGAAGGCCTGTGGTCATCTAACACATGATTTTTCCTGGGTAACTGTCTTGGCAGCTTTCTTAGTAACAAGTCTGTAGCAATTGAAATCTACTTTCTGCATGTATCATCAAAATGTTCTATTTATATTCAGAATTAATGGTTCCTGACTTAATATTTTTATCCCCACAAAATTCATATATTGAAACTAAATCACCAACGTGATGTTATTGGAAGATGGGGGAACCTCAGGGCAAAATTAATGTGGTTCTACCACAAGCCCAGAGAACTTGAAATCAGTACTTGGAAGATACTTTGCTAAGAAAGCAAAGTATCACTTCTCAGTTCTGCAAGGTAACCAAACACAACATAAAAGCCTGGCATCCTTACCTTTGTTTTATATCTGTTTTCTTTACTTTGGCTGAAGAAACAAATCCTTAGTCACCTCAGTTTTACATTGTTTTTAAAATTATTGGGCACTAAATTGCTATTCTTGGTAAGCCCATTTTTAAATGTGTGTATATGTGAAGATGATGCTTGGGATATGACTCTCTGAGCTCATAATGATAACATAAAAACATAGGGCCTCTTCCCCACTTGCTGTTTCCTCCCACATTGTTGCCTCTTTGTAAAAATTACCTATTCTGACTCTCTCTCTTGACCATTCTCACTGAAATAAAGACATTTAAAAGTTAACCCTAAGCCAGGTATGGGCACATGCCTTTATACCCAGCACTCCAGAGGCAGAGACAGATGATCTGCGTGAATTCAGGGCCAGTCTGGTCAACATAGTGAGTTCCTAAACAGCTGGGCTAAAGGGAGACCCTGTCTAAAAAAGATCAAGCATATAGGAAAGGTGATCTTAAACTATTCTACATTGCCCAAACTATAGTTTGGACTCAGCTCTCTTTTGCAATATACATGTTCTCATAAATTTCCAATTTATAAGAAAAAACATTAAGATTGCTTTCTTCTTTGGTCTTTCCTAAGAGTGGAATTTTAAGAGTCAAAATACAAAAAAAAAAAAAAAAGGCTGGGCATGGTAGTGCATGCCTTTAATTCTAGCACTTGGGAGGCAGAGGCAGGCAGATCTCTGTGAGTTCAAGGCCAGCCTGGTCCACAGAGTGAGTTCCAGGCCAGCTGCGGCTATAGGGAGACCCTGTCTCAAAAAGACAAAAAAAAGAGTCAAAATACTAACATGGTCAATTCTATATGTAGAAAATATAAAATAATTAAATTTTAATTTAAAAAGACTTTTCCAGTGAGGCTTGGTGGCATAAGCCTTTATGATCATCGTTCAGGATACAGAGGCAAGCAGATCTCTGTGATACCAAGGCCAACTTTGTCACATAGTGACTTTCTGGCCTCCTGGGCCTACAGGAAAACCTTGTATCAAAAAACAAAATAAAACAAAAACAAAAACAAAAAAAAACCCCAGCCCCAAACAACAAAAAAATCCCAGTTATTTAGAAGGAGTAAAGCTTTTTAATTATTTTAAAAATGTTTTTATTTTTAATATAAAATCAAATGAGAACAACAAAGAGAGAGAGAAACCTTTTCAAAGAACTGATCAAAACAGTAAACCTGTGCACCAAAAAGGTTATAAAAGACTGAGAAAAAGATGCAAGACAGGACTTGTGTATGATAGAATACATGACCTCTGACAGGGGGCAGGGGGGCATGAGGGGTAGGCATGGATGGGGGAATGAGTCTATATTTGATTAAGAAATGTATGAAATGCACTGAATAAAAAGTAAAAAATAAGTTTTTATTCTTAAAAGACATTAAATGGGGATGTATATATAAAATAAGACTACTTTTGACAAATTATGTCATTTTTGAAAGAAACTTACATAATTTCTTAAAATATTGTTAGGGCAACTTAATGATCCTGACAATCTGTCAAGCATAATTATTAATTACCATCAAAGGGATGGTCTGGGAGATAGACTCAGTTTTATTCATGCAGCGGTGTGTTTATATACTAAAAGCTACTGTGCTCTGGGCAAGGAAGTAGGGGGGCAGGCAGAAAGGAAGGGTGAGCCACCTTGGCTCCTACACGGGGGGGGGGCTGCATAGCTCCTGTTTGTGCAACCAATAAACTAGAGGTGTGACATTTTGCTCAATACCTCATGGGAAGGGGCAATCCTGTTCTGGAACTTTGCAGAGATAGGTGAGGCAGGAAACATACTGCAATATCCTGACCTTATGGAGCTATAGATAAACCACAGAGACAAATGAATGTCCATAGAGATATCAATAACTCTCAGAGGTTCCTTGGGACAGGTTTTATAGGTCCTTGCCTCAAGCCAGGCAAAGTTTCATTCCTACACAGAAATGCTTCATGTCACACAACATTAGAGCCAGCCTTTCTACTTGGGTTTATTTTCAGCTGACTCCTTGATATATTATTTATAATTCTATCTGCCAACTAGGAATATTCCAACACATTGATAATTCAGAATTCACATGAAATCTTGAAGTAATGGATCAGTAATGTCTCTGAGGAAATTGTTCAGAGACAAGACACAAATTTTCACAATCAACCTTCAGTCATGCTGGGGCATGGTGAGACATATTGGAAATCCTAGTGCTTAGAAAACTGAAACTATGGGGTCATGAATTTGAGGCCAGCTTGGGGTATATGGTGATACCCAGTCTCAAAGCTAAAACCAAAAATGGAATCACTTATTCCAACTTTTCCATAAGTAAGTAAATCCAAGATGTTAAAAAGAAATGGTCTGATATTCTATAATCATGGAATTATTTAAAAGAAAAGATGGTCCTCATCCCTGCTTAAAGCTTATTTAATTAGTGCTTTGACTTTGGCTCCTACATTGTTTCTGCTTTAGAGCAATGCTTCTATTTTCAGGCTTAAACACCTGGTGCTTTACATTTATACCATCACAGCCTGTCTGCCTCTCATACCCTAGTTTATCACTCAGCCAATAGACCTATTAAGCCACTGAACCAAATCCTTATTCTTCTGGACACTGTGAAATATTCAAACACAAGGATGGAATTGGAATATAAACTTAGATACTTTTGCTAAAAAGCATTGATTCCACTTGGACACAAGGTACAGGAAGAAAAAGACTGACATCTCTGCTTTCACTTTGATTTGGCGGTCTTATGGCTAGAAGCACAGAGACAAATTATCGACCTCATCCAACAGTCATTTTGGACTCCAGTAAGAACAGCATCTCATGGTAGAGATGCCTGACCAGATGAGAGCAATTATCCTTGGCAGTGAGGCTGTACCTGGAGCTGAAGTAGTTCATCTTAGAAGCTCTAGACTATTCCCCTTTAGTGATGAAAGAGTTTAGGCATCTAACTACCATTTAGACCCAGAACTGAGGAAATGACCAACCAGACCAAACCAGGCCAGGACTGCTTAATTTTGTATCCTTCTTACCATTGATTCCAGTTTTTTCTTTACTTAAACTCAAAGTTTATGTCAGTCCTCTACAGAAAGACTTAGGGTCACTGTACCCTATTTGTCTATTCCTATTCTTGATGTGACCACAGTCATTAAGCCTTCCCCGTGTTTCCTCCTGTACTTATCATCTTTTAAATTTGCATATTGGACTTGAGTAGGTGAGCTTAGTTTTTTGGGCATTCTGGAGCTCAGGAGTTTGCTCTATGTCCAGTTTAAAAGTCTTTTATTCTTCCATTACTTTTTTGATGACATCGAAGGCATCATTTTCAGTTTTATAAATGGGCCTTCACTAATACTAATTCTAGAACTATGAGAAACAAATTTGCATTTTGATAAACATCTGACATATTCTTTTTGTTATAGTAGCCCAAATGGAACATGTGTAGGTAACTGTTTATCCCTGAGTGATGACTGTATAACACAGTGTACTTAGAGCACCAAGTAGCATGAATGTTCCTTACTATAAGGAAACAGCTTAGGGGCACACAAAGCACATGGTAACATTATTATTAACATGTAATATTTTAAAAACAAGAAGGGAACTGGAATGATGCAGTTATTTTTAAATTTTATTTTTATTATTTATGGGTATATGTGTGTGCCTACATGAGATTACATGTACTATGTGCATGTAAGTGCCCACTACTAGAACTGGGTATCAGATCACCTGGAAGTTGAAGTAACAAGTAGTGTTGAGCCTCTTAAAATGGACTCTGGAAACTGATCCCGGATCTCCTGGAAAAGCAATAACCACTGAAAATCTCCCAAGCTTCTGAATAAAGCATTCCTTTTTTATTGATGTTTTTACGTGTTTCATACATATTTTTTCAGTTAGTATTAATCACCATTATATCCATTTCTCCCTTGACACCCTCCCTCAGCATCTCCCCCCACCCCAATTTCACACTTTCTGTCATTTGTGCTACAGTCCATTGTGCCAAATTATTCTCTCAGCTCACTTCTCAGTGCCAGTTCCTCTCCAGAGCTCTAGTCAGCCTATCTGGATCTCTTTTCTAAAGAATGCCAGATCTTCTTCACGTGACTGCCATCTGCTGATAATTATTTCCTCAGCCAAGGTTGGGGTCTGCTGCCCATTTCTACAGTTCTGTGCTGTTTTTTATTAAACTGAGCAAGGTTGGGGTCTGCTACCCATTTCTGCAGTTCTGTGCTGATTTTTATTCAGCTGAGCTTGGATGGGTTTTATTCATGCTGATAACAATGCTGTAGGTTCATATGAACTGGGTCCCAAGAGCATGGAGTGTTCATTTATGTTTCTTTTTGCATCATCTCCTTGATTCTTACAATATTTCTGCCCTCTCTTTCACAGTGTTCTCTGGGAATGAAACTTTGTGTGTGGCTTGAGGCAAGAACTTGTAAGACCTGTCCCAGAAGACCTCCTGTTATCTGATATCTCTGTGGGCATTCAGTTACCTCTATGAGTTATCTATCTGTAACAGGAAAGTTCGGGATATTACAATGATTCTTGCTTCGCCCTATCTCTGCAAAGTTCCAGGCTCCTTCCCTTGAGGCATTGAGCAAAATGTCACACTTCTAGTTACCTGTTGCACAAATTGGAGCTCTGCAGCCCCCAATTAGAATGAAGGTGGCTCACCCCTCCCTTCCACCTGCCCCCCACTTCCTTGCGCAGAGCACAGTAGCCTTCAATATATAGACCTCACTCACAGAAAATAAACAGTTCTTATTCTCTCCGGTTCTCTGTGTGTGTGAGTCCATTCATTTCCACGAGTGATATCCTGTGGTTTTTCCTCCCCCTCTTTTTGCAGGAGCAAAGCCTAGAGACTGTCGGCCTGCAGGCAGGAGACAAGTCCTTGAGCTGAGCCAAGAAGGGAAGAACAGCATGTGATCACGCATGACACAAAGACATTGAACAATGACAGTGTTCCCTGAGCCCTTGGTGTATGAAGCTGAATATAGGGAGTCTGTTCATGGAACCATACTCAGTAGACTCCTAAATTTCACAAGTTGGCCTTTCAGGCCCTTTTGGGTTCCTGATTTCCTGTTGCATGGAGGAGCTTCCTTAAGAATTAAGAGGTAGTTAACGCCTTTTTGGGTCCTTGTTCTATGATGCTTGGGCCTTGTGTGTAGAAGATGCCTAGGCGTGATCCATTCACAGACTGTGTCTGTGTGTGTGTAGTTGTGGGACATAGTACTATTCTCATATGATGCAAAATAAGCTTCTTTTCTGAATTGTGTCTGGAATATTTGTCTGTAAATATAGGGATAATTCTTTTGTAGTTAATAGACTGTTACCTTATCCTAGGGATGTGTCTACTTTGTAGAATTGTCTAAGATCTATGACCTCTCCAGATGTGTGTATCTGGCTATGTTAACAATACCACACATGAATTTCCTTCCACTGGTTGGGCTTTAGGTCCATTGGTTGGCCATTGACTTCTCCCAAGATAGAAGCACCACTATTGCATCGATCTTGAGTGATGTGCTGTTCATTAATGTGGATATTTGGTCTTCGGGCTGATGTTGAACCATCTATTGATGATTTCCATTTGTGGCTTGCATAGTAGGCTCAACAGGTGTGAGAGCTAGCCTTCAGGGGAGGTGGAGTCAAGGTCAGATCCAACTCCATTGCTCAAGATCCAGTCTCTGAAGTATGTCCTGTCTTCATCAATAAGGTCTTACCATAGGGGTCTGGGAAGCAATCAAAGGGTATGGCAGGTAACCTGTGTAATTTTGGGAGTCTCTTGGATTATCCTGGCCAATGACTCAAAGGAAGGTTTCTCTCATCTAGTAATGTTTCTTGATATGCAGCCTTCATCTTTGCATATGGATTAATGTAGAGAGAATATGATTCTCTCGGGATTTTTACCCTAGCAAGGTATTGGTTATCTTTCCTTTCTCCCTTACCCTCCCTCTATATGTTCTCCATGCCTTCTCTATTTAAAGTATTCCCATTTCTCTATTGATACTGCCAGTCTCCTATGGCCCCACTTTTCTTGGGCTCATTTCCCTCCATTTATCTCCCCTTTCTTCTGTAACCCTTCCATTCCCCTACATTTTAGATACCTTGATTTTATCCATTCCTCCCTTAGTAATACCTGTAACCTTCTGTCTCAGGTTCCCTCTTTCTCTTTCCCTTCCTGGTTCCTTTTCATTTACCTGGTTCCTGAAGTTACATCCAGATATATACTTACTTATAAGGATTCGGTGCCAGGATCCACAAATGAAGGACAACATACATGTTTGGTTTTCTGAGTCTGTGTCACTTCACCTAGCATAACAGCTTCTAGTTCCATCCACTTACCTGCAAATTTCATGATGTTGTCTTCCTTTAATGCTGAATAGAACTCCATTGTGTAAATGTTCCACATTTTCATTATCCACTCATCAGTTGAGAGACACTCAGTTTGCTTCTGCCCTTTGCTATTGTGAAAAGAGCTGCAATGAATCCTTTGTGCTATGGTCAAATGGTAGGTTCATTTTTAGTCTTTTTTTTTTTTTTTTTTTTTTTTTTTTTTTTTTTGGCCTTTTTTTTTTTTTTTTTTTCTTTGTAGCCCCAGCTGTCCTGGAACTCGCTCTGTAGACCAGGCTGGCCTTGAACACACAAAGATCCGCTTGCCTCTGCCTCCCAAGTGCTAGGATTAAAGGCGTGCACCACCACGCCCGGCTCCATTTTTAGTCTTTTAAGTTCTGCACACTGCTTTCCATAGGGGCTGCAGGAATTTGCAATCTCACTAACAGCAAATGAGTATTTCTAAACTAACTGGGGAAGATATTAAAAATTTAGAAGAAGCAGAAAGATAATTAATGTACGTGCTGAGAGTGGTTCTGAGAGACAGTTGAAGCCTGTTGTTACACAATGACAGCATAAAGCAGCCATGCTAAGTGGAGACCCTATGAGGAGTTTTCAAAATAACCAGTGGCCAGGAGGCTAAGAGGAGAGTATTGATGCTTCATTTGGAAGGACCTAATAATGCATATTTTATATGCAGTTTCAGAGTGTCTAAAGTTACTTAAGAAAAAAAAAAAATTAGAGGCATGCCAAGAGAGATTGTGCATCTGGAAGGGACACAGATACTAGGAGACTATTTAGATGACTTTTGCGATAATCTAGGATCAGTGTTAATCCTTTAATTCGGAGCAATCCATTCTATTCTTATTGTGTGGCCTTTACTACTCCTAGATTTGGCATAATCCTTGTTCCCTTGACTTTCAAAGGAATTGGCGGACTGTACAAAAGCTAAACTATTAGGAATGAGTTCAGATTTATTAGTCTTGGAGGAATATCACAAAATTAAGGAAATGTCTGGTTTAGAGGGCAAGAAATGTATAAACACACAGAATAATCAGCAGCTGTCAGTTTAGAGAATTTTTTTTTCTCTTAGTTGGGCTGAGTCCCCCAGGAACATTTGAAGGTCATGTTATTAAAAGTGCTAGTGTGCTGTAATATTTGTGTCATCTCATTAAATATTTCCTATCAAACATGGATTCTACTTGACACTTTCACTTAAATTTTTTTATTCTACCAGATAAATAAAGAAAAACAAAACCAAACCTCAACTGTCATTCATCAAAATGTTGTCAGGTCACTCCTTACATGCTTCATTTTGTTTGTGAATTTAAAATGAAGCAATATCTTCTATTTGCAGTTCTGTTACAGTTAGTAATCCATGGGAAAAATCATTCAAATACAGTGTGTCATTACACACATCTTTTATCAATTTGATTATTCCTGAGACTTGTTTGATTTTTAAAATCATGAGAGATGTTTGTAAATATTAAAAAATATCAGTGATAGAGAAATATCTCTTTTAAAAATTATTAGATGAAAGCTCTTTGGAATAGTTATATAAAACTTATTCTGGAATTATTTACATTTTCCCAAGTAATTATCTTAGAATGAAATCTAAAATAAACTGTGCTGTCTTGGAGGAACATATACACAGCAATCCAAATGACAGTCTAATTCTGAGGTTGCTGCAAACCTGTCTACAAAATCTTATTCAGCATTGTGTGTGGATGTTACAATTCTATTTGACCAATTTATCTCAAAGAAGGTTTTACTGGCACCACTATCAAAACAGTGTCCTAGCAAATAAACTCATAAACCTTGCACTCCCTCTGTTATGTGGTCCTCAAACCATCACAGATAAATTTTTTTCTGCACTGTGTGTGAACAATTTCTATATTGTGGATATATTTTTTTTTAATTTATTTATTTTTGTATGTGTATGAATGTACTATCTGCATGCAGGTCTGTGCACCCGTGTCGTGCAATGCCGCGGACGTCAGAAGAGGGTCTCGGATTCCCCTGGAACTGGAGTTCTCCTGGAACTGGAGTCACAGACGGTTCTTAGCTGCCATGTGGTTGCTGGGGATCGAACCCGGGTCCTCTGCAAGAGCGTCGGTGCTCTTAACCGCTAGGCTATCTCTCCAGCCATATTGTGGATATTTTTAATATATGATCTTTGAGATATTCTATAACTGGTTTCAAAATAAGCTTTTGTTTCATTTTCCAAAGATATAATTTCTGATTTTTCTTGAAAAATACATAAATGGAAAAAAGGATCTGTGAGATACAAGCTTCAGTGACATCTGTTTGAGCATTCCATGATTTTACCTTCCTCATCCATCCTTCCTACTAGAGGGACTCAGCAGGGCATCATGGACAGCTATGTGAAGATGACAGGGAACCTCCTAATTCTTGCTCATTTTGTTTAATAAAAAGGGTCCTCTCGTGGCAGTTATGATATTAACTTTGACCAACAGTATTTTAGAATAATATAAGCAGATTGGATATTTTTCAACGTATATTGTTCCTGAATTTTGTGCATTTCATAAAGTACATCTTGATCATATTTTGACCCCATCAACACCCCCATAGCCCCCTCCACATAATTTCATACATTCTGTCATATATGTTGCTCCAATGATGACAGGATGAACAAGACCCATGAAACTCAATCAGACAAAAACCCAGAATAGAACTAGAGAAAAGGACTGTAGACCCTAACCTTAGCCAAAGAACAACTGGCAACTGATTACTTCTGGGTTAGGGAGAGTTGATTAAGAGAGTGACTCTAGACAGGCTGATTAGATTATGGATATCTGGTACACAAGCTTGACTCAATAGTACCTAAGATATATAACAGATCAGACATTAATCAAGAATAAGAAGCATCTTACATTTAAGGATGTTTCTTAGTCTACACTTCCCCATTTCCCTATAGATCTGAGTACATGCTTATAATTCCATTGTACAAGATCACACTTTCATTACTTTCCATTAAGCTAATAGAAGAATTTTGAACAGTAGTTTGTATATTTATTTGTACAAACGCACATGCATACCCATGCTTACACATGCAGTCTATGTTATAATATATAATATATGTTAATTACTGATAAATTGCTTACTAATATATAAACCTAGGTTTACAATCTTCCTTATTGTAGAAAAACATTTTATAGTTCTAGAGCATAAGAAGTCACACTTTAAAAAAATCAGTTTTTAAATTTAGCAACATGTAACATATGAGTATCAAATCTTAGAATTGTAACCATCTTAGGTTTTATCCCTAAACTTCTTTGATCATGTTTAAACTCATCCTTTTAATTCTGCCAATAGAAATTCTAATGGCCCATTTGAAAAGGTTTAATACTCAATTAGATATATAGGTATTTAAACAGTATAATATATAGCCTTTCGATCCTACTAATGAAGCACACGCAAGTAGATATATAGGTATTTAAACAGTACTAATTGTTATGGCGGGTTACTTTGGTATAGACACAGATGTTTGGATGGTATGTTAATCCATGAACTACATTTTCTTCTGTTAAGTATGACAGGGTCTTCCTGTGGTTTATAACCTCTCCTAACTATTAGAGGACGTAAGCTTGTGGCATCAGCTGTGGGTTATTCCTCCAAGGAGAGAGCTAATAGCCAATTAGATTTGGGATATACAGACATATGGCTGCCACTGCTGCACAGTATTTCCAGGCAGGTGAGGTGTAGCTGGTGCTGACGGAGGAGTCTTGCTTGATTCAAGGAGACCTATATTTGCTTTATTGGTTTAGTGGCCTTTGGTAACACTCTCTGGCATTCCAGAGACATCTGTATACTTGGCAATCGTCTCCATTAACATCTTTCCCATGTTTATATCAGGTCTTCAACAGCGCGGCTTAATGTCCACTCTTCCTGCAGATATCCCAGTTTGGAGGTTAGGAGCCTTTACCTTTTGTGGGGGCTTGGATCCACCTGGCCCACATCTCCTTGGTAGGAAAATCCATTGTTGATGTCAGAGCTCTGTATTAATATATTTTGCTTAAGTGCAAACTTAAGGGAGGGATTTAGCATTATATTTGGTTCTGAATAAAGAATAATCCTTTTCACAGTTTCTTGCCATTAGTCAATTAAAGAAGGCAGTTTACGATTTTACAAGAGATATTCATCTATAAAGCTGGCTCCATCTCTACAGCTGGAGAACGACCCTCATCTCATCATATTTCACCTTTTCTATGGGGGGAGTTAAGAAAGTCTCTTGTTATTAAAACCTTTGCAGCATCTAGAAGGTAAGCTTCGTTAGGATTCATTAAAAATAGTTGTTCTAGTAGGATCCAAGAGGCCTGATGTCTGTGAAGCAATCTGAGGCATTTCTTCCTCAATGCCCAGAGGAGGCAGTCCTTGGCTGGCACTTTCTGGTACATCCTACTCACTGCAAAGCTGCATTTTCTTTCTCAGTCATTAAGTTGGTGATATTCTGGCTGTGTGGAAACATACAAATCTTTCTCATCGTTGTTTTAAGAATTTGGATTTGCAAGGTTTTTTGACAAAAAGTTTCACATTTATCTATATCCCCCTTTTTATTTTAGGTTTTATTTTTGACTCATGGTCTCAAAAAAAGCAGTTGTATTATACATACCTCTATAGGGTGGACTCAAGGCACAGATTTCATCAAAATTCACCCATGCTGTTTTGGGTTTACTGTATGTGATTAACTTGGGAACCAATTGACTAGAGACCAAGACAACAGCTCCAGAGAAGTAGACTGTTTTGATTCTCATCCACCTGTGCCCCTTTTCTAAGCCTAGGGAACAATCTGCGGAAGGAGAGGGCATCGTAGAATGTAAGGGCTGCTGATTGGGTGAATGGTGAAACTTACAACAATATAGACTGGACACTCATTTGATCAACATTGTTGAACATACAAGCCCCCCCTGCTGGAGTGGTGGACCCTGGGCTGTGGGTTTGGGACAACTGTGCAAATTGGTTTTACAAGAAGGATGCTTTTACTCACAATTATCACTTATTGTTAAAAAAATGATAAACAAACACCACAAACAAAAAAAAACAGAGAAAAGATGCAGAAAAACGTTATGGCAGAATCCACGATCTGGGATGTGGAGGGGTGGGGTGGGGGAAGGGAGTGGGGAAGGAAGGGAATATATCTAAACAATGGAAATGATGTATGAAATATACAAAGCATCAATTAAAAAAGAAAAAGGTTTAATACTTTGTTATGAAATTCATAGTTATTAAAATGTTTTAATTCAAAGAAAATTATGATTATGTAAACATAAATTTATGAGCAACATAACATATAATGTATTAAATATCTGTGAAAAAATTATCTACTCAAATATATAATACAACAAAATCTTAAAAGTCAGTACTTCTGAATGGAGGGTAAAGACTGATTTCTTTCAATTTTGTAAACTTGTATTCTACAGTGAATGATTATTAATTTTCTATAATGAATATAATACCTTAATCTTAAGTGAAATCATGAATATGACATATATAGCATGTGACCTCACACATAGTCATTGTTCAATAAATATCACATTACTTTGCCATTTAAAAGAGAAGAAACAAAAGGGAAAAATTTCATTTGCTATCAATAAATTCTTACTTAAATTATCTAGAAATAAGCTATAGTCTAATATACTACAGTCTGGGATAAAAGGAGGAACATAAAGCTTAGAGACAGAGGTTAACCCTGGGCATGAAGAGCCTTTGCAGAAGAGAGTTAAAATGACTCATTGATGTGCTGGGGTCTAATTAAGCAAGTGAAGCATGAGGGTGATATCATCAAAAATTGTTCTAACGGTAGGGAAGCGATTATGGGAACTATTGCAATGGTCAAGTTCACTCATAACGAACACAAGGATAAGATAATGTGCATACTTCCTCTGAAACCCAAGTTTCTTCTCGAAAAATATATATATATATATATATATATATATATATATATATTATATTTTTTTTCAATGATAACAAGCAAAGATGCTTACTCCAATTTGCTTTTGGGAAAAGAAGATGAAAGTTTGAGGTCTTAAAATTTTCTTTCAAAGAAATACCATTGTCAGGGCCAAAGAGTCGACTTAAATGCAAAAAAGAAAGGACAAGAAATATGTTCGCTTTATCCAGACCACATATTTAAAATACAAGGCAATTCAAAGGGGAAAAAAAGTGTAATTATTTCTGTTTTTTTAATCGACCTCTCTTTCCAATTCTCTGCCTTTTTTGTGTTTGCCTTTTTCAGTTTTCTCAAGGCCCTTCTCATCAACAATATAGTGTGATGAAATAATCATAGGTAATGGCTTACAGTAGTTACTTTCCTGTTGTTCTGATAAAACATCATGACCACAGGATCTTATACAGAGAAGAATTTATTTTGCTTATGGTTCAAGAGGGATCAGTCCATCATGGATGGAAAGCAGCAGGCGGCAGGCGGCAGCTATGGCAGAAAGCTGAGCACTCCCTTCTTCAAGTAGGGACAGGAAGCAGAGGGAAACCCGAACTGGGGCAAAGCTGGCCACACTCAAATCCCGTCCTCAGTAACATGCTTCTTCCTACAAGGCCACACCTGCTAATCCACCATAAACAGCACCACCAACTGTGGCCAAGTTTTCACAAACTGGGAGCCTGTGGGGGACATTTTTTATTCAAATCTCCTCATAGCTTTAACAGACTATCATCCCATTCAGTAGTTATTCACTTGATCCATATGCATTTATTGAGTTTCAAATTATTTTGGAGTATCTCTCAAATGAGTGGTAGCGTTCTAATGGTTAGAGATATAACAAGCCATTAAGCTAGAAATATTTATAAGAACTTGACAGAGATGGGTTTGAATATGGGAGACGGACAATAAAAACACAACTGGTTCACAGTGTGCAGTCACATACATAAATACACTGTGAGTAGGATTTATTAGGAAAATTTGGTTCTCCACTGCAGGCTTACTCTCTCTACTCACTTCAGTGGTGCAGCTACGAGTTTATTTTGTTTGGGTTTATATAAGGTCTCTAGTGCTAAGTCCTATTTTCTGAAATGCTCTAGTTGCCTATGAATTGTGAAAACTTTCTTTTCTTTCTCTGTCCAGCTGAGTTTCTTATGTGGTTTACGCGAGCCTTTACTGTGGTGTTATTTTGGTCTTTTCCTTATGTATTGCTTTTCTAATTGGTCATTTGAACGTTGTGCTTTTTGGTTATACAGGTGTTCACTGGCCAATCAAGCTGAAGTCTTCCTGATCAGATTAGAAGGTCTAGTTTGGTTGGATGTTTTGACAAAATATTGAAAAAGAAAATGTCTAAGGCCTTAGTTACTCTAATTGCATATTTTATATCTGATTGGAAACCAGTGGATCAGTATAATAAAGATAATAATAATAAAGATAATAAGGCTAGCTAGATAGTCTAGCCAATCAGTGTACCAGTGTCACTGAAGAGACCCTACTGAAAAGAAGAAAGACAGAAGGAAAAGAAAAGAAACAACAAAAGAAAACAAAACAAAATATAAGATAGAAAAAGAAACAAGGTGGAATGCCATAGAGGAAGACACCCAGTATTGATTGCTGGCTTACACACACACACACACACACACACACACACAGAACATACACACATGCATTCACACACACATGCATTCATACACACATGAAAAAATATATATATATATATCACAAAACCCACTCAGAATTCACAAATGTAAAATACAAAGTCATATGTATTATATATTCCAAACTAAAATTGATGCACTTATAGCCTAAGGGAAAATTAATTTAAGAATATAAAAAATTCATATCACAATAGAATAATAGCTTAACCTATGAAACTTTCTTTGAATGATTGGTGATCTCCAAAACAATCACCAGCAATTACTGAAGGACCCTGGCTGGAAAATCCACAGGAATTAGAAAATTTAATCCTGCACAAGATCACTAAAATTATATGCAATAAACTATGGAACAATAATTCATTTCTTTATACTTGTGTACTGTTCAAAAGTGAAATGTTTAGATAGGGCTATGGAGAATCTGAAGCTGTCATAATATACTATCTGTAGCCAATGGTTTCTAAGAAGTATTCCTAAATATTTCTGTTTCATCCTAGTACCATCCTAAAGTGGTTCAAGTTAGTTTTCTTACATGACTTTGAGGTTCCCCTTTGTCTTCATATGAACCATTTTCCTTTTTTTTAATTATTTTTAAGGGATTCACAATATAAACAATTCACAGTTGTTTTCAGATCACATTGATGTTGCTCAGTTTGCCATACAATTATGTAATTGGTGTTAGCATCCACAGATGAGGGATACCATTTGTCATTTGTTTTTCTGGAACTGTGTTACTTCACTCAGCATGATATCTTCTAGCTCCAGCCATGATGTCATCTTTCTTTACTGCTATATGAACCATTTTTTTTAATAATTTTTTTTAATTTTATTTATTTCTGTATGTGTATCAATGTACTG
>VZQC01006084.1:2059350-2420393 GCA_009823505.1 Rhizomys pruinosus | reverse complement strand
CGGACTCTCCGGACCCTCTGGCCCAGCGCCCGGGTCCCGCCCTCAAGGCCCCAGCAACCCAAGCTACTCGCCCAGGTGGCTTCTGGGTATCCTGCCCAAAGGCGCAGCCGCCCTGGCCGCCGGACTCTCCGGACCCTCTGGCCCAGCGCCCGGGTCCCGCCCTCAAGCTCAATACTATTCTTAAGAGACAATATTAAAGATCATATATAACTATCCATTTCTAAGTATCCAAATTTAAAATATCAACATGAATGTGCCATTTGTGTTGGGTTCTTTCCATTAAGAAATACACTGAAGAACTTGAAGGAACATGCCTGCATTTTGTTGTGTGAATTGGTTCTTTTGTGGCACTCACTGTAAGGCAGTTTTGTTCCCACTCTTTTGGGAGAAGTGATGGTTAATTCCATCTTTGGATCAGGAAAGAAAAATATAAATAAAGCTGGGTATTTTGTAATTATGAAAAACAAAGCAGATATTTTCAAGGCGACCAGAAGTCAAGGAAAAGAAATCCAAACAAGTGGGCAATTATTGGTCAGTCAAATTTAGAAAGCTAAAGAAGAGAAAGATTTGGTGAAAAGCGTACTAACTACTCCAAAGCACAGCAAAGGTCTCATTCTCCTGCTTATCACACTGTTTTGCTGCTTGTTCTCCTCAAACTCTAATTCTATTCTTGATTTGGGCCATCCTTTTTACAGCAGGCTTGACGCAGCAAGACCCCTTTGAAGTTTTATAATTGCTTTGTTGCTGATGATAGCTCACTTCTACTGATGACTTAGGTCTCCAGGCAAAGGTTATGTCCTCTAGAACCTTCCTAGAGTCTCCTAAAATGGCAAATTTGCACTTGCTGCAGACCTCCTTATCAGGACATTGTTTCCATTTCTATTCTCTTTTGATACTATTGATTGATGATATTCTGCTCCTTAAGTATTGAGTTAGATACGTTATTTCTAGCAATTTGTTAATTAAAATGTTTTGAAGTCCCTAAAGAATGATCCTCCTTCTAATGTTAGGAAAGAAATGTCTGGATTTGCTTAAGAAACTTAAGTGAGAGAAAAGTTTTGTAAACAGGTAAACATATTCATAGCCTAACTTTTCTCCTTTACGTTCTCTCACTCATTGAAATAAAAAAACCAACCTTTTCTCCTCTGCTAGCCAGAAAGATCTACAAATACAACACTCTGAGTCATACTCCTTAACATTCAATGTCAAAATTGACAAAGGTCCTGGAACTTGATAACACATACTGCATGCATCTTGAATGATTCAGTGTGATGATATTTCATCATAATTTGAAAATGTTGCAGGAGAAATTGGCAACTGAAAACCAAGCCTCAATTTAAGTTAAGGCTCTTGAAGTCAGATTGTGTTTTTATTATATAAGTTTGACTGCAACAATGAAGAGTTCAAACCTTATTGCCTCTGTGCTTTTTTTTTCCCTTTTGATTCATTGTTACTAAGAACAAGAACAATATGAAATATGAACAGTTCAGTGTCCATTCATCATTTATCCCCTAAAGACAAAAAGACAATTGGGAAACCTAGCCCATCCTCCATGTGAAGCCAATTAAAACTTTCTCTAGGCAGTGTACAAAGCACTGAAGAGGTATCTGAAGCTACAAAGGGTGGTTTGCCAGACAGTTTAAAACAGTGAGATGTACTATCCTGACTTCCCCTCATGGTATATGCTACAGTTAGATTTTACCAATTACTGATTTGATAACCAAGTCTTAATGTTTATCTAGGGCTCTGATTTCACATAAAACTTTCAGCTTCATTCTCTGACACTGCAGTTACAAGTTCAATCTCAATTAAGAAATTATTCTCAGATATTAAATTGAAGAATTAACCTGAAAAAGTGTTACAGCTAACAAACAGACGTGAAACCAGTTTTCCTAATTATTCTTAATTTCCATTAACTCGGTTTATAAACGATCAATAAATACTGTTAAGCCAAAGGATGGTCAAACAAATCACTGAGTCAGTTGATAAATATTTCAGCCTACCACTGAGGACAATGCTTTAGACACACACATAAAAGATTCTGTATCAATGCAAAAATTACTTCATTGTTGCCCAAATGGAGATTCTGTGCTTTTATTGTTTTGTAGTTTGTTTTAGAAAAGATTTTCCTACTCAATGATTCTAGAAAGACAGCACTTTTTTAATTTTTAATTTTTATTTTTGTATGTGTATGGATGTACTGTCTAGGTCTGTGCACCTGTGTCGTGCAATGCTGCAGAAGTCAGAAGAGGGTGTTGGATTCCCCTGGAACTGGAGTGAGTTCTCCTGGAATTGGAGTTACAGATGGTTCTTAGCCACCATGTGGGTGCTGGGGATTGAACCTGGGTCCTCTGAAAGAGCAGTCAGTGCTCTTAACCACTAGTCTATGTCTCCATCCCTGAAAGACAGTACTTTATACAGCAAAATTTGAACTGTATAATGTAAAGTTTGCATGTATAATGTAAAATTATCATAAAGGATTTAATGAGAAATAGTTTTATATTATAGCATTTGATTTTAATCTTGTTTTGATGCATAGATATACAAGAAAAGTATAGTTTTTCTTTCTGGGTATCACAAAACACAAATATTTCATGTTTATTTTTATCCCATAAATGAGAAAAAGAGTTGCAATAGGAGATAATTCCACATTAAGGTAATAAAAATGTAGAACCATGAACACATTGTAATAAAGATACTTATTTTCAAAGAAAATATACTTGGCAAAATGCTGTTTTACTTTAGAATGTTCACAAAAGAGAACAAGTAGCAAAATGGCAAAAGGACAGAAGTTGTAGTGAAGACGTTTTTATTTATCCGAAGAAATCCTTTCCAATGTGCAATGGTCATCATACAAATATGAGTGCACAGCCCTGATCCTTGAATGTGTTAAAGCAGAAAAATGTGATAGTGTCACTCTTTGACTGATTAAATATACATAGGGCATACCTTTAAACTAGTAAGGACACAGTTCTAAGATGATATTACCATAGGAAAAACCAGGAATTGGTTTCCCTAGCTACATAACAACTACACTAGAAAATCTCCTGATATTTGGAGACTCTAGAGTTTATTGAAAACCTGAAATTTCCATAGCTAGCCTTGACAATGTGTGTGTCCCAAGAGCCCTACTATGGCTGAGGATAATGCAGAATGTTTCTCAACAAAATATCGTGAATATATATAAAATACTTTGAGATATTTATGTATTTTTGGAACTCCATTATACAGTTCTTGAGTGCAAGTTTTGTAAATGACAAGGTGATATCACAATGTCAAAAGGGTGGGCATGCCTGAAGATCAGAAGAGAAATTGGGTTTCCTAATTATTTTCAGCTTAGTATGAGTATTCGCTCAGTGCTTATAAATATTAAATAAGTACTATTAAAATATTTATATAGGAAATTGTAGTTAATTTCCATCAACTTCAGCTCTCGGATCATTGGTGGCTGGCTACTCAACCCCCATAATTAGCTTTATGGAGCCAATTGTGCACATTTCCTCATATTCAAGGATTTCCAGAGCCAAAGTAATGAATGAGATTTCCATCTTACAAGTATCATGGGTCCATGTTCACATCAATTATTGCTTCTTCTGAGTATAGAAGTATAGACCAGAGGCCACTGATACATGCCCACCTCCACATTCTTACAATCATCTCCTTAAACTAAAACAAATTTGAGGAAACTTAAAAGTCTGATGCCCTTTTCCCTCCTCTCCATTTTCTTCTCATTTGGAAGCCAGAAAGTTTAAAAGAAACATTCAAAAGCATCATAAATATACAGGGAAAATTAAAGAGTCACCATTCATAACCAAGGGAAGGTACAGGCTTGGAAATTACTGAGAGAATCTTGCACTTATACTTCAAGTTTATCCCTGCTATGAAAAATACCTCATAATAACCAAAATTAAACCCATAGAACAGGAATCCTGGAGAAGGAGGAGAACCCAAGTTCCAGAGTTAGCACAGTATTATACCTATTAAGCCCACACCCCAAACAAACAAGCAAACAAACAAACAAAAACCACAAGGCATACAAAGAAATGAGAAAATACATAAGGCAGGCATGGTGGTGCACGCCTTTAATCCTAGCACTTGGGAAGCAGAGGCAGGTGGATCTCTGTGAGTTCAAGGCCAGCCTGGTCTACAGAGTGAATTCCAGGAAAGCTGGGGCTACAGGGAGACCCTGTCTCGAAAAGACCAATAATTAAATAAATAAATAAATAAATAAATAAATAAATAAATAAAGGACAATCATAAACCTGTATTTGTAGGAAACTTTCTTTTTATGCCAAACAGGGACAACGGAGCTCTGCTAAGGGGAATGGAGGACACAGTGCCCTCTTTGCGGACACTGTGGGGAGCTGACCCCTTGGCGCAGAGGTCAGCTGGCTACTTCCGTAGCCTGGCCAGGATGATACTTTCAACCCAGGCCCTTAGCCTGGACCTATGAGACACATGTACCACTCTTGGCTGTGGCTTCTCACCTGCCCAGATCCTGGACAGGAATTTCAGGCTGATGGCTGATCACCTCCCTTCAGCCAATACCCACTCACAACACCAGCTACCCAGATTGGTGGTCTGCAAAGGAATATCTTTCCAATCCACTGGCCACCTGAACGAAATGCAAGCCTACCTTAGCCTGTATGTGCACGAAAATTAATAAAGATAATGGCTGGGAATTCTGTGATGATGTTACTATGAAATTCAAATTTACTTCTTGCTACAGCCTGCTTTTATAAAATAAATGATGTCAGTTCCCAGAGCCAATCATAGGCCCCCCAATTCCATGCCATTGCACACCTTGCCCCACCCAGCACCATGCACCTAGGCCATGCTGCTTGCTCCCCCTTGGGGCAGGGCCAGACCCTGAGCCACACATGCTAATTGGAAAGCCAGCCTGAGCTGGATTTCCTACATATATTGTCTTTGCAAAAGACCATATGTAAGACCTACTAGACAAAAACTTAAAGAGCAATGTTCTAAGATACTTCCATAAATAAAAGCAACATAAAATCAAGAAAATAATATTTGAGTAAAATTTAAATATTAATAAAGAGATGGAGAAAAGAAAAGCAAAAGAAAAGAAAATTATATGTCTGAAAAGAACAGTAACAGAAACAAAATATTCACCAACAAGATTTAAAGGAGTTTAGGTAGGAGATGAGCTATCAAAGAAGGGAGCTTGGACTTGAGGCTAGGGAAATTGAAATTGAGTGTAAGTACCAGAAAGTGAAAGATTGAAGTAAGATAAACAGAGCTCATGAAAGACTGGAGGGGCACTCTAAGTGCAATAACATGTGTTGAGATTGCAGAAAGAAAAGAAAGGCCAAAGGGGGAAATTGCTTAAAGAAACAATTTCAGAAAGCATCCCACATTTGATAAAGGGCATGAATGAAATCATCCAAGCTTAGTGAACTTCATGAAGAATGAAATTAAACGCAGCAACACTGAAGCACAGGATACACAAACTATCAAAGACAGTCATGGAAGCAGGAAGAGAAAGTGACTCATCATATACAGGGGACCCCCAAGAGCGTTATCAACACATCTCTTACCTGCAATTATGTAGGCTAGAGAGCAGAGTGAAGATTTAGTCAATGTGTTAGGACAGTCATTGAAGAATCTTACAATTGTCAAAACTATATTTCAAAATCTAGAGCGAAATGAAGACATTTACAGATAAAAGCAGTGGGGATTCATTACTAAGACACTTGACCTTCAAGATATGCTAAAAGAAGCTCTATGAGTTGATATGAAATGAGTCTAAAGTATTTTAAAAATAATGTAAGAAATCGGGGCTGGAGAGATGGTCTAGCGGTTAAGAATGCCAACTGCTCTTGCAGAGGACCCGGGTTTGATCCCCAGCACCCACATGGCGGCTGAGAACCATCTTTAACTCCAATTCCAGGAGAACTCCAGTTCCAGGGGAATCCGACACCCTCTTCTGACCTCCGCTGCACTGCAGGACACGGGTGCACAAACCTACACGCAGACAGTACATTTAAATAAATAAATAAATAAATAAATAAATAAATAAATAAATAAATAAATAAATAAATAAATAAAATAAAAATAATGTAAGAAATAAAGCTCTCATTAAAAACATAGGGAATGACCAAATGCTGTAACAATAGTTTATAATTTTACCTGTGGTTTCCTAAATGATTTAAGATAACAGTGACTTTAAAAAGATTCTCTACCTCCTTGCACTCTGCTGCTGCCATCTCAATTCTGCCAGGATGCCTGTCTGCCCCTAGCAGCTTCCACTGACCTACCTTGCTCACAGGCCTGCTCCAGTTACTAGGATCCTGTACTGCAAGGCCTGTGAGCTCACCCACTCTGACCTATTAGCTAACCTGTTCACCTAACAACTATCTATCCTACCCTGCTGTTACAGGAGCATGAGGGGCCAGCCCCAGAAATCCAACTCAATAATTACACCAATCCCTAGTTTAACTGAGACCATTTCTTGCACTCCATTTGCATATCAACATAAAGTGGCCCCCAAACTGAACACCAAGCACTACTCAGCTGGGCCATAACCTGAAAAGTTGGGGAAACAGGAAACAAAGATACAGATTATCACTCAACAAAGACAAAGTCACCTACCCATACGAAGAAACACCAACAAGTCCAGATGCATAGGTCTCATAAAAAATACAAATAACATGAATAATGAAGATACTATGTATACTATATAAATTAGTGTCTCCATCATGTTTCCTGAGAATGGCAGTCTAGTAGATACAGAAGAGAATGATTTCAAAATAGTAACTATAAATATGTTCAAGGAACTCAAAGAGAATACTAGTAAAAGGTCAAATGAAAACTTGAATATACAAAGAGTTGGACAATATAACTAAAACAATTCAAAACATGAAATTAGAATTAAAGAGATAGAATTTCTAAAGAAAAGTCAAACTGATATAAAACTTGAAATAAAAAAACCCAGAGGGCTGGACATGGTGGTGCATGGCTTTAATCCTAGCACTCAGGAGGCAGAGGCAGGTGGATCTCTATTAGCTCAAGGCCAGCCTGGTCTACATAGTGAGTGAGTTCCCGGAAAGCTGGACCTACAGGGAGACCCTGTCTCAAAAAGACAAAAAAAGAACTCAGAAACTCAAACAAACAAACAAAAAGAAACTTAGAGGAAAGAAAAAAAAATGGAAGTGGAAGAAATGGAACACAGAATATCAGATCTTGAAGATGGGCTTGAGGAAATGGATCACTCAATCAAAGAAAATGTGAAATCTAACATAGCACAGGAACAGAACATTTAAGATATCTGAGAAAATGTGAAAAGATAAAAATCTATGAATCATAGGGATAAAAGAAGGAGAAGAAGCACAGGTCCTCTGTCTTGTACTGTGTTCCCTGCCACACAAATATCATGTTGCATAACCTATGCACTAATGTTCAGACAATGTATGTGAATTTCTCATGGGGTCTCGGGGGCATCACATTATACTGAGTTCCCTAGCTTCTCAAGTTCCAATCATCTCTATTCTTTCTTCTTCCCTTACTACCCCCTCCCTTATAAAAATTTTACTACAGAGCTATAATAACAAAACATCTTAGTACTGGCATAACAGCATATAAATTGATTTAAGGAACAGAGTTGAGAATATAGATTTAAATTCACCCTTTACAGCCACATGAGTTTTGACAAAGGAACCAGAAATACACACTGAAGAAAAGACAACATGTTCTATAAATAGTCCAGGTCAAACTGGACAGAGCATGTAGAAGAATGAGATGAGATCCCTATCTCTCACCATGCTAAAACTCAGCTCTAAATGGATCAAGGATCTCAACATAAGATCTAATTTCCTGAATCAGATTGAGAACTTATAAGCATAGGGAAAGGCTGCCTGAGCAGGACTCCTCTAATGCAATCATTAAGTTCAACAGTTGACAAATGGGACCTCTGTACCATTGACAAATGGGACCTCTGTACAAATGACAAATGGGACCTCTGTAAAGTTGACAAATGGGAACTTCTGTACAGCAAAGGGCTTTATCAAAGGAAAAATCACAATGTGAATATAACTGTCCCCCAAAGTTAAATCAATTGTAAGAAGTTACTGGGTCATAAGGCACTGTTCTCCTGAGGGGAATTATGCTACTATCCAAGGATTAAACATCTCCTTGATGTACTGTACAAGATCAGCTCCTTTTTTCTCTCCCATCTGCTCATGGGATGCCTGCTTCCTTGTCATGCGTTGGGACAATGGTGAAATGCTAGCCTCCCAACCTTGAACACCCCAGTCTCTGGAAATGTGAAACTAATTTTCTAGTCATTGCAACTGAGTTACTCTATGACACTATTTATAGCAGCCACAAGACTAAGACAATAAGTTATAAAATACTTAGAAGTAGGTAAAAATGATGATCCGACATACTGAAACCAAACAAACACAAAACTAGTATTTGGGGGTGAACTGTCACTAAAAATGTTAATATATGAAACACTCATTCAGCAGCCTAACTTTATGAATTAAAGACTGAGTAAAAGAAGAACAAATTAAACTCAAAGACTTCTGAGGCAGAAATCAATAAAAGAGAATCAAAAAAGGAAAACCAAGGAAATTAAATTGGTCTTTGAAAAGAGTCAACAGAATCGGCACACTTAGCTAAATTGATCACAGGAAAAAGAAGACCCAAATTACTATAATCAGAATGGAAAATGATGCATTATTGCCCCCCAATTTATTTCTATGACCAGAGCTTTAAAATTTTTTTGTCATGATTTAAATTTACAATATAATTTTACCTCATTGAGATCCAGAAGAGTGACTAAAATATTTTTGTTTGAGCTTTAATTTCAAAAGATAAAAATATCCCACTTATGAGCATTGGGGGCGGGGAGAACCCTCACAAAACATCATTCATGAACCGCTAATGAAAGTTGCTGAATTTATGAAGCAACTAATACAAATCTTTATTTTTATTTGAAGATAAATTCAAATGTAAATTAATGCAATAATAAAAGTAACTCATTCATTACTTTTTATATTTATTCTCTATTGATTAATAGGTATAAAGTATACCCTACTGCTGTATCTCAGGGTTTGTATTATGCTCTTTATATTATCACTTTTAATTGTTGTAACATCCCTTAGGGTAGATGGGAAGACAGAAAGGTTAAGCAGCATGACCAGGTCACAGAACACAGATCTGCTCATAGCCTGAAACTGAGCTTTGGGTGTGCATGGGCATTCAGACCAGGCAACACAGTGGACATTTCACATGCACTGATATTTCTATGTATTGTTAACTCTCTGCAAGTTGATGTCTTAGTTTCTTTTATTGCTGTGATAAACACTCTAGCAAAAGCAACTTAAGAGAGAAAAGATTTATTTAGCTAAGACTTCCAAGTTACAATGTCATGACAGACTAACTCCATCAAGTGGAAGAAGTTCATCTTAGCAGAAACATGAAGCAACTAGTCACAAAAGAAATCAATGAGCAAATGTATGCTAATATTCAGCTCATTTTCTCCACTGATAAAGTCCAGGCCTTGTCCCCAGATAAGATTCTTCTTCCCTCAAGACTGTCCCTCACAGGGGTGTCCAGGTACCCATCTCCCCAGAGGTTGTATATCTGGTCAAGTTGAGAATTAACACAGATCATCATAGTCAGATACTGCCATTTAAGAAAGGAAGAAATGTCTAGACTGTCCATTGTTGTAATTTGTAGACTTTACAGCTTGGTAGGATCATTGGTTGTTTTTCTCCCCTTGGCAGCTTGCACAGTAGCTTCTGATACTATGAGAGCCAGTCTTCAGGGAGAAGGCTTTCTGGTTACCTTTGACTTACAGGCTGCAAGTCCTCCTGTGTCTGAAGTAAGTCATTTTTTCAGCAATAAGCTCTTACTTTCAAATTCTGAAAAATAATCAAGGCTCTATGGCAATAGCCTATATTATTTGGGGAGTCTCTTAGAATACCCTGACAGCTCAATGAAGGGTTTCCCATGCCTGTCACTGTAGTGGCACTTTTATCTTGTGGTAATCAACAGCTATCGAATTGGACTTAAAACACATGCAGTAGGTGGGAAATCACACAAGTGCACATGGCTGGAGAGCCCATAGATCCTAGAGAAAAACCTATTTCTGAAACATCCCTAGACTAATGTAATGTCTTACTGTAGTCTATGTACATATCCTTATATTACAGAGAAATGTACCTCCCACCACTCATCAAAGAATCTTCTTTTTGCAACAAATAGAGGCTATTACAAATTTCCAGGCTATTACAGAGAACAAGTGACTCAGAATGTGTCTGACTGTAAATGACACATTTCCAATACAATCTCTATACCCAAGGCTTAAGGAGTTTGACAGAAGAGAGGCCAGAAAGAATGTAATACCCAAAACAACAAGACACTTGCTGTTAGATACTGGATTCTAGACATGATAGCAAAGCTGCACAATGAAATCTCCACAGTACGGCAATCTAACAAGATCTATATAATGACAAAACGAGTTGACATGCTAAGGTGGACAGGGGAATGCCACATGGTCCCATCTGGAAGATTCCCTTATCCAAATTCATAGACTACTAGATTCTAATAAGGAAAAATTAACATCAAGCATAGGTATATCTGTAGCTTGTAGATAGTATTTTATTATTTTATTTTATTTTATTTTTTTATCTTTTTGAGACAGGGTCTCCCTGTAGCCCCAGCTGGCCTGGAACTCACTCTGTAGACCAGGCTGGCTTTGAACTCACAGAGATCTGCCTGCTTCTGCCACCTGAGTGCTAGGATTAAAGGCCTGTGACACCACGCCTGGTGATAGCATATGATTTTAAGGAAAAATTCAACTGTTTTTCTTTCTTTTCACTTTATACTGACCAGAGTTGCTCATATGGCCTTGGTTGGTCAACAATGAATAGTTGGAACTCTTAATCAGAATGATCCATTAAATTTACCTTTATAAAGATTCCTTTTGGGGTGGAGCTAGCCTCACTCCACATAGCACAAGTCCAGCATGCACCCCACTGGACAAGCAGACTTCACCATGTCCTGCACAATGCCAACGTGCAAGTGACCAGGTAAGGGCTGCCTTCCTGGGGACTTTGGGCACCCCTGTGCCCTGTAGAGGTCTGGATCACCAGGGACCTTAGCCGCACTCCACACAGTACAAAACCAGTCTGTGTCCTGCTGGGCGAGCAGACTTCACCCTTGTCCTGCAGAACACCAACCTGCAAAAGACCAGCCTAGGGAAGTGCTGGTGCAGAGGATCTAGTTGTGCAGTCAACACTGAGGCACCAGAACCCAAAGATACAAACAAATCCACTTGACAAAGACACAGAAAAAAACCAACATGGGAAAAGTTCATAATAAATCCTCACCAAACTCTACCAACCCGACAGAAGACTCTGACAAGGAGATCTCCCTGGAAGGAAACCAAGACATGGACTTTAGAAAAACAATTGTGGACATATTCAAACAAATTAGAGAACTAAGGGAAGAGAATGAAAAACTCAAGAAGTACCAAGAGGGTGATAATGACAATCATTGGAAAGAACTAAGGGGAGAGATTGAAAAACACAAGAAGGAACTAGAGGGAGAAAATGACAAACATTGGAAAGAACTGAAGGGAGAAAATGACAAACTCCAGAAGGAAGTGGAAATGCTGAAAAGATCCCAGGCTGAAAGGGAAAAGAAAATGACCAATGAACCAAGGACCTACAAGATGAAAATGACAGGCTCCAGAAGGAAGTGGAAACATTAAGAAATCACAGGATGAAATGAAAAAGGAAATTGAACATTTATCCAATCAACAGGAAAGGATGGGAAGAAGCCTCAGAAGCAGAATGGAAGAAGCAGAAAAAAATAATATCAGACATGCAGGATAACATGGTCTAACTAGAATGTTAAAGATTATGAAAATTAAAAAAAAAAACCACAAGCGTGGAACAACCAAGAAATGTAGGACACTATGAAAAAAACCAAACATCTGCATCATAGGGATAGAGAAAGGAGAAGAATCCCAAAACAACACTATTTTCTTCAACAGGATAGTAGAGGAAAATTTCCCCAAACTGAAAAAAGATAAACCCATACAAATACCAGAAGCACATAGAACATCAAACAGACAAAACCAGAAAAGAAATTCCCCATGCCATATAATTGTTAAAAAACACCTAGATGCTTCTGGGGGCTGGAGAGATGCCTAAGCGGTTAAGAGCGCCGACCGTTCTTACAGAGGACCCGGTTCGATCCCCAGCACCCACATTGCGGCTGAGAACCGTCTGAAACTCCAATTCCAGGAGAACTCCAGTCCAGGGAATCCAAGACCCCTCTTCTGACCTCCGCAGCGTGGCACGACACGGGTGCACAGACCTGCATGCAGACAGTACAGTTTGATACACATACAGAAATAAAAAAAAAAAACAAAAAAACAAAAAACACTAGATGCTCAAAACAAAGACAAAATACTAAAAGCCACAAAAGAAAAACAACAAGTTACATATAAGGGGAAACCCATCAGAACACAGCTGACTTCTCAGTGCAAACTATGAAAGCTAGAAGAATGTGAACCAAGTATTCCCTGTACTAAACAACTTTAGATGCCAACCCAGACTACTATACCCAGCAAAAATATCAATCATAGTTGAAGAAGAAAGAAGAATCTTTCACATCAACAAGATGAAAGAATACATGTCTAAGAAACCAACACTTCAGAAATTCCTCAAAGCAATACAAAGAACAGAGGAAAGAAGCAACTATCCCTAAGCAATTAAAGAGAGAAAGCAACAAAATCATAACAGAATAAATATAAACTTAGACCAAGAATGCAACCAAAAAATAACATTAAAAGAAACAATACACATCTCTCAATGATATCCTTAAATACTAATGGTCTAAATTCCCCAATCAAAAGGCATAGACTGGGAGAATGGATTAGGAAAGTGAACCCTTCTACATGCTGTCTACAAGAAACCCATCTCACCCTCAAGGACGGACACAACCTTAGAGTGAAAGAATGGAAAAAATATTCCAATCAAATGGTACCAAGAAACAAACTGGAGTGGCTATTCTAATATCAGACAAAATCTCAAAGTAAAACTAATCGGAAGAGACAAAGAGGGCCATTACATCCTTGTCAAAGGAACAATGAACCATGAAGACTTCAGAATCTTAAATGTCTATGCACCAAACTCTGGTGCACCTAACTTTATAAATACAACTCTGCAGGACCTCAAGACACAGATTAATCCTAACAAAGTAATAGTGGGAGACTTCAACACCCCACTGAGCCCCTTGGATATATCAACAGGACAAAAAAAAAAACAGAGAGACATCAGAATTGAACAATACAATACACCAAATGGACCTCACAGACATCTACAGAGTATTCCACCCAAATACCAGAGAATATACTTTCTACTCAGCACCTCAAGGAACATTCTCCAAAATGACCCCATACTGGGTCACAAAAGGAACCTCAATAAATACAAAAGGATAGAAATTATTCCATGCATTCTATCAGAACACAGTGCAATAAAGCTCAATATGAACCCCAGAATAAGTCTAACTAGCTACAAGAACACATGGGATTAAACAACACAATCCTGAACAATGAATGGGTCAGGGAAGAAATAAAGAGTGAAATAAACGTATTTATGGAACTGAATGAAAAAGACAATACAACACAACAAAACCTGTGGGATACTTTAAAGGCAGTCTTGAGAAGGAAATTTATAGCCCTAAATGCCCACATTAAAAAAAAAAAAAAGAAAAGAAACAAACGACATGACACTGCAGCTAAAAAACACTTGCAAGACAACAACAAATGAACCCTAAACCCAACAGACAGGAAGAAATAACAAGAATCAGAACATAAATCAATGAAATAGAAATAAAGAAAACAATACATAAAATCAAAAAATCCAAAAGCTGGTTCTTTGAAAAAATAAACAAAATAGACAGACTTTTAGCCCAGTTAGCCAAAAAAGAGAGAGAGAGCAACTAAAAAATCAATAGTATTCATGATGAAAGGGGAAACATCACAACAGACAAAGAAAAGATCCAGACAATCATATGGGAATACTTCAAAAGCCTATACTCCAATAAATTTGAAAACCTAAGAGAAATGAATGAATATCTGAAATCCTTGGAACCAACAAAGCTTAACCAAGAAGAGATTGACAGTTTAAACAGACCCATAATATTTGAGGAAATTGAAGATGTAATTAAAAACCTCCCAACTCAAAAAAGCCCCAGTCCAGATGGTTTCAAGTCAGAATTCTATAAAACATTTAAAGAGGTCCTACAACCATTGCTATTCAAACTGTTTAGAAGGATACAGAGGGAATTCTCCCAAACTCCTTTTATGAAGCCAGCATCATTCTAATACCAAAACCAGGCAAAGATGCAAGCAAAAAATAAAACTATAGACCCATCTCACTAATGAACATAGATGCAAAAATTCTCAACAAAATACTAGCAAATCGCATATAGACCCATATCAAAAAGATCATCCATCATGATCAAGTTGGATTCATACCAGAGGTGCAGGGATGATTTCAGCATATGTAAATCAATAAATATTATAAAACACATAAATAGACTGAAAGAAAAAAACCACATGATTATCTCAATTGATGCAGAAAAAGCCTTTGACAAGATCCAGCATCTCGTCATGTTTAAAGTCCTAGAGAGAATAGGACTGAAAGGAACATTCTTCAACATGATCAAAGCCATATATAGCAAACCCACTGCCAACATCATCCTAAATGGAGAAAAATTGGAACCTTTTCTCTTAAAGGTGAAAACCCAGCAAGGCTGCTCCCTATTGCCACTCCTCTTTCAAGCACTATGTTTAGTGCTTGAAACACTTGCTAGGGCAATAAGACAAGAGAAGGAAATTAAAGGAGTATTAATCAGAAAAAAAGTTAAGCTATCCCTTTTGCAGATGATATGATAGTTTACCTAAGGGTTGCTAAAAACTCCACCAGAAAACTTTTAGAAACTATTAAGAGTTTTAGGTAAGTGTTGAGCTACAAAATTAACCTAGAAAAATCAGTAGCCTTTCTTTACACCAACAATAAACAAGTGGAGAAGGAATATAAGAAGACTTTCCCACTCACAATAGCCTCAAAAATAATAAGATACCTGGGAACAAACCTAACCAAAGATACCAAAGATCTCTACAATAAACATTTTAAACCCCTGAAGAAGGATATTGAAAATGACATCAAAAGGTGGAATGACCTCCCATGCTCATGGATTGGGAAAATTAATATAGTAAAAATATCCATTTTACCCAAACTGATATACAGATTCAATACAATCCCAATCAAAATTCCTATGAGCTTCTTCACAGACTTGGAAAAAAAATCGTTAAATTCATATGGAAAAACAAAAGACCCCTAATAGCTAAAGCAACCCTGAGTGAAAAATGCAATACAGGTGGGATTGCCCTACCAGACTTTAGACTATATTACAGGGCCATAGTCATAAAGACAGCCTGGTACTGGCACAAAAACAGACCACTTGACCAATGGAACAAAACAGAAGATAACTTGAGCTCATAAAACTTCACCCACCTCATATTTGACAAAGGGGCAAAAAAACCCTTAATGGAGGAAGGATAGCATCTTCAGCAAATGGTGCTGGCAAAAATTGGATCACCATCTGTAGAAGAACAAAATTAAATCCCTACCTCTCGCCCTGTACAAAAATAAACTCCAAGTGGATCAAAGATCTCAACGTAAAGCCTGAAACCCTGAAGGTGATAAAAGAAAAAGTTAGCAACAACCTATAAGACATAAGTGTAGGAAAAGACTTTCTAAATCAGACAGCAGCTGCACAGGAAGTAAGGTCAACAGTTGACAAAAGGGACCTCATCAAACTCAAAAGCTTCTGTACAGTGAAAGAAACAATCAAGGAGGTGAAGAGAAAATCCACAGAGTGGGAAGAAATCTTTAACAGTGACACATCTGACAGAGTATTTACATCAAGAATATATAAACTATTCAAAAAACAAAAAAGACAAATAACCTACTCAAAAGATGGAGTAAAGAGCTGAACAGAGTCTTCACCAGTGAGAAATTAAAGATGGCTGAGAAACATCTTAAAAAGTGTTCAACATCGGTTTTATAAGAGATTACTTCTATAATAGTTGTCTCCAATTTACTGTTGGAGAACGACCTCATCATCATGATATTTCTCTTTGTTCTATGGGAGGGAGGTAAGAAAGTCTCTCGTATTAAAACCTTTGTGGCACCTAGAAGTTAAGTTTCATTAGAACTCATTATAAATAGTTGTTACAAGTAGGATCCACAGAGGGGTTTGATGTTTGTAACAATCTGAGGCTTTTCTTCCTTTCAATGATCAGACGGATCTTTCTGTTGGCACTTTCTGGTACATCCTACTCAATGCAAAGCTGTATCTTTTCTTTCTCAGCCGTTAAGTTGGTGACATTTTGACCTGTTGGAACATACAAATCTTTTCCCGTAGTTAGTTTTAAGATTGGAATTGCAAGGTTTTTGACAAAATGGTTTCATGTCTATCTGTATCCCCCCCCTTTTTTTTTTTTTTTTTTTAGTTTTTTGTTTTTTGACCCATGAGTCTCCAGAAGACAGTGTATTAATACATAACATATAGGGGTGGAATATAAAGGCACAGATTTCATCAAAATTCACCCATGCTTGTTTGTGGTGAATGTATGTGATTAACTTGGGAAACAAACTTAATTTTACGCTAAATCATCTTACAGGAAGAGATCGCTACAAGGTGATACTGTACAACAGAGAAATTATATAGAAATATTTTTTTGACCAATCCCAAAGTTATTGTGTTACAGATTTTATGTAATAACAAATGTGGACAACAGCGATTTATATCTCCATTTAACTCATGCTATTACGATTTTTAACTCAGAACTTTAAATCCAAATGGTTGTTCAATATACCACATAATTTACTTTACTAAGTCCAAAACCCCTATGTAAATACCTGTAGACCAGTGTTGGGCAAATTGGATTTTGTTGAACTGATCGTCAATTATTTATCATTAATAGAATATGACTCTGTGTCCCTCTCCGCCCCTCCCCCTTCCCCAATTCACCATTTCAGTCGGTTTTTGATGCAGTCTTTCGTTGTTTACTTCTTTTACTATTCCCCTCTCCATGAGAAATATTTATATCTGGGTATTGGCACTAGCATCTGGGTATTGGCACTAGCATCCACATATGAGGGACACCATTGTCGTTTGTTTTTCTGGGACTGTGTTACTTCACTCAACATGATGTCTTCTAGCTCCATCCATTTACTGCAAAGTTCATGATGTTGTCCCTCTTTACCACTGATAGAACTCCATTCGTATACATGTACCACATTTTCTCTATCCACTCGTCATTGAGGGCACTGGCGTGGTTCCAGCTTTTTCTAGTGTGAACAGAGCTGCAATAAACAAGCTGTGCATGTGTCTCCTGCAGTAAGATGTGTATTGTGGGTATATAACCCAGTGAGTGATATGTACTGGGTCAAATGGCAGTGCTCATTTGAGTCTTCTAAGGTTCTCCACAATGCTTTCCATAGTGGCTGTACAAGTTTACATTCCCACCAGCAATGATGGTGTTCCCCTTGCCCCACAACCTCTCAGCACTTGGTATCATTCGTATTCCTGATCCTAGCCAGTCTTATGGAGTAAGATGGTATCTCAAAGTGTTTTTAATTGCATTTCCTTAATTATTAGTGATGTTGAAACATTTCTTAAGATGTTTTCAGCCATCTCTCATTCCTCCTCTGTGAAGTCTCTAGTTCAGAATTCATTGTCCATCTTTTGAGTGATTTCATTTGTTTTCTTTTCTTTGTTTTTCGAGTAGCTTGTATACTCTGGAATTATGCTTGTCAGATGTATCTGCATGAAGGTTTCCTCCCACTCTGTGGGTTTTTCTCTTCACTTCCTTATTGTTTCTTTGATTTGTACAGAAACTTGAGTTTAATGAGTTCCCATTTGTCAATTGTCGATCTTATTTCTTGTGCAGCTGCTGTCTGATTTAGGAAGTGTTTTCCTACGCCTATGTCTTGTAGTCTGCTGCCAATTTTTTTTCTTTCTATCACCCAGAGTTTGAGTTCAACAACTACAGCAAATATGTCTGGATACTCATTTGACCAGCTTGATTGAGCATACAAGCCCCCTCCCCCACGATGTGGACCCACTTGGCTGTGTAGATTTGCGGCACAAACCTTCCTGCAAATTGGTTTTTACATGAAAGATGCTTTTACTCATAAACTTATCACTATTGCTAAAAAATGAAAAAAAAAAAACTGCAGAGAAGATGCAGGACAGTTATTGGCCAGAATCCATGATCTGGTATGGTGGGGGGGTGTCTGGGTTGGGATAAGGCGAAAGAGAATATGTTCCTGAACTGAATTGGAAAAGATGTATGAAATACACAAAAGCATCAATAAAAAAACAATTTAAAATAACGTGTCAACATATTAACATTAGGGATAATAAAATAAAACCCTCTCAGATATCCGCACTCACTCACTGTACAGCTCAGTCTAAGATCAAAGAAACAAGACAAAACAGATGCTGTGGAGGTTGTGTGGGAAAGGAAACAACTCATTCCACTGCTGGTGGGAATGTAAACTTGTTACAACCCTATGGGAAAGCAGTGGAACCTCTATAAACGACTAGAGAATGAGCTTACCACCTGACCCAGTCACTACCACTCCTGGGTATTATACACCTAATAGACCATCCTACGCCACAAAAATACAGAGCAATCCATATTTATTTGCAGCTCTTACTTCACAATAGTGAAGAGTTGGAACCAAGCCAACTGCCCCTAAACAGTGGATGCAACAAAAATGTTGGTACATCTACACAAAATGGAGTTACTATTCAAGCGGTAAAGAAAGATGGCGTTATGAACTTTCAGGTAATGTGGAGCTCGAAGCCATATCTGCGAAGTGAAAGTAACATCACGTCCCAGAAAGACAAAGTAGGAATGGTTCCCTCATTTGTGGAATGCTAACACCAAATCCCCCAGAGACAGGCCGGCTGACATACATGGTTTTATATTTTGTTTCATCTGAAAGAAATATGTGTTTTAAATATGAAATCTCTGCAACGAGGCCTCTAGAATCCACCCACTAATTATTTTTAGACTCTGTAGTTACTGTATATGGGTGGAGAGTATGTATCCATATTTTAGAGTAAAATGAAATTAACGGAGGAAAATGTGAATTCCTAAGCATAAAAAAAAAAAGACTGAAAGATGCAGGACAGTTATGGCAGAATGCATGATCTGGGATGGGATGGGGTGGGGTGGGGGAAGGGATAGGGGAATATGCCTGAACAGAAATGAAAAATGACGTATGAAATACACAAAACATCAATAAATAAATTTTACAAAAGATTCCTTTTTTCTTTTTATACTTTCCATACTGAAATTACTATTTTTAATGGATCCTATGTTATGTAACAATGTTTTTGTTTGCCTGTGATCTTTTACCAAGGGAGCACCTAGTTACTTTTGGGTTTTTGTCCACTCACCATGAGTTTTGCTCTCAGAAGGGTCTGGACTAATGATTGGCAATGCAAGTAATAGTTATATAGTTCTCCCCCAAGGCTGTGGACACCTCACTGACCTGAGTTTCCTTGGTTGACAGTGCTCTGCATATTGCCACTCATCAATGTTGGGTAAGTAATGCTGTCTGAGATTGCACAAGGAAAAGATATTAGTTCTCTCCTGTGGCTTTCCCTTCCCTTGTTTTAAATTATATTATTTCCCTGGAATAAAGTACATCGATAGCACAATGTTTAGTGAGTACTGTAAGCCCTTACAGCAATTTATTGAACTAGAGTGACTTTGCCTTTTGACCTTGCAATTGGAATCAGGTTGGTTTTGTGTGGACTGTGAATTCTCTTAATTTCACAGTTAGCTAAAGAGTTGCATGCAAAATAGAACTTGGTCAAACATTGATAATTCTAGACAAAACTAGTCTAGATTTTCATTATGTCAGTAAAGATTATGAATCTGAAATATAAGTTTACAGGGTTATTCCCAATTTAGTCCAATACTAACTATATGGTTCATTATATATTGCCTTCTTTTTTGTTTTTTTAACTATGTTTTTAAATTATTTTTTATTGAAATTTTGTATATTTCATAGATCATTTTTTCAGTCCAATTTAGGTACATTCCCCTCTCCCTGCTTCTCCTCTCCCCAGTTTATACATTCTGCCATACATGTCTTACATTTTTCTCTCAGTGTTTCCAAGAATATTTTTTTCTTCAGAGGCTCATTGTTTTGAGCAGAATTTAACTGTATCAGTTAGTCAGTTCTTTGACTCAGTCCTTAGGTTGTTGCTGTTCCCTACCCTTTGTATTACTCCAAATTATGTTTGTTTAAACAACATGTATGTATCGAAATTACGGCTCTGGGGAATAAACTGTATGTTAATTCCAAAATATGTTTTGGGGTTCACTTTTTCTCTTTTAATTTTATATTAGTCTAGAATATGAGTACATATCTTCCACCCTTATATGGTAATTACAATGCCTGAATATAAGTGGCAGGTTGATTCTAGAGCCCTTTAAGAGATTCACATTGTAACAGCACAGTTGCTTTCAGATACAAAGAAATGTAATAATAAAGTTGCTCAGTTTGCCTGCCAACTAGGGATTTGGCATCAGCATCCACATATGAGGGAAACCATTCACATTTTTTTCTGGCACTCTGTTACTTCCCTTAGCATAATAGCTTCAAGTTCCATCCATTTACCTGCAAAGTTCATGATGTCATCTTTCTTCACCACTGCATAGAACTCCATTGTGCAGAGGTACCATATTTTTTTATCCAGTCATCAGTGGAGGAGCATTTGGGTTGGTTTCAGCTATTCACTATTGTGAAGAGAGCTGCAAAAAACATAACTGTGCATATATCTTTGCAGTAGGATGAGTCTTGTGGGTATATAACCAAGAGGGGTATGACTGGGTCAGGTGGTAGGCTCATTTTGAGTCTTTTAAGGATTCTCCACAGTGCTTTCCATAGTGGTTGTATGAGTTTACCTTCCCACCAGCAGTGGATGAGTGTTCCCCTTTCCCCACAACCTCTCCAGCATTTGGTGTCTTTTTTTTCTTGATCTTGGCTAGTCTTATTGGAGTGAGATGATACCTTAGTGTGGTTTTACTTATTTAATGCATATCCTAGAGTCCAGAGCAATATTCATCACACAAAAGCATACAGGAACTGTTCAGTAGATGTATAAATTTTTCCAGGAATACTATGTAATAGAAAATCATTCATTAGAGTATCCAGTCCTTAGATTCAAATGTATGATGTCTTGGTAATAGAAAACACTATTTGACAATGTAATGAACGGATACCCACATCTTTTTTTAATTTTATTTATTTTGTATGTGTATGAATGTACTGTCTGCATGTAGGTTTGTGTACTCATGTCATGCAATGCCGCAGAGGTCAGAAGAGGGTGTAGGATTCCCCTGGAACTGGAGTTAAAGACGGTTCTCAGCCACCATGTGGGTGCTGGGGGTCAAACCCGGGTCCTCTGGAAGAATAGTCGGCGCTCTTAACTGCTAGGCCATCTCTCCAGCCCCCAGATACCCACATCTTTTAAAAATAAATGATTATTTATTATTTTTTATTTTATGTGTATGAGTGTTTTGTCTGCATGTATGTAAGTGCACCTGTGTCACGCAGTGCCTCCAGAGATCAGAAGAGGGCATTGGATTCTCTGGAACAGAGTTGTGCATGGTTGTTAGCTGTCATATGGGTTCTGGGACTTGAACTCAGATCCTCTGCAAGAGCATCCAGTGCTTTTAACATTTTTTTTAATTTTTTTTTAATTTTATTTATTTCTGTATGTGTATGAATGTACTGTCTGCATGCAAGTCTGTGCACCCGTGTCATGCAATGCCGCGGAGGTCAGAAGAGGGTCTCGGATTCCCCTAGAACTGGAGTTCTCCTGGAATTGGAGTTTCAGACGGTTCTTGGCCGCCATGTGGGTGCTGGGGATCGAACCCGGGTCCTCTGTAAGAGCAGTCGGCGCTCTTAACCACTAGGCCATCTCTCCAGCCCGCATCCAGTGCTTTTAAATGGTGTGCCATGGATACTTATGAATATAATTATATTGACTGGAATAAAATAGTCCTGACACCATATCAAAATTACTCAACCAAGCCTGACTTATTTAAGCTCTTTCTGATGCCCTCTGTGTGGAAGCTCTGTAGCTCCTCATGAAGTGGTTGTGTTCACTGTAACAAAGTTAAACACATTGAGAGTAAATTAACATAAGCATAGGAAGTAGGAAGAAGGAATCTTTACATCACTTAGCAGCTTTCAAATTTTACTATTTTATGACATCAAGTATAACTACTATATAAATTTGAGCTATATGGAAGTGTTTTACTCCTAATTATTGAGAGACATATCAAAGAGAGATACCATCCTTTCAAAAATTGCTAACATGATATAAACTGTCATAAAAGACAATACAAAGTAATAGAAAATGAAATACTTCCAGTTTGAGGGAAATTCCTTTGTAAATGTAAATACTTATATTTATTTTACTTTTTATACATTGAAATGAAACTGTCTCATAATTAACCAGAATCCTTGGATATTATGAGGTGTGACAAAATATGTGAGTGAAAACACTAATGTATTGTTCAACAACCAGAATAAGACCATGGTGTTCTCAGTATAAATACCTTTTGTGATTGTACGTCTCCTGACAGTGGAACATTTGGATGGTTTGTTATCATGGCAAGACACCATTGTCAATAAAAATGGTAAGATAAGATCAAACCCTTTAATTTATGTAACATCAATTTAAAAGATAAAATGAAACTAATGGCCAGACTTATTCATCTGGGAATTAATTATTCATGAATAAGGAAAAAATAATAAATGCCAGTAGTTAAATAAAAAGA
The DNA here is from genome assembly GCA_009823505.1 of Rhizomys pruinosus. NCBI lineage: Eukaryota > Metazoa > Chordata > Mammalia > Rodentia > Spalacidae > Rhizomys > Rhizomys pruinosus. The sequence continues at coordinate 2,397,466 of VZQC01006084.1, read as the reverse complement.
AATATAGACATCAAGATTCACATTTGTTTTCATATAAATCGTGGTTTTTAATTTCAGAATGTAAAAATTGTCATTTTAAACATTTGCCTATACTTTGGTAATGGTATTGTCAGTTGTGGTGCATTTTGTTTGGCAAGAGCATGATTTTTTTCATCTATTTTACTGTTATGTTCAAAATCATAGTAGATAAAATTTTGTCACATATAGACCTGGGGTGAGTAATATAGTTCTGACAATTTTTTATTGGGAACAGAGTAAAACTTAATGGTTCATTCTATGTGTATAACAAGGCAAAAAGGTCCAAGCAAGTTCCTTTTTCTAATGAAACCAATAAATTGCATCATTGAAATAAAGTTTGAAACCAGCATCCCTGAGAATTACTTAAAGTAGCCTACTAGTTTCTGTGCCTATATTACTGTTGCTCCTCTGTGCTTCCTATGGGATTTTTTTCTGAAAGAGAATCAAACAGAAAATAACATTTAGACTACAGAATAAAGAGAGTACACATATTCTCAAGGATAAGTGGAACAAAACTAATAGGTTTACTTGTTTGGGGAATAATGAACCAGGAAAAGGTTCCCCTTTTATATAGATTTAATAGTCAATATAAAAAGTCTGTCACTGAAATAATTTCAAACGAGAAAATGGTGGCTCAGTTACAGGAGTAAAACAAAACAATATCATTAAATATTACAAATTGTGATATAGGCTCTGCTGTAGAGCACTACCGAAGAACAGTCTCAAAGCTTAGATAATCAAATAATCATCAGTCAAAAAGACTGGTTCTTCTTGATGTGACCATCAGGAAATTAGCTGACTGTGGCATTGCACTTACACTTTTTTGTTTTCATTTGCTTTGTTTTTGTTTTTTGTTTTTAGACAGGGTCATACCATGTAGAATTGAGTAGCCTGAAACTTGCTTTGTAGACCAGGTTAGCCTGGAACTCACAGAGATTTGCCTCACTCTGCCTCCAGAAAGCTGGGATAAAGGGCTACCATACTTTTGAGTGTATTTTCAACAACAGCAACTCCCTTTTATGGTTTCCTACTAAACTGTCTGATGAATAACATGTCAAATTGCAACACCTAGCAAATTTAGTTTCCATTTTCAATACCAATAAAATTTATGATGAATTACTAAAGGCATAAGGAAGTTAAGTGGTGCAAACACATTTGCCGATGTATGAAACAAAATAATTCTAAGGATACAGTTTTCTCAGAGTTATAGAAAAGTAATAAGTCCAAAATTCACAAAAATATTGTGTACTTCCTAGATGCAGTAAAATCTCTTCTTCTTCTTTTGGTTCCATTGTACATATTTTTAAATTCATTTCAGTATTTATTTTTAATAAAATATTTTAATTGATGTTTTGTGTAGTTCATACATCATTTCTCAGTCCAATTTCGACACTTTCCCCTTTCCATGCCCTCCATCCCACCCCAGTTCATGCATTCTGCCATACATGTCTTGCATCTTTTTATTAGTCTTTTTAAAGTTTTTCTCTGCAGAAGTTTATTGTTTTGGGCAGAAGTTAACTGTTTTGGTCAGTTCTTTGACCCAGTCCTTTTGTTGTCTCAGTCTTTTTAAAGTTTTTCTCTGCAGAGGTTTATTGTTTTGGGCAGAAGTTAACTGTTTCAGTCAGTTCTTTGACCCAGTCCTTTTGTTGTTGTTATTCCCTCCCATTTGTATTGCTCCAAAATATGCCTATATAAACATCATATATATGCCAAAATTATGACCTCTGAAAATAAACTGTATGTTAATTCCAAAATATGTTTAGGAATTCACAGTTTTTCACTTTAATTTTATATTATTCTAAAATATGAATACATACCCTCCACCCATATACCACAATTTCAAAGTCTAAAAATAAGTGGTAAGTTAATTCTAGAGCTTATTAAGGAATTCTCATTATAACAGTACAGTAGCTTTCAGATAAAAAGAAATATAACATTAACATTGTTCAGCTTGCCTTTCAACTAAGGATTTGGTGCTAGCATCCACAAATGAGGGATACTATTCATCCTTTGTTTTTCTGGGACTGTGTTACTTGGCATAATTCCTTCAAGTTCCATCCATTTGCAAAGTTCATAACGTCATCTTTCTTTACCACTGCATAGAATTCCATTGTGTAGATGTATCACATTTTCTCTATCCAAGTGTCAGTTGAAGGACACTTGCTTTGCTTCCAGCTCTTCACGATCGTGAAGAGAGAGGCAATAAACATAGATGTGTATGTATCTCTGGGATAGGATAAGTTTTGTGGGCATATACCCAGGAGTGGTATGACTGGGTCAGGTGGTATGACTGGTCAGTGGTATGACTGGTCAGTTTCTTAAGAGTTCTCCACATCGCTTTCCATAGGGGTTACATGAGTTCACATTCCCACTCAGAACGGCAGAATGTTTAAAAAATTGAATTGCTTGGGGTGATGGTAACATAAATTAACCTAGTCACTATTATAATTTAGCTATGGGTGGCTTGTGACACTTTATTGCTATTAATAGAAGCAGCCACTTAGATGATATTACTTCATTGCAGTAGTTATTTATTAAAGGAGGAAGTCAGAATAAAATGATATGTATTTAAATAAAAGAATTTTCAGAGACAACCAAAACCAGTTGTAACACTTTAACAGATGCAATATTTTAGTACTTGTAATTGAATGCATATTTATATATTTCACATTTCTATTTTCACTGTCTTTGTGTTCTATTGCTTCAATTTCATTCTCCTCCAATAAAATCTTCATAAAATAAATAAGAAGCAAGCTGTCACCAGCTCAAAATACATATACAGAGGGAGTCAAAAGGCTATGATTTTATAAAATGAATGCTTTATCTATTGATTTATTTGTCAAGAATTTCAGTTCCCAAAAGCATTGCACATAAATTATGATCAGATAGAGTTGTGGTATTTGATATTATTAAAGGATTATAGTTGGCTTACAATCCATAAGCTAGTTCATCATTTTTATTTTGTAATTTTTTGCTCTTTTGTGATACTGCCAAAGTACAGCTAGTGTCATGAACTTTCCACAAAGACAAATAATACAGAAAGGGCCATACATGTCAGACCACTGGCATTTAGAATTAAGACTAACAAAGCATTATCCCCATTTCCCCCTGGTCCCCCATTAACTCACACAGAATATCTGGAGGACCCCCCCCCAGCATGTCCATTAGCAACAACTATGACTACCCAAGACCTCATGTGCTGATGCTGCTTATTTCTATCTTCTGTCATTCAACACAGCTGTGTGCACCTGGGAACCAGCCTTTGCTTAGAGGAAAAGCCATATTTGTGATCATGAGCAATGAGGGGGGTTTAAGCAAAAGTTAGGAGGCAAAATAATAAGTAAAAATCATCAATCAAGAGTATACAATTATTTTGAGAGCTGCACACTAGAAATCATTTATAATGTTCTGCAAGTTCAGCCACTTGCTATGATCACTCAACAATGAGATGAAAAGCGGAGCAAAATCTTGAGCTTCTCAACTTTCAGCATATGGTTTTAGCCATAAGTACATCTAGATTTCAAGGACAGAAAGGGTGTGCCATTAGAGATAGTATAAGAGAAAACCAGACTAGTAGTAGAAGAAAAAGGACCAAAAAGGTTATTTCATCATCTTGTGAAGGCAAAAGCACTGTTTGAGAAATCAGTTTGTGAGATCTTAATGCAAAAAAAAAATTAGTGGAGGCAGGACAAAAAGATTATATTTTAACCTGGGAACAGGCTATGACCAACTTGGTGAAGAACTAGAATTAATCTACCATGATAATGGTTGCAAGTTATTTCTGTCCCAAGAACTCTTTCTTTTCTTTATTTTTTTTATTAATTTTATTTATTTATGTATGTGTATGAATGTACTGCCTGCATGCAAGTTTGTGCACCCGTGTCGTGCAATGCCGCGGAGGTCAGAAGAGGGTCTCGGATTCCCCTGGAGCTGGAGTTCTCCTGGAATTGGAGTTTCAGATGGTTCTCGGCCGCCATGTGGGTGCTGGGGATCAAACCCGGGTCCTCTGTAAGAGCAGTCGGTGCTCTTAACCGCTAGGCCATCTCTCCAGACCCCCAAGAACTCTTTCTTAAAAAGCATTCATACAAATTTCTTTTTTTTTAAATTCTCAATATCCAATTTATTTGCTTATTAATATATAGTAAATATTTTCTCATCAAACATAATTTTGAATTTAAACATAGTAAAATGTGGATTTACTTGAATTTTTGTGAATTTTTACTGGGTTTTTCAGCAAATGAGATCCAAGTTAATTATAGTATGACCAATAAACCATAGTATCCAGCCCAGCCTGGTTGCTCCTTCCCGTCTCTCTCTCTCCCTATCTCCCTCCCTATCTCTCCTTTAAAACTTTTATTATACATATAACTAAAGCGAAGGAATGCTTCTTTTTTCTCTGTCTACCTATTCCATTACAATATAGCAAGCTCCAGATTTACCCATGGGCAGACAGCTAACTTCCTTCTTTAAAGCTCCATAGTATTCCATGTCTCTATACACATACTATACATAAGGTCACATTTTTCCCTATCTGTGTGTTGGTATGCATTGCAGTTCCTTGCATCTACTGATATTCTGCATAGTCATGGACAATGAGGCGTAGACATGTCTTGGGCACATTGGGTTATATCCAGAAGGGGGTTTCTGGGTCATATCATATCAGAGTTCTTTTTTATGCAGAATGCATGAACTGGGATGGGGTGGGGTGGGGTGGGGTGGGGGGGAAGGGAAAAGGAAATATGCCTGAACTGAATTGGAAAATGATGTATGAAATACACAAAGCATCAATAAAAATAAATAAATAAATAATAAAAAGAAAATATACCCCTAAGTTGCTAAAGAAATTCCAGCTCCATTCAAATTCAGTACTGAAGAACCTGGATTCTTCAGTTATCATCTACAGTTGGCTTGATGGTCACTCCTCCTCTTATCTGACCCCAACCAATTAAGTGCCAGTGTTTTTGCATTCATACAAATTTCTATTCTTTTCTTTTTTGCTTTAAATGCTTTATTAGCATATATTCATTGTTTGAAGTAAAAGGTTTTGTGGTGACCCTTTCATTTAGGTGTATCATGTACTTTGGACATATTTCTTCCACAAGACCCTCACCTCCCTCCCTCTGCTATGTCACCATTCACTTTCCTTTTCTTTCATGTTTATTTTTAAAACACTTTATTTATAATTTTTATTTTATGTGTATGAGTGTTTTGCCTGTATATATGTAAGTGTACTCATGTCACACCATCCCTGTGGAGGTCCGTAAAGGACATCAGATTCCACTGGAGTGGGAGTTATGAACTGTTTATAGCTGCCATGTGGGTGCTATGAATTAAACCGAGGTCCTCTGCAAGAATACACAGTGCTCTTACCCACTAAGCCATCTTTCTAGTCCCTACCTTCCTTTCTTGAAATAGTCCTCATTCTACTTTCATGTTATATAGAGTTTATTTTTATTCAATGTATATTTTTTACTTGAAGCAATGATCTGGAAATGACCTGGAAGCTTCCTCCCTGAAGACTGCAAGCTGCTAAAGGAGAATACCAATCAGTGGTAGAAACCCAGCTTTAAAATCTAATAACCAACAATGACCAGCAAAACAAACTGTATTCATGCAATAGTGGCACTTTAAAAAAATATGATATTGACTTTTGTGCATTTCATAGAGTGGATCCTAATCAAATTTAGAACACCTCACCCATCTGTGCCTTCCCATAGCCCACCCACCAGATTTAATGCATTCTGCATATATGTTAATCTTTTCCAGTCAAGCATTTGTACTCAGTTGTCCCTTGGCACAAGTTCATCCGCTGGAGTCTAGTTAGCCTATCTAGAGTCTCTACCTTAAAAATTGGCTCTCCCTCACCCAGCAGTAATAAGTTGTCAATAAGTTTCCTCATTCTACACTAGGTTTTTGTCTGAGTTGGCATGGGTTTTGTGCATGCTGTCTCCATTGTTGCAAGTTCATATGAGGTAGTTCCCTGTGGTCTGAAAGTCTCTGTTTCATTTTGTTCATGCTCCAATCTCCAATCTTGGCTCTTAGAATCTTTCTGCCCCCTCTCCACAACAGTCCCTGAGCCATGGTGGGAATCTGCAGTTTCTTATTTTCTAAAACTTAGCCAGTTGTGACCCTTTGTGTTCATTGCACTCTGTTGTATGAAGAAGGTTTGCCAGTGAGAGTTTAGAGATATATTAGAGTTCTTTTTTTATACTTTCTTTTATTTAATTTTTTAACAATAAGTAATAAGTTGTGAGTACAAGCATCCTTCATGTAAAACCAATTTGCAAGCAGTCATGCCCAAACCCACACAGTCCAAGACTCCATTATCCAGCTGGAGGGGCTTGTATGTACATTCAAGTTGATCAAATAAGTTTCCAGTCTATATTGCTGTAGTTTCACCATTCACCCCAATCACGGCCCTTACATTATACCATGCCCTCTCTTCTGCATATTGTTCCCTAGGCTTAGAAAAGGGGCACAGGTGGACAAGAAGCAAAACAGTCTACTTTCTCTGGAGATGTCGTTTTGGACTCTGATCAGTTCTGGCTGTTCCTTTTCATGGGCTGACAGTTTGTCCAGGAATAACCTTTCTTTTCTTTTTTTTTAATTTTTAAACATTTTTTTATTTAATTTTATTTATTTCTGTATGTGTATGAATGTACTGTCTGCATGCAGGTTTGTGCACCCATGTCGTGCAATGCCGCAGAGGTCAGAAGAGGGTGTCGGATTCCCCTGGAACTGGAGTTCTCCTGGAATTGGAGTTTCAGATGGTTTTCGGCCGCCATTTGGGTGCTGGGGATCGAACCCGGGTCCTCTGTAAGAGCGGTCGGCACTCTTAACCGCCAGGCCATCTCTCCAGCCCCCAGGAATAACCTTTCAATCCTACTAATGAAGCACAAGCAATTAGATATATAGGTATTTAAACAGTACTAATTATTATGGTAGGATACTTTGGTATAGACACAGATGTTTGGCTGGTAGGCTAATCAATGAATTATGTTTTTTCTGTAAAAGATGACTAGGTCTTACTGTGGATTATAGCATCTCCTAACCACTAGAGGATGTAAGCTTGTCGCATCAGCCATGAGTTATTCCTCCAAGGAGAGAGCTAATAGCCAATTTGATTTGGAATATACAGACATATGGCTGCCACTGCTGCACAGTATTTCCAGGCAGGTGAGGTGTAGCTGATGCTGATAAAGGAGTCTTGCTTGACTCAAGGAGAGCAATATTTGCTTTATTGGTTTAGTGGCCTTTGGTAACACTCTCTAGTATTACAGAAACCAACTGTACACTTGCAAGTGTGGTCTCAATACAACCTGCCCATGCTTACATCAGGTCTTTGACAGCAGGGCCTTACCACCTCTCTTCTTGCAGGTATCCCAGTTTACAGGCAAGAAGCCTTTACCTTTTGGGGGGACTTGGATCCCCTGGCCAACATCTCCTTGGCAGAATAATCCATTCTGATATCAGAGCTCTCCTGTATTAATTTATTTTGCTTAAATGCACAGCTTAAAGATACTTTAGTATTATATTTTGTTCTAGATAGAGAATAATCCTTTTTACAGTTTCTATGTCTATTAGTCAATTAAAGAAAGCAGTTTTACTGGTTTTTGTAAGAGATTACCTCTAAAACAGTTGGCTCTAATTTACAGTTAGAGAATGACTTCATTACCATCATGTTTTTCTTTGTTCTATGAAAAAGAGGTAAGAAAGTCTCTCATATTAGAACTTTGTGACACCTAGAAGGTAAGGTTCTTTAGGACTCATAATAAACAGTTGCTACAAATAGGATCCACAGAGATGTTTGATGTCTGTAGCAGTCTGAGGCTTTTTTTCCTTTTAATGTTTAGATTGGCCAACTTCTCTGCTGGTATTTCTTGGTACCTCCTGCACAATGCAAAGCTATATCTTTTCTTTCTCAGCCACTAAGTTGGTGACATTTTGACCTGTGGGAACATACAAATCTTTTCCAGTAGTTTTAAGATTTAAATTGAAAGATTTTTTTTGACAAAAAGTTTTAATATATAACTGAATCCCCCTTTTTTAGTTTAGGTTTTTATTTTTTGAGCCATGAGTCTCAAAAAGGCAGTTAGTACACATACCTATTGGCAGGAATCAAGGTGTAAATTTCATTAAATTTACCCAAGCTGATTCAGGTGACTATATGTTGTTAATTTGGGAAGCAAACTTAATTCCTTAAGTTGAATTATCCTATATGTAAAAGAGAATGTTACAAGATGATACTGTATAAGACAAAAATTATAGAGAACATTTACATGTTAATCCCAAAGTTATTGTAATACAGATTTTAAGTAAAACAAATGTGGACAGCAACAATTCATATTTCCAATTAACTTAGATGTATTACTGTTTTTGTTAAAAACCTTTAAAACAATGTTGTTTAATATAGACATTTTTACTTTTACTAAGTCCTAAAATACCATGTAATTTGTAGATAGAATTTGGGCAAAATTGGATACTTGTTAAACTTGTTGAATGTCAATTAAATATACATTAATCAAATATAGACCCATGTCCTTCTCCCAACCCGCCCACCACTCCAGACTCACCATTTTAGTCAGTTTTCTGATGCAGTCTTTCTGTTGTTGTTTTTCAATATACATCCCTCTCCCCAAGAAATATTTACAACAGGGTTATTGATGCTAGCATCCACAGATGAGGGATACCATTCATCGTTTGTTTTTCTGGGACTGTTACTTTGCTTAACATAATATCTTCTAGCTCCATCCATTTACCTGCAAAGTTCATGATGTTGTCTTTCTTTACTGCTGCATAGAACTCCATTGTGTACATGTACCACATTTTCTCTATCCACTCGTCATTTGAGGGGCATTTGGGTTGGTTCCAGCTTTTTGCTATTGTGAACAGAGCTGCAATAAACATAGCTGTGCATGTATCTTTGCAGTAAGAGTCTTGTGGGTATATACCCAGGAGTGGTATGACTGGGTCAAATGGAAGGCTCATTTTGAGTCTTCTAAGGGTTCTCCACACTGCTTTCCATAGTGGCTGTACAAGTTTACATTCCCACCAGCAATGGATGAGTGTTCCCCTTTCCCCACAACCTCTCCAGCACTTGGTATCATTCGTGTTCCTGATCCTAGCCAGTCTTATTGGAGTAAGGTGATATCTCAGAGTGGTTTTAATTTGCATTTCCTTAATTATCAGAGATGTTGAACACTTCTTAAGATGTTTCTCGGCCATCTCTAACTCCTCCTCTGTGAAGTCTCTATTCAGATCTTTGCTCCATCTTTTGAATGATTCATTTGTTTTCTTTCTTCTTTGTTTTTTGAGTAGCTTGTATACTCTGGAAATTAATGCTTTGTCAGATGTATCTGCTGTGAAGGTTTCCTCCCACTCTGTGGGTCTTCTCCTCACTTCCTTTATTGCTTCCTTTGATGTACAGAAGCTTTTGAGTTTAATGAGGTCCCATTTGTCAATTGTCGATCTTATTTCTTGTGCAGCTGCTGTCTGATTTAGGAAGTCTTTTCCTACACCTATGTCTTGTAGTCTGCTGCCAAGCTTCTCTTCTATCACCTCCAGAGTTTGGGGTTTCACGTTGAGGTCTTTGGTCCATCTGGAGTTGACCTTTGTACAAGGTGAGAGGTAGGGGTTTAATTTCATTCTTCTACAAGTGGTGATCCAGTTTTGCCAGCACCACTTGCTGAAGATGCTGTCTTTCTTCCATTGTGTCTTCTTGGCCCCCTTGTCAAATATGAGGTGGCTGAAATTGTATGAGCTCAGGTTTGGATCTTCAGTTTTATTCCATTGGTCAACTGGTCTGTTTTTGTGCCAGTACCAGGCTGTCTTTATGACTATAGCCCTATAGTATAGTTTGATGTCTGGTATAGCGATCCCCCCTGTATTGCTCTTTTCACTCAGGGTTGCTTTGGCTATTCGGGGTCTTTTGTTTTTCCAAATGAAATTGAGGATTTTTTTTTCCAAGCCTGTGAAGAAACTCTTGGGGATTTTGATTGGGATCGCATTAAATCTGTACACTAGTTTGGGTAGGATGGACATTTTTACTATATTTATTTTCCCAATCCATGAGCATGGGAGGTTTGTCCATCTTCTGATGTCTTCCTCAATTTCCTTTTTCAGGGGTTTAAAATTTTTGTTGTAGAGATCCTTGGTGTCTTTGGTTAGGTTTGTTCCTAGGTATTTTATTGTTTTTGAGGCTATTGTGAGTGGGAAGGTCTCCTTGTAGTCCTTCTTCAATTGCTTGTTGTTGGTGTACAGAAAGGCTACTGATTTTTCTAGGTTTATTTTGTATCCTGCCACTTTACCAAAGCTCTTAATCGTTTCTAGGAGTTTTCTGGTGGAGTTCTTAGCATCCCTTAGGTAGACAATCATATCATCAGCAAAAAGGGATAGCTTGACTTCCTCTTTTCCAATTAGAACTCCTTTAATTTCCTTTTCTTGCCTTATTGCCCTAGCTAGGGTTTCTAGCACTATATTGAAGAGGAGTGGTGACAGGGGGCAGCCTTGCCGAGTTCCTACCTTTAAGGGGAATGCTTCTGTCATTTCCCCATTTAGGATGATATTGGCTGTGGGTTTTCTGTATATGGCTTTGATTACATTGAGGAATGATCCCTCCAGACCAATTCCCTCCAGGACTTTAAACATGAAAGGGTGCTGGATTTTGTCAAAGGCTTTCTCCGCATCAATTGAGATGATGGTGTGGTTTTTGTCCTTCAGTCCATTGATATGTTTGATGATGTTTATTGATTTTCGTATGTTGAACCATCCCTGCATGTCTGGTATGAATCCAACTTGGTCATGGTGGATGATTTTCTTGATGTGAGTCTGTATGCGATTTGCCAGAATCCTGTTTAGAATTTTGGCATCTGTGTTCATTAGGGAGATGGGTCTATAGTTCTCCTTTTTGGTTGTATCTTTCCCTGGTTTTGGTAGTAGCGTAATGCTGGCTTCATAGAAGGAATTTGGGAGAAGTCCCTCCATTTGTATCCTTCTAAACAATTTAAGTAGTAATGGTTGTAAGTCTTTACGAAATATTTTATAGAATTCTGCCGTGAATCCATCCGGGCCTGGGCATTTTTTGGTTGGGAGGCTACTTATTACATCTTCGATTTCTTCCTGTACTATTGGTCTGTTTAGGCTGTCGATCTCTTCTTGGTTGAGCTTTGGTGATTCCCAGGATTTCAGATATTCATCCATTTCTTCTAGGTTTTCAAACTTAGTAGAATATAAGTTTTTGAAGTAGTCCCGTATGATTGTCTGGATCTTTTCATTGTCTGTTGTGATATTTCCCCTTTCATCACAGATTCTATTGATTTGGAGTTGTTCCTTCTTTCTTTTGGTTAACTGGGCTAGAGGTCTGTCTATCTTGTTTATTCTCTCAAAGAACCAACTTTTGGATTCATTGATTTTTTGTATGGTTTTCTTTGTTTCTATTTCATTGATCTCTGCTCTGATTTTTGTTATTTCTTCTTGTCTACTCCATTTAGGGTTCATTTGTTGTTGTCTCTCAAGTATTTTTAGCTGCAGTGTTAGATCGTTTACTTGTGCTTTTTCTGTTTTTTTAATGTAGGCACTTAGAGCTATAAACTTCCCTCGTAGGGCTGCTTTTAAAGTGTCCCATAGGTTTTGCTGTGTTGTATTATCATTGTCATTCAGTTCCAGGACAGTTTTTATTTCTTTCTTTAATTCTTCCTTGACCCATTCATTATTCAGGAGAGTGTTGTTTAGTCTCCATATGTTCTTGTAGGTTGTAGGGATTATCCTGGTATTGATATTGAGTTTTATTGCACTGTGGTCTGATAGAATGCATGAGATTATTTCAATCTTTTTGTATTTGTTGAGTTTTTCCCTGTGTCCCAGCATATAGTCTATTTTGGAGAATGTTCCGTGGGGTGCTGAATAGAAGGTGTATTCTCTGGTGTTTGGGTGGAATATTCGATAGATGTCTGTGAGGTCCATTTGGTGTATTGTATCATTCAGTTCAGATGTCTTTCTGTTTATCCTTTGTCCTGTTGATCTGCCTAAAGGACTTTGTGGTGTATTGAAGTCCCCTACTATTAGTGTGCTGGGATTAATCTGTGCCTTGAGATCCTGACGAATTGTCTTTATAAAGTTTGGTGCACCAGCATTTGGTGTGTATATATTCATGACTGTGAGATCATCATCATCAATTTTTCCTTTAATAAAGATGTAATGGCCCTCTTTGTCTCTTTTGATTTCTTTTGCTTTGAAGTCTATTTTGTCAGGTATTAGAATAGCAACACCTGCTTTCTTTTTGTTACGATTTGCTTGGAATACTTTCTTCCATTCCTTCACCTTAAGTTGGTGCCTATCCTTGAAATTGAGATGGGTTTCTTGTAGACAGCATATAGATGGATTTTGTTTCCTAATCCATTCTCCTAGTCTATGTCTTTTGATTGGGGAGTTTACTCCACTAATATTTAAGGTTATAATTGAAAGATGGATGTTGCTTCCTTTCACTTTATTATCCATTTGGACTTTTAGCCTCTGATTCTACTCCTATTTTTTTTTTTAGTTTCTTTTCCTAGGTGCTTGGGGATAGTTGCTCCTCTCTTCTGCCCTTTGAATCGCTTCAAGTAATTTCTGAAGAGTTGATTTTCTGGACATGTATTCTATCATCTTGTTCTTGTCATGGAAGATTTTTCTCTCTCCTTCAACTATAATCAACATTTTTGCTGGGTATAGTATTCTTGGTAGGCATCCATAGTCCTTTAGCACTGGGAATGCTTTGCTCCATGTTCTTCTTGCTTTCATTGTTTGTGCGGAGAAGTCAGTTGTAATTCTAATGGGTTTCCTTTTGTATGTGACTTGTTTTTCTTTTGTAGCCTTCAGAATTTTGTCTATGTTTGGGCATCTAGCATTTTAACTATGATATGGCATGGGGAGTTTCTTTTCTGATCTTGTCTATTTGGAGTCCTATGTGCTTCTTGTATTTGTATGGGTTTGTTTATTTTTAGTTTGGGGAAATTTTCATCTATTATTCTGTTGAAGGTCTGATCAATGCTATTCTCTTGAGATTCTTCTCCTTCCTCTATTCCTATGATGTGGAGGTTTGATCTTTTCATAGTGTCCCACGTTTCCTGGTTGTTCCATTTTTGCGTATTTTCAAATTTTTCATATTCTTTATTTGAGCTTTTTAGTCGCTCTGTGTTATCTTCCAGATCTGATATTCTTTGTTCTGCTTCCTCCATTCTATTTCTGAGGCTTTTTCCTTTTCTTTCTTCTTGATTGAATGAGTGATCTATTTCCTTTTTCATTTCATCCTATGATTTCTTTAGTATATCCATTTCCTTTTTGAGCTTCTCAATCTCTTCTTGGTGCTCCTTACTTCGCTGGTTGGCTTCCTTTTTCAATGTTTCTACTTCCTTCTGGAGTTTGTTTTTCCTCCCTCTAGTACTTTCTGGAGTTTGTAATTCTCTTCCTTTAGTTCTTTCTGAAGTTTGTCATTGTATCCCTCTAGGTCCTTTTTGAGTTTTTCATTCTCTCTCCTTAGTTCTCTGACTTCTCCTTTATTTTCTTTAATTTCTCTGCATAGGTCTGCAATTATTCCTCTAAGATATGTTTCTTGGGTCACCTCCAGGGGATCCCACTGTAGCTATCTCTTACAGAGTTGGTAGAGCTTGGTGCAGAGTTATCCTGCACCTTTCCCATGTTATTCCTTCGCTGTGTCCCTGGCATGAGGGTTTCCCTTTTTTTGGTTTTTTTGTGTGTGTGTATTCTGGTGCCAATCACAAATGACTTTTCACTATGTTAAAGGCTTGCTTTGTTTGCCTCCTTCTGAGGCTTTTTTTTTCTCCTCCTCGTTTATGGAGTGTTGGCTTGTCTAGGTTTCAGGCTTTCAATTTTGTTTATGTATTGGATATTGGAAGTCTAAGTCATTCTTCCCTTTCTGTTCTGAAGTTTCTCCAAAAAAATCCACTTGGATACTCTCCTCAATCCCAGTTGTGTATGGGGAAGGGGGGCGGTGCCTGATTAGCCCTTTCTGGCTCTTACTTGTGCTTCAGGTGGTCTTGGCTAGCTAGGGCCCAACCTGCGAACCCTGCACAAAGACTCACTATGGCGCCAGAGCTGCTGCCAGCTGCAAGGGGGACGGGCAACCCTGCCCTGACAACCACACCCTACAAGAGTTTAGAGTTTATATACAAGCAGGCAGGTGGACGGTGTGCCAGGCAGGCCTAGCTTCTCCTTCCCACAGTCCCCTACCAGAAGTGGTGTGGACTCTGCAGCTCTGCTGGTCTGGGCCCAGCCACTGCTGTCGAGATAAATTAGAGTTCTATCTACCCCCTGTTCTTCTGTGTTCCATGAGCCTTAGGTATAAAGGTCCCATTGTAGATATGTCATTCAGTGATATGCATCTCTCAGATACATATTTTTTGTATGTGACACTTTTATCTAGGGGGTATTTAACAACTATTTGATTATACTTAAAGCCCTCTCAATGGGAGGGAACTCATGGGCAACACTATATACATAGCCAAATACACATAGCTGGAGAAGCCATATATCCTAGAGAAAGTCCCATCTTGTCATATTCATAGACAAATATAATTTCTTACTATATGCAAAATATGAATCCTCATATTTGCATAAATATATACCAATAACTACTCATCAAAGAAGCTTCTTTTCACAACAGATAGAGAGTAGTTCAGAGTTCCACAACTGGTCACATACAGAGAATTAAGTGTCTGAGAGAGGCCTAGCCCTAAATGTCATATCTACAATGGAACCTTTACACCTAAGGCTAAAAGAATTTAACAGAACAGGAGGTAAAGAAAAATACCACTAATGCATCTCTCATCTTTCATCCGTGATGCTTCCTCATGCAACAGAGTGCAAGGTACACAGAATGTCCATTGTAGAGAATAAGAGATTGCAGAGGGCATGTCACTAGCTGGACTCCTGTATTAAACTTTCCCACCCACTGCTCAGGAAAACCGCAGAAGAGCAAGAAGAAAGATCGTAAGGACCAGTGTTGCTACATAATCATAAAGAAACAGAGTATTTCAGGCTTCTGGAAACTTGTTCATATGATCTTAGAGTATCATGCACAAGACCCATGCAAACTCAATCAGACAAAAAAAAAAAACTCAGAGTAGCAATGGGGAGATGAGCAGCCAGCCCCAACCTTAGCTGATGAACTACTGACAGCTGACTGGTGCTGGGTGTTGGAGAGCTGACCTTCTTTAACAAGAGAGACTCTAGATAGGCTGACTAAACTCCATGGGTGAACTTGTACACAAGGACCTCTGAGTACACAAAAATCCACTAGAACTGGATCTGACACCTTCGTCTGTCCTCCAAGGGCATTGTACAACATGGGTGCACAGACACACATGCAGGCATAACATACACAAAAAGTAAATTGAAAAAATTAAAAAGGAAATAGGAATTTGAGAAAAAGCCATTTAACTGGGGGAAATTCTTCATCCAGCTCTTCAGCCAGATGTTCATCTACATTCTAGACCTAGTTATATTGTTCCACATGTAAAAATGGCTGAGTTCATACATTGCATTACACATGGAAACCATGGAAGGCATGAACTTCAAGGCACAGGCTTGAAACATGAACTATTTGTGAGATGAATGACAACTTTCCTGTGTGGAACAAAAGGCAATAGGCCGACACACGATACCTATACTAATGTCGGTCTGCTGGCTGGTGCGGTACACAGTGAACTGGGAATTGACTTGGTAGATATTTTTTTAATTCTGTAGAAAATGAATTCGAGAACTTTGTGAGTGCTCTTTTCATTTGTGATTTCTCAGTGCTTTCAGATAGCCCTAGGCAGTGTTAGTCGATATAAAATATGTACTGAAGTTCTGTGTACATGACGACCATTGACTGTTAAGGACTTTTTGTCTTGCAGATATTACTCATGCAGGAAATGAAGTGCCAGAGTACGTGATGAACCAAGGAGTTGCATTTTGGAATCCATTATAGTTTTGAGCATCTTTCTGAAGCTGTTGAAACCACGTTCTCATGTAGTAGGCAGAAAAATATGCAAGCTTCATTTACCTCATGCCCACACCATTGGTACAAATATGTTGTAAATAAAAATAACAGAAAACCTCTCTCTTATAAGAGTGAGTCAATTTAACTCTATAAATGATGCATAGGGCAAGCCTGGTGATAAGTGGCACAAATGACAATTATTCTCCTAGAAATTGTCATCAGTTTAGAATCTGCTGTAAATCAATAATTGGCTGTCTCGAGGGAGGGGCATTTTACACATAAAATCCATCCAGCTGAATGTTGATCCAGGAGTTATCTAAAGTTGATTGTGGAGTTGTTTTCTGAGTATTTCATGTTGTTATTGATCTGTATCGAGAGTTGCATGCCCATTTTCTGATATCACCAACAGATTGCTTCCTTTCAAAATCATAGACTGAAACGCCAAAGCTCCTTTCAATACTTCCTGGCTCAACATTTAGCTCAATGGATTTTATGTGTAAAATGACATGTGTGGAGACAGGAAAGGCAGACATCTTTATTGTGCAGATAGACTTACTTTAAAATGCACTTTGGATTTCCTACATCTTAGATTGTGAGTAAATATGTTTCTTTTGTTTAAGCTGCCCAGGACATGGCATTTAGATTTAGGAACCCAAGCACATTATTACAGTGATTTTTTTTAATTTTATTATTTGCATGTTTGTATATGTGTGTATGTATGTGTGTTAGTGTGGGTACATGCATACTATGACACATGTGTCACAGCACATGTGTGAAGGTCAGAGTATAACTTTCAGGAATACATTGCTTCTACTATGGATTCTGGGGATTGAAAAATAAACTCACTTAAGTACTGCTTAAGCATCAAGTGCTTTCCAGAGTGGGCCATAATGTCGACCCAAATTATTAAGAATCAGTTCTTGCCTTTAGTCAAAAATAGAAGCCTGGTATTATTTACATAGGTGATAAAATAATTGATGTCTTGATACTTCATTGTAATTCTGAATGAAATGTTTTATGATCTTTTTAATTCAGAATTATGTTTTTATATTTATTTGACTAAAAACTTGTCCTACATTTTGTTAAATTAAGTTTAGAAATAATATGATGGTTACCAAAGACTTGTGCAAACTTTATGATACAATTTTAGAAATCTTATCATTAAAGGAAAGGAGGAAAAATGCCTGTGGCTGCCAGGAGAACAGGGAGAAAATAAGCAGTGTGGTGATGAATGTGATGGGAATAAGCAGTGTGGTGGTGATTGTAATGAGAATAAGCAGTGCAGTTATGAATGTGATGGGAATAAGCAGTGCAGTGATGAATGTGATGGGAATAAGCAATGCAGTGATGAATGTGATGGGAATAAGCAGTGCAGTGATGATTGTAATGGGAATAAGCAGTGTGATGATAAATGTGATGGGAATAAGCAGTGTGGTGATGAATGTGATGGGAATAAGCAGTGTGGTGATGATTGTAATGGGAATAAGCAGTGCAGTGATGAATGTAATGGGAATAAGCAGTGTGGTGATGATTGTAATGGGAATAAGCAATGCGGTGATGAATGTGATTGGAATAAGCAGTGCGGTGATGATTGTAATGGGAATAAGCAGTGCAGTGATGAATGTGATGGGAATAAGCAGTGTGGTGATGATTGTAATGGGAATAAGCAGTGCAGTGATGAATGTGATGGGAATAAGCAGTGTGGTGATGATTGTAATGGGAATAAGCAGTGCAGTGATGAATGTGATGGGAATAAGCAGTGTGGTGATGATTGTAATGTGAATAAACATACAATTTGACTTTTTCTGATAATAGACAAATGTCTGTATTAATCAATATTGTTACATAAATAAAGGGTTTTTCCATAATAATCATGTAAAATCAGTATATAAAAGAGAAATGACAATAAGTGATGGGTGATGAGCACTTTCCATAGCCTTTCCATGTGCCCCACTCTGCTGGTGAGTTGCTGTTCCCAGCTGGTTCTGTGTAACACACAGTATTCCCATAAAGTTTGTTTCTGCTGTTACCATTTTTCATACTCAGAACCGAGTTTTAGAGACAAAGGTCTTCACCACAAGTGGCATTCACCACTAGTCTGCAGCATAACCATATTCAAAATGCAATTGTCTGGCTTAATAGACCACAAATTAGATGTTGTATTTATCTTTCTTCACTTGAAAGCTTTGTTTTTCTTTGTTTGACTTGCAAAGTCCAACCAACCAGAAATATATCTGCTAAGCTCAACATTTATCCTGTTCTGTATGTGAAATTTAAAAAAGAAAGCAAAACAGGAGCAACATTAAAAAATATCACAGAGAAATGTTTTACAAGAAAAATACAACTACTGTTTTTGCTGGGTTTTCTACTGTAGAACATCATGTGACTTGAGTTTTTGAGCCCTTTCTTTACAACACAGTTCCCTGCTTAAAATAAAAACCTGGGGCTGGAGAGATGGCCTAGCGGTTAAGAGCGCCGACCGCTCTTACAGAGGACCCGGGTTCGGTCCCCAGCACCCACATGGTAGCTGAGAACGGTCTGAAACTCCAATTCCAGGAGAACTCCAGTTCCAGGGGAATCCGAGACCCTCTTCTGAACTCCGCGGCGTTGCTCGACACGGGTGCACAGACTTGCATGCAGACAGTACATTCATACACATACAGAAATAAATAAAATTAATAAAAAAATTAAAATAAAATAAAATAAAATAAAAATCTATATTTAGCCGGATGTGGTGGGGCACACCTTTAATCCCAGCACTTGGGAGGCAGAGGCAGGCGGATCTTTGTGAGTTCAAGGCCAGCCTGGTCTACAGAGCCAGTTCCAGAACAGCTGGGGTTACAGGGAGACCCTGTCTTGAAAAGACAAAAAATTTAAATTAAATTAAAATAAAATTTTAAAAAACCTATAACAATTAGGCTTAAATTTTAAGTGGGATTAAGGAAAATGCTTTTTCTCTAAATGGATGAAGAAGCTGGTTCTACCAAAAAGTTACTAAGCATCTGTCCAAAATGTAGACTTCTAATTGCTACAGGGGCAATAAAATTGTTTTTTTAAATACTTTATTTATTTTATGTGTATTAGTATATTGGTGCATGTATGTAAGTGTACCTTTGTCATAGAATGCCCACAGAGGTCAAAATAGGGCATTGGATCCCCTGGAACAAGAGTTGCAGATGGTTGTTAGCTGCCGTGAGGATACTGGGAACCAAACCCAGGTCCTCTGCAAGAGCAGCCGGTATTCTTAATTGATGAGTGATCTCTCCACCCCACAAAGTTGTTTTTAATCTAGCAGCCATCATATAGAATTAAGTCTGCATGGTTCTCCAACAATATTAATTCTGCAAATTGACTTCTTTTCCTGCTAAACTCTTCTTGATAATCAATTTCACATGTGGTTTCAGTTGTTTCCTCTGAATTTAATCCTTAGATACTTTAGAAATCCAGTCCTCTTTCTAAAATCCTACATCAATATAATAAGTTACTTCTGGATTTCTGAAACTAACTTATTCAAAACCATAATGCAAATTCAGCACATTGTTCTGTTTCACTATCTTCACTTCTTTCAAAATCACTGTATTTTTGTGATTATATTTATTATTATACATTCATTTCTTGTTCTGCACTGATGCATACCTTATGGACAACTACATCTCGGAATTTTTAACATAACATCTGTTAGTCAACTAAGTTATTTATACTGGAAGTATTAAACTGGAAAATATTTAGTTTATTTGATTTAAAGAGGATACTTTCAAGTAAATGGATTTCAGAACAGGGACTAACCATAACTCAAAATTTTAGCATAAGAGTTATAAAGCTGATGAAAATTTCATACAGTATCAACATTTCTAAATGAACACACTGAAAGTTAGATAATGCATTAACACAGAAGTCAATTTAACTTAAAATTTAGATTTTTTTGAAATGCCAGGCACTTGTTCACACATCCTAACAAATTAGTTATGATTCATAACTTATAATCATAAATTCACATTACTTCAAAGTTACTTCAAATATAATCATTTTGAACTACAGTTATATTATTTAAAACTAGAAGCAAATTGTAAATATAAAATGTTATGCATATACTCCTATAATCTTGGTTTAATCAAACAAGTTCCTATTATCATAGAAAAACTTGGGACACTTCAGATTAAGAAGATACATTGTCATAATTCTTTTATAACATATAGAAGCAGAACAATGTTTTACATATTTAAAATTAATTTTAATAAATTTTATTTAAGACTTTTTTGAATGTAATGTTTTATCCAATTACTCCTTAAGGTTTGTTTTCTACTAGTGTCTTGTAAATTTAGAAACAAATTATTGATTAGTATATGGAGTCTATTGAACTCCTACTCAGAATTCAAATTAAATTAATTGTGGGATTAATTACATTCAATATTTCACTGCTTATTTATTAGTCAATGCATACAATGGGGTAGACTAGCTTTAGAAGTGCTTTTTTAAAGACTGAAAGAAAGATGCAGGACAGTTATGGCAGAATGCATGATCTGGTCTGGGGTAGGGGGAAGGGAAAGGGGAATATGCATGGACTAAATTGAAAAATGATGTCTGAAATACACAAAATATTAATAAAAGGACAAAAAAGAAGTTCTTTTGGGGGGGATATTTTTGAGATAGGGTCTCCAGCTAGCCTGGAACTCACTCTGTAGACCAGGCTGGCCTTGAATTCACAAAGATCCGCCTGCCTCTGCCTCCCAAGTGCTAGGATTAAAGGTGTGCACCACCATGCCCGGCCCAAGAAGTTCTTTTTTAAAACGTAAAATTAGGGGCTGGAGAGATGGCCTAGCGGTTAAGAGCGCCAACTGCTCTTGCAGAGGACCGGGGTTCAATCCCCAGCGCCCACATGGCGGCAAAGAACCGTCTGTAAATCCAATTCCAGGAGAACTCCAGTTCCAGGGGAATCCTACGCCCTCTTCTGACCTCCGAGTGCATTGCATGACACGGGTGCACAAACCTGCATGCAGACAGTACATTCATACACACACAAAAAAATAAAACAAGAATTAAAAAAAAAATAAAACGTAAAATTAAAACAGCCATGGGAGAGCTTTGTCCTGCCTGATAACAAGGTGCTTGCCTGCATGCCCAGGGCCCTGTATTTAAAAACAAACAAGAAAAAATTAAAACAAAACACAAAAATCCCACTTTTCATCCAGACAGTTAAAAAACATACTTTTATTTATTAAAAACATTTCATTGCATTATGGCTGACAGGCGATTTAAAGAGAAACCACGCTATTGGGATACCAAAGTTTTAGCCAGTCATCTAAAACTCAAGCGTGTGAAATTGTAGATCTGGCACTTCAGCACAGGATGTGATTTAATAAAGGGCTCAAGACTTTCCTTGGATGGTCTTTGTGTGCCACCTATGGTAGTAAGCTTAAAATTAGAAAGAAAATGAAACAGAGTTTAGGATTTCTTTAGCCATGCGGTATTGCACGCTTCCTTTAAGCTCACCCAATAGTCCAGTATAAACTTTCTATTTTGCCTGGTTCACTGTATCTGTGGATGGACAGTTGCTTTCAAATAGGAGTTGTCCTAATGATATGCGATTGTCTCTGCCTTACACTTACCGCCACAATTTCTCCAGAAGTTTCTATTAGAAATCAGGGTTAATTTCTAGCATACAAAACAGATACGAACTACAGAGTCAGTTTCCTTTACCTTCCTGCCTGCATTTTCAATCCCAAACCCCGCGTTACACAGCTTGTGCCCTTGATAGTGGATGCCAAAATGCAGGCTGGGGCGGAGGTATAAGAAGGTGGGAAGAAAGGGGGAGAAAACGAATTGATGTATTGTCCCACGCTGCCTTCTCTATTTCTGCTAAAGCCCAGTCCTGACCTTGGGCTCCAGGAAGCACGTGTCGGGTACCACAGCAGTGGGTGACCACGCCCATCAGCTCCAGCAAGAAATAGACACCCTTTTCCCCCAGCACTCCAAGAGAAGCTTTCAACTCTCGAACTTGCCTTTCTCAGGGCTAACTTTTGACAGAAAAGGAGGCAATTAGGATGTCCAGAGGCCAGGTCCTGCCCAACGCGGCCACTCTTAGATCGTGATTTTCCAGCAGAGTTAGCTCGAATGCAGAGGCTTTGTATTGCACTGGGGGCCTGTGGATCTGTAAACCATGAGCTGATCCATCCCTATACAGCTCCTAGTGCCTGTTACCTCCACAGGGCCGCAGGTTCTGCTGTTGCCTCCAGGGGCGCCTTGGTTCTCCTGTGTTTAAGGGGCTATCATCTGTTCAGAAGCCTGCTATTAGCCATCTGGACTTAGAATAAAGGCTTCCGGTCGACTCTCTGTTGGCGGAACGGTCTGCAGCTGTCCAAAGTGCCCTGATGGACCACGTCCTCGTAAAGAATTGTCAGTTTGCAGCATAAACGCTGAACTCACGCTGTACATAGGAAATCTTTCAGAGCTATCAAAATCAAATAAACAAACAAAAAACGTAAATAAAAGCTTTGTGGTGGAGACCAGTGTTCTAGCTAATGATATTTATGAAAAAAACTGGTGTTTCACCTGAGTTTTCCTTATTGCTACATTTTTTAATACTTTTATTGATGTTTTGTGTATTTCAGACATCATTTTTCAGTTCAATTTAGACATATTCCCCTTTCCCTTCTTCCCACCCTACCCCAGTTCATGCACTCAGCCATACGTGTCCTGCATCTTTCTCTCAGTCTCTCCAAAGTTTTTCTCTGCAAAGGTTTATTGTCCTAGGCAGAATTCAACCACAGAAGTCCATTCCTTGACCCAGTCCTCATGCTGCTGTGGCTCCCTCCCAACTGTACCGCTCCATGTACACATTATATATGTACCAGAATTATGTCCTCCAGGAATAAACTGTATTTAACTCTGATATATGTCCAGGAGTTCACATTTTTTCTTTTAATTTTATATTACTCTAAAATATGAATATATACCTTCCGCCCATATACCATGTCTAAAAGTCAGGGGTAAGTTAATTCTGGGGCTCATTATAAGATTCATAATATTGCCACATTTTACTGAGTGATGCAAATCCAGAGGATTTATGCCCAGTTTTATGAAGCAATCTATGCAACAAGACTGGTAAAAATTGTTCAGTATACATGTGGATATGGTAGGAATCATTTCCACTTTATGAAACAAAAGAAACATATGATACATTTGCTGATCTTGTTTTTCTGATAGTTAATTATTAGACAATTTTTGCAAATGGTGCTTGGAATTCAACTAGTACCAGATAAGTGTGCAGTATACAAAGGGGGACTGGAAGAATTCTGCAATGTTGGCCCAGACTCTCTCTTTCACACTGGTGATAAATGTGAGAAGTGGGAGTGATTTAAGTAAAGTCTGTCTGATGATGGTGATGGTGGACAGCAGAGGAGGGGAAAGGAAGGTGTCAGCCACCAGAGAAAAAGGGGACCCAAGATTTCCCCTTCCTGTATGAGTGTCTGTACCTTTCCTCTTTTCCTCTTTACCGTTTTCAATGTGGACTTGCTTTCTCCTGTTGGAATTCAAATTCCGTACAGGCTAATAATATCCTTCCTTACTTTGGCTTATCCTTTTCCTCATCACCTTTATGCACTTCATCCTGTTTCCTCACATGGTAACAACTGTATCTTTAAATTCATAGTTTTTGAACATAAGTTTAGCATATCCTATTGAGGAAGCCATTTTCCCCTTTTCAGATTTGTATACTAAGATTTGCAGCATGACTTGCTTTTCTTTCATTACACTTTTTGTTTCTCAAGTGAGTCTTTGGGTTTATTATGTTTATTATAATTTTCTCTTTATTTATTTCTGAGCCAAGGGTAATATGCCTGTTGGCTAGTAGGGAGGAATATGATACTCTTTGTATGCAAATCCCCATGTCCTTAACTTGGATGAGCTGCACGTCTAATTCTTAATATGAAGCCCAAGGATTCCTCAGGCGGCTCCTGTGTATCAAAAGATTTGTGAAAATCTAACATCTACCCTGATGCAATTTTTTGCTTTCCTAAAACCGAGGAGGGGCAGTTGACTGCATTCCTCATAAGCATGCCTGTTAGCGCTCATCACATCCTCCTAACCGACCATTATTGTCCAACCACGGTGTGCTCTCACAGTCTAATTGCTGCTCTGACATTTTCTGGAATGTCTTTAAAGAAGGGTGAAAGAGTAGAGAGCTTGAGACAGTGACTTCAGTGCTTAAAATGATTATCCACAGGATAGACTAAAAATAACGATGCATTTTTGAAGTCTAGGAATCAGGGTAAGGTAAAATGATAATGAGGAAAGCTTAAAAAAGACTCACCTGGACCAAATATCACTTAAACTACTCTGCGCCCTGCTCTCAACTAAGCATTGATATTAGGCTTCTTATCTCTCCTTGCTGACTTCAATTTTAGCAACAATTTTCCGAAGTGAATTTACAGATAGTCTACCACGCATGATATCTGGTCACTCTGAGCATCCTTCAGCAAGATTTCTGTTTGGTTATATGGAAAGACTCCTCTTATCTGTTAACAGCTGAGCCATCTCTTCAGCCCTCACTTCTTGAATGACATAATTTGTGAGCCAGTTCCTTCTCCTTCTCTCTTTGTTTGTCTATGTCTATCAACTATCTGTCTGTCTATCATCTATCATCTATCTATCATCTCCACCTTAGTTGTTTCTCTGGAGATCCATGACTAGGACACATGAGAGTATCTTTCAATAGATGAATTGTGTCATACGTTGTGATACTTTTGCATCGCAGAAGGTGAGTCAAAGATAAAGAGGTACATATTTTGACAGAACAAACTCATTTTTCATAGAATTATACTGCATAAGGAAAGCAAATCTCTCTATCTGATACAATCTACTATCATAAGCCATTCTTAAAATGAAAGAAGCA
Organism: Rhizomys pruinosus; assembly: GCA_009823505.1. Classification (NCBI taxonomy): domain Eukaryota; kingdom Metazoa; phylum Chordata; class Mammalia; order Rodentia; family Spalacidae; genus Rhizomys; species Rhizomys pruinosus. Next base: position 2,372,579 of record VZQC01006084.1, on the reverse strand, counting down.
GGGAGACGGAAAAGTGTATGCTTCTTGCTAGTTGGAGAACAGAAATGAGATATAAGATTACAAAAAGGAAGTGCAGGTGATGCTTGTGTGATGGGACTGTTTAGCCCTTTGACCGTTGTGGTGATGATTACATGAATTTATACATGTGAAAAAAACTACAGTTGAATACACTGGCAGATCATAGCATGAAAAATTGATCAGCTCTTATAAAATTACACATTGCATCAATATTTGTTTCTTTGTGAGGCCACTGTACTTCGATTATGCAAGATGTCATCTTTGAGAGAACTGGATGAAAATTTGATGGTTACATGAAATATTTGCATTATTTCTTAAAATTGTGTGTGAATTGTTGTCTTGGTCTCTAGTCAATTCTGGCTGTTTTCTTTCATGGGCTGCCAGCTTGTCCAGGCATAACCTTTCGATCCTACTAATGAAGCACATGCAATTACATATATAGGTATTTAAACAGTATAATATATAGCCTTTCGATCCTACTAATGAAGCACACGCAATTAGATATATAGGTATTTAAACAGTACTAATTGTTATGGTAGGTTACTTTGGTATAGACACAGATGTTTGGATGGTATGTTAATCCATGAATTACATTTTCTTCTGTTAAGTATGACAGGGTCTTCGTGTGGTTTATAACATCTCCTAAGACAACAGCTCCAGAGAAAGTAGACTGTTTTGTTTCTCATCCACCTGTGCCCCTTTTCTAAGCCTAGGGAACAATCTGCGGAAGAGGGGGCATGGTAGAATGTAAGGGCTGCGATTGGGGTGAATGGTGAAACTACAACAATAGACTGGACACTCATTTGATCAACTTGATTGAACATACAAGCCCCCTCTGCTGGATGATGGGACCCATGAGCTGTGTGGGTTTGGGCACAACTGCTCACAAATTGGTTTTACAAGGAGGATGCTTGTACTCACAAATTATCACTTATTGTTAAAAAAATGAAAACAAAAAACAAAAAAACAGAAAGATGCAGAAAAGTTATGGCAAATGCATGATCTGGGATGGGTAGGGGTGGGGTGGGAGGAAGGGAAGGAGATATATGCCTGAACTGAATTGGAAAATGATGTATGAAATACACAAAGTATCAATAAAAATAAAAATAAAAATTGTGTGAATACGTATCTAATACTAGCTATAGCTTTGAGGGCTCAGGGGGTATAGTTGATTGCTGCCCAGCCTGATGACTTGAGTTTAAGCCTAACAATCCAAATTGTGGAAGGAGAGATCTGACTTACTTAAGTTGTCTTCTGACCACCACAGATATACCTTGTGCCCCCCCCCTCACTTTCAATACATGTAAAAAAGGAAAACACTTTAAAGATTTAAATAAAGTTAGTAAAAATGACTTGAATCTATTGCTGGATCTATTGAAAAAAAAAAAAAAAAGTAAAGCCTGGAACAGAAGCGCAGCATTTCTCCAACCCATAACTGATGCTAAGTGCCTGATGGAGAATGAAAAAGTAATGTGGATATGTGGACTTAATGGGAGGTTCTTTTCATTTTAATACATTAAGACTAAGAAAAAATTAAATGTATCAACCTGCGATGGTTAACCACCTCAATGTGGGAAACACCATTGCATGGACTAAGACCCCAAAATGAATGAAAAGAAGACGCAAGCTGCGCTCCAGCAGGCATCTCCCTGCTTCCTGACTGCAGGTGCAGGTGGCCTCATGCTTCTGTTAGCCACACCTTATGGCCATGAGCCAGGACCCTCAAACTAAATAAACACAAAAAATCCCTTCCCTCCTTAAGTTGCTTTTATCAGTATTTTTCTTTTATTTTAGCATTTTTTTTCTTTTCTAAACTGTTTTACTCTATAACCATTTTTTGCTAATAGACTCATAATACTGAAAAAATGTCATTTAGGACTCATTAGGAAAATCTTCTAATGTATGGATTGCTTCAAGGTCTATATACTTATTATTCATAACAGTGTATACCTCATTTGGCACTGGGAATTAATCCAGGTCTTACACAAGGTAAGTTCTACCTCTGAGCTGTGGTCTCAGCTCTTTATTTTTTTTTTTCACTTTGAGACAAGATCTCCTAAAGTTACCCTCTGTGGCCAGCCAAGCCTTGAACTTTTGGCATACTCTGGCCTCAGCCTCCTGAGTAGCTAAGATTATGGGCCTCCTCCAGTAGGCTAGGTTGTCATTAACTATCTTTATCTCTCATACTAAGACAGTTACAAAATATCACTTAAATCCATTAAATCATAACCTCTCTTGTGTATGTCATTAGGTAAAATTCCAGGAACACAATATTGGTTAAAACATTACAATTTCATAATATTTATTTTAATTGGCCTATGTTTTGTGCATATTTACATTGTAGAATCTTGTGGAATAATAAAATCAAGCCAATTAAGAACTACAGCATATTGCCTTCTCAAATACTAAAAAGTGTTTCTCTTAAGCAGTTTGAAATACATATTATTAACTCTAATCGTTAGCTTACTCATCTTCTCGGCTGAAATTCTGTTCTCTTTGGCCAGTTTCCCCTTCTGCGTTCCTCCAACCTTCTCCACAGCTTATGATACCCACTAAGCTAGGAATGACTTGTGTGAGTTAGACTCTTTTTGGATGCTTTATACAAAAGAAATAATGCAACACTTGCTTTGATGTGGTTAGTTTGTTTGAATTAGCACAATGCCATCTAAGCACATTTTTATCAAAGGTATGGGGAACATGGAACTCTTGTACACTGTTGAGAATGTAAATTGGCACAGCTAATTCAAAATATAATATGAAATTTCCTTTAAGACATAGAAGTAGAAAAAATAGAAATTGAATTACCATATAATCTAGCAATCTGAGTATACATGGAAAGGAACTGAAACAAGCATGTTGACAAGGTCTTTAAGTATAATTTTAGAAGTTTTATCTATTGGGGGTGTAGCAATGGCAAAGAAAATAGTGGAAGTTTTGATACCAAACAATTGCCTATATTAGATAAGTTTTATGATAATGGAATGTTCTGGAAAATGACTTGGAATACTAAGTGCAATGTGGCAAAATGTCTTGGTGAAAGATGAGTAAATTTTATGCACACTTTTGATATTAATACTTCATTAAAATGAAAATAATATGAATTCAGACAGGATGATATACACTGACAGCAGGAGGAGATGCAGATTTTCATTCAAGATTTGTTTACAATTAGCAGCTGTGTTCAGATGCCACAGACCTTATTTCACCTCTTTTGTAAAATGATAATATTGTAATAAATTTTTTTATGGTTCTTCAAGCTTCCATACTTAGAATTAAGGATGAACACAAACAGGAAGTCCTTGTTTCCTTAGGAGGCCCTCACAGCTTAGAGTAAGGCCTCCCTAGGTTATAGGAGCTGTGACATGAAGGTTGGTGTGACTTTTTGTCATAGATCAGACCTCCCTGTTGTCATAAAATGACTTTTTCTGTCAGGCCAGAACATTCAGTGTGTTCCACACAGTCTTCGCCATTTTTCTGAGAACTTCTCTTACTTTGAATCACGTGAACACTCCTGCAGTGCCTGAGAACGTGACAGTATTAAATTTCACTTAAAGGGAAAACTAATGGTTAATTCTCAAGATATGACAGAGTTACGATTTCAGCATTCTTTAATATCATCAAGTTTATATGCAGAGAGAAGATGACAGTTGATTTGTTTATCTACAACAAAGCATTTTAATTAAACAATTACTGTAAAATAAATCAAATTTAATTTATTTAAATCCCATCAATTTTCCTAGTGAATAAATAAAGATAATCAGAATCTAATAAGTAGGCTTTGATTTGAGTTTCATTGAGAGATATTAGCCTAAGCTTGCTTATAAGACACGACGAGCTCTTGCATGGGACCCGGTCTCGATCCCAGGCACCCACAGTGGCGTGCTAGAACCCATTGTAACTCCCAGTTCCAGGAGGAACTCCTCGTTCCAGGTGGAATCCGACCCCTCTTCTGACCTCCGGCATTGCACGACAGGGGCACAGACTGCATGCAGACAGTACAATTCATACACATCACAAAATATAAAATAACAAAAAAAAAAAAAAAAATCAAGAACAATCCTCTCGGTATTTCCCTAGCAGTGTGTGTATAGTCACTTTTCTGTTGCTGGGATAAACACTATGACCAGGAATTTTATCAAAGGAAGAGTTTATTTGAGCTTACGATTGACGGTTCCAGGGAATCAGGTCCATTGTGGTGGGAGCATGGTGGCGGGGCTGGAGCAGCAAGCCAAGGATCCACATCTTGCAATGAGCAAGGAAGTCAAGAGAGAGACAGGCTGGAGACCCAAGGCTTGTTAAACTCACTAACCTGCCCCCAGTGAATGCTTCCTCCAGCATAGCCACACCTCTCAAGACCTCCAAGAACAGTGCCACCAAACTGGAGACAAAATGCCTGAATACTTAAAGCCTATGGAGGGACACTCATTCAAACACCACATTCCATTCCCTGGCCTCATAGGCCATAATAAAATGCAAAATGCATTTGTCCACCTTAAAAGTCCCCATAGTCTTTACCAGTCTAAATTCTATTCGAAAGTCTATAGTCCAAAAATCTCTTCTGAGACACGGTCCAATCTCTTAACTATAAACTCCTGTAAAATCAAAAGGCCCTTTCCGGGGCTGCAGCTAGGGGGTCGTGTCTCTGAGGCCTTTTGGGCGGGGCCCGGATGCCGGGCCAGAGGGTCAGCAGATTTGGGCCAGGGCCAGTGGCTCTGCACCTTTGGGCAGCCACCAGGGTGGGCTAGATCAGCCATATCACCCCTCCCCACCCAGATTGGAGAATCCAAGTGGACTTTTTTTTTTTTTTGGAGAACCTTCAGAACAAGAAGAGAAGAGTGCTTTTGGCTTCCAATATCCAATATAGCAACAAAATTGAAAAGTAGACAAGTCATACTCCATAAACAAGGAGGAGGAAAGAAAAAATAAAAGCATCTGAAGGAGGAAAGCAAAACCATCCCAATGTATTTGTGATCTGAACACAAAAGGGAAGCCCACATGCCAGGGACACAATGAAGGGACAACATGGGAAAGGCACGGGATAATCCTGCACCAAACTCACCAAACCTAGGAGTATAGCTACAATGGGAACCCTTGGAGGGAGACCAAGAAACAGATCTTAGAGGAATAATTGCAGACCTATGCAGAGAAATTAAAGAACATAAAGAGGGAATTCAGAGAACTAAAGAGAGAGAATGAAAAACTCAAAAAGGACCTAGAAGGGTACAACAACAAACTAGAAGGACAGAATCTCAGAAACTAAAGGAACAGATGACAAACTCGGAAAGAATTAGAGGAAGAAAAAAATAAAGAAATAAGAGAACTAAGAAGAGAATGAAAACTCAAAAAAGGACCTAGAGTAGGATACAATGACAAACTTCCCAGAAAGAACTAAAAGGAACGACCACACAAACTCCAGAAAGAACTAGAGGAGAGAAAAAAACAAAACTCTGAAAGAAGTAGAAACCTGAAAAGGAAGCAACCAACGAAGTAGGAGGCACCAAGAAGAGAATTGAGAAGCACAAGAAGAGATTGAGGAGCTCAAAAAGGAAATGGAAGTACTAAAGAAACAAGGATGAAACGAAAAAGGAATTAGAACACTCATATCAATCCAAAAAAAAGGAAAAAAACAGAAAGTAAGAATGAGAGGAGCAGAACAAAGAATAATCAGACTAAATCATGGAAGATAACACAGAGCAATTAAAAAGCTCACATAAAGACACGAAAAATTTAAAAAATACACAAAATTGAACAACAATGGAACTATGGACACTATGAAAAACAATAAACTACTGTATCATAGGAATAGAGGAAGAGAAGAATCTCAAGAGAAAGTATTGATCAGATCTTCAACAAAATAATAGATAGAATTCCCAAACTAAAAAGACCAAACCCAAATCAAATTAGAAGCACAAGGACTCACAAATAGACAAAGATCATAAAAGAAACCACCACGTGCATATCATAGTTAAAATGTCTAATTCCCCAAAACAAAGACAAAATTCTGAGGGCTACAAAAAAAAAACAGTGACCATACAAAGGGACCCAGAATTACAAACTGACTTATCGCCTCAAACCAGAATGACAACTGACTTATCACCTCAAACCATGAAACCAAGAAAAATGGAGCAAACATTCCCGTGTAAAGGGACTACGGATGCCAACCAGAATACTTTACCCAGCAAAATGTCGACTATACTTGAAGAGAGAGAAAAATCTTCCAATGACATAAACAAAGATGATGGAATACATGTCGAAAACCACTCTCCATAAAATACTTGAAGCAATTTCAAAGTGCAGAAGAGAAGCAAAATGCCAAACACCTAGGAAATAAAACTCAATAAAAAAAACCATAGGAGCAAAATCAGAGGCTAGAGTTCAATGGATAATAAAGTGAAAGGAAGCAACATCATCTTTCATAATAAGCTTAAATATTAATGGGCTAAACTACCCAATAAAAAGGCATAGACTGGGAGAATGGATTAGGAAACAAAACCCATCTATATGCTGTCTACAAGAAACCCTCTCAATTTCAAGGATATGCACCAATTTGAAGGTGAAGGATGGAAGAAAGTATTCTAAAGCAAATGGTACCAAAAGAAAGAGGGTGTGGCTATTCTAATATCAGACAAATAGCCTTCAAAGCAAAAGAAATCAAAGAGAAAAGAGGCCATTACATCTTTATTAAAGGAACAATTGAGATGAAAATTTCACAATCATAATATATGCACCAAACACTGGTCCACCAAACTTTATAAAGACAATTCTTCGATCTCAAGGCACAGATTAACCCCAGCACAATAATACTAGGGGACGTCAATACCCCGTTAAGTCCACTAGACAGATCAACAGGACAAAGGAAAACAGAGAGACATCTGAACTAAATACACAATACACCAATGGACCTCACAGACATCTATCGAATATTTCACCCAAACACCAGAGAATACACTTTTACTCAGCACCTCAGGAACATCCTCCAAAATGACCAATTACTGGGACACAGGGAAAAACTCAACAATATAAAAAATTGAAATAATCTCATGCATTCTATCAGATCACAGTGCAATAAAACTCAATATCAACACCAGAATAAACCCTACAACCTACAGGAACCCATGGAGACTAAACAACACTCTCCTGAATAATAGTGGGTCAAGGAAGAAATAAGAAAGAAATAAAAACATTCCTGGAACTGAATGACAATGTAAAACAACACAGCAAAACCTATGGGACACTTTAAAAAGCAGTCTTAAGAGGGAAGTTTATAGCTCTAAGTGCCTACATTAAAAAAAACAGAAAGAGCACAAGTGAATGATCTAACACTGCAGCTAAAAAAATACTTGAGAGACAACAACAAATGAACCCTAAACGGAGCAGAAACAAGAAGAAATAACAAAAATCAGAGCAGAGATCAATGAAATAAGAAACAAAAAACCATACAAAAAAATCAATGAATCCAAAAGTTGGTTCTTTGAGAGAATAACAAGATAGACAGACCTCTACCCAGTTAACAAAAAGAAAGAGGAACAACTCCAAATCATAGAATCTGTGACAAAAGGGGAAAGATCACAACAGACAATAAAAAGATCCAGTCAATCATACGGGACTACTTCAACATTATATATCTATAAGTTTAAAACCTAGAAGAAATGGATGAATACTGAAATCCTGGGAATCACCAAAGTTCAACCAAGAAGAGATCGACAGCCTAAATAGACCAATAGTACAAGAAGAAATTGAAGATGTAATAAGTAGCCTCTCAACCAAAAAATGCCCAGGCCCAGATGTTTCATGGCAGAATTCTATAACATATTTCGAAAAGACATACAAACCATTACTACTTAAATTGTTTAGGAAGGATAAAAACGAGGGACTTTCTCCCAATTCCTTCTATGGAGCCAGCATCACAGTCTGACTACCAAAACCAGGGAAGATCCACCCACACCAAAAAGAGAACTATATACCCATCTCCCTAATGTAACACAGATGCCAAAATTCTAAACAGGATTCTGGCAAATGCATACAGACCGACATCAAGAAAAGATCATCCACCATGACCAAGTGGACTTCATACCAAAGATGCAGGATGGTACAACATAGAAAATCAATGAAACATCATCAAATAAATCATGGACTAAAACAAAAACCCACACACATCTACTCCAATTGGATGTGGAGAAGCCGTGACAAAATCCAGCATCCCTTCTTGTTGTAAAGTCACTGGAGGGAAGTGGTCTGAGGGTCATTCCTCAATGATATCAAAGCCATACTACAGAAACCACACCAACATAATCATCTAAATGGGGAATAATAGAAGCATTCCCCTTAAGGGTGAGGACTCGGCAAGCCTGTACCCCCATCACCTCTCCTTTTCAATATGTTGCTGAAACCTCTTGCTAAGGGCAATAAGGCAAGAAAAAGGAATTAAGGATTCTAATTGAAAAAGAGGAAGTCAGCCTATCCCGATTTGCTGATGATATGATGGTCTACCATAAGGGATGCGAAGAACTCCACGCAGAAACTCCTAGAAATGATTAAGAGCTTTGGTAAAGTGGCAGCGATACAAAATAAATCTAGAAAAATCATTAGCCCTTCTTTACACCAACAAATTCACTGAAGAAGGACTACAAGGAGACCTTCCACTCACAATAGCCAAACAATAAACTACCTAGGAACAAACCTAACAAGACACCAAGGATTCTTCACACAAAAATTTTTAAACCCCTGAGAAAGAAATTGAGGGAAGACCAGAAGATGGAGAAACCTCCCATGCTCATGATTGGGGAAATGAATATATAGTAAAAATGTCCATCCTACCCAAGCTACTTGTACAGATTAATGCAAATCGCCAATCAAAACCCAAGATTTCTTCACAGGGGCTCTTTGAAAAAAAATCTCAATTTCATTGGAAAAAACAAAAAATGCTGAATAGCCAAGCCAACCCTGAGTGAATAAGAACAATACAGGGGGATCGCTATACCAGACTCAAACTATACTACGAGGCTATAGTCATAAAAACAGCACTGGTACGGCACAAAAACAGACCAGTGTGACAAATGGACATAAAACTGAAGATCCAAACTGAGCTGCATAAATTTCAGACACCTCATATTTGACAGGGCCAAGAAGACACCAATGGAGGAAAGAACTCTCACAATGGTGTGGCAAAACGGATCACCACTTGTAGAAGAATGAAATGTAAACCCCACCTCTCACTTCTGTACAAAAATCAAACTCCAAATGGACAAAGACCTAACGTGAACCCCAAACGCGGAGGTGATAGAAGAGAAACTTGGCAGCAGACTACAAGACTGTCGTAGGAAAAAGACTTCCTAAATCAGACAGCAGCTGCACCAAAAATAAGATCGCATTTGACAAAGTGGGCACCTCATTAAACTCCAAAGTTTCTGTAATCAAAGAAAAATAAAGGAGTGAAGAGAAAACCCACAGATTGGAGAAAACCTTCATGGCAGAACATCTGACAAAGCAATTAATTCCAGCAGTATACAAGTTACTCAAACAAAGAAGAAGAACAATTAATCGACCAAAAGAGGAGGCAAAATATCTGAATAGAGATTCACAGAGGAGGAATTAAGATGGCAGAGAAACATCTTAAGAAGGGTTCAACATCACTATAATTAAGGAAATGCAATTAAAAAACCACTTTTGAGATATCATCTTACTCCAATAACAATGGCTAGGATCAAGAAAAAATTGATACCAAAGTGTCTGGAGAGGTTGTGGGGAAAGGGAACATTCATCCATTGCTTGTAGGACTGTAAACTTGTACAGCCACTATGTGAAGCAGTGTGGAGAACCCTTAGAAGACTCAAAATGAAGCCTTCCATTTGACCCAGTATACCACTCCTGGGTTATATACCCACAAGAACACATCTTATTGCAAGATACATGAAGCTTATGCTTTTATTGGCCAGCTCTGTTCACAATAGCAAAAGCTGGAACCGCCCAGGTGCCCCTCAATGACGCGTGGAACAGAAATGTGGTACATGTATACAATGTAGTTTATGCAGCGGTAAGAGGGACAAAACATCATGAACTTTGCAGGTAATGGTTGGAGCTAGAAGACATTAGCTTTAAGTGAAGTAACACCTCCCCCCAAAAACAATGACAACATGTGTTCCCTCATATGTGGATGCCTATACATAACCCAGATATAATATTTCTCGTGGTGGAGAAGGATGCATATAAAAGAACAACAGAAAGACTGCATCAGAAAACGGACTGAGAATGGTGATTGGGAAGGGGGGAGCGGGTGGGAGAGGGACATGGGTTTATATTCAATTAATGCATATATAATTGATGTGACTTCAACAAGTACCCAGTTTTGACTAGACACTGTCTATAGGATAAATGGTGTTTTAGGACTCAGTAAAAGTATATGTGATTTAAACAAGCATTTTGGTTTACAGACTTCTGATAAAAAGGTAATGCATCTGAGTTTAAATGGAGATATAAATCGCTGTTGTCCACATTTCTTTTACATAAAATGTGTAGAGCAATAACTTTGGAATTGGCACATACAAATGTTCTCTATAATTTCTCTGTTGTACAATATCACCTTGTAGAATTCTCTTTAAAGAATGGATTACGTAAAAAGTAAGTTTCTTTCCCAAGCTAATCATATATAGTCCCCAAAAACAACAATTGGTGAATTGATGAAATCTGTTGCCTTGATTCCACCTATAGTTTATGTAATAGATCACCTGTCTTCTGAGACTCAATGGGTAAAAAAGGGGGGGGATACAGATACACTGAAACTTTTTGTCAAAAACCTGCAATTCAAATCTTAAAAACTAACTATGGGAAAAGATTTGTGGGTTCCAACAAAACAAAATGTCACCAACGATTAACGCTGAGAAAAAAGAAAAGATACAGCTTTGCAATGAGTAGGATTACCAGAAAGTGCCAACACAAAGACTGGCACGTCTGAACATTGAAAAGAAAAAAAGGCCCTCAGATTGCTTCAGACATCAAACCCCTTGGTTGATCCTACTTGAAACAACTATTTATAATGAGTCCTAATGAAACTTACCTTTTAGGTGCCGCAAAGGTTTTGATTTGAGAGACTTTCTTAACCTCCCCCAAATAGGACAAGGAGGAATATGATGATGTGAGGTCGTTCCTCCAACTGTAAATTTGAGACAACTCTTATAGAGGTAATCTCTTTATAACTGGTAACTGCTTCTTTAATTGCTAATAGACAAAGAACTGTGAAAAGGATTAATTTCTCTGTTCATGAACCAAATATAATATTAAAGCCTCCTTAAGCTATCACTTAAGCAAAATATTATTAATACAGGAGCTCTGACATCAGCAGATGCGATTATTCTACCAGGGAGATGTTGGCTGGGGGATCCAAGGCCCCAAAAGGTAAAGGCTCCTTGCCCTAACTGGGATACCTGCAAGAAGAGAGGTGATAATGACCTGCCTGCTGAAGACCTGACATTAACATTGGAAAGATGTATTGAGACCACGTATGCAAGTGTACAGATGGCTCTGGAATACCAGAGAGTGTTTACAAAGGCCACTAAACAAACCATAAAGCAAATACGGGTCTCCCTTGAGTCAGCAAGACTCCTCCATCAGCCACCAGCTACACCTCACCTGCAGGGAAATACTGTGGCAGCAGATGGCAGCCATATGCCTGTATATCCCAACCTAATTGGCTATTAGCTCTCCTCCTTGGAGGAGTAACCCTGGCTGATGTCAGGTTGCTTACATCCTCTACAGTTAGGAGATGTTACAAGCCACAGTAGACCTTGTTCATTTTACAGGAAAAAAATGTAATTCATGGATTAACATATCATCCAAACATATGTGTCTATACCAAGTAATACCTACCACAACTATTAGTGCTGTTTAAATACCTAATATATCTAATTGCTTTTGCCTCATTGTTAGATCGAAAGGTTATTCCTGGCAAAACTGTCAGCCCATGAAAGGAAACAGCCAGAATTGGACCAGAGTCCAAGACAACAGCTCTAAAGAAAGTAGACTGTTTAGCTTTCATCCATCTGTGCCCTTTTTCTAAGCCTAGGAACCATCTGCAGAAGAGGGGGCATGTAGAAATGTAAGTGCTGCGATTGGGGTGAATGGTGAAACTAGCAATATAGACTGGACACACATTTGAATCAACTTGATTGGACAAACAACCCATCACCCCCACTGGATGGTGGGGCTGCGGGGGTTTGGGCGCAACAGCCTGCAAATTGGTTTCAATATGAAGGATGCTTGTAACTCATGGATTATCACTTATAGCTAAAAAAAAATGAAAAAAAAACTGCAGAAGAATGCAGGACAGTTATGGCCAGAATGCATGATCTGGGGTGGGGTGGGTGTGCCGGGGAAGGGAAGGGAAATATGCCTGAACTGATTTGGAAAATTATGTATGAAATGCACAAGACAATTAAAAAAAATGTTAAAAATATCAAAAGGCAAATTACTTAACTCCCAACAACAGTGGGACTGAATACACATTCCTATTCAAAAAGGGAGGAATAGAGGCATAGTGAGGAAATACGGCACCAAAACAAGACCAAAACCAGCAGGGCAAAAACAAGTCCAGTAGCTCCATGTGCGACTTCTTGGGACTTTACTTCCAAAGAGCTGAGATGGGTTCAGCTCTTCCAGGATTGCATGCAACATGGGTCTCTTTCTTAGGCTGGTACACTCCCTGTAGAAGCTCTCCTTGGCAATATCTCACACTTCTGGCATCTCAAATGTCTTCTTTGGGGGTCTCTGCTGCCAAACAGGGTTCACATTCACAGCTTTCCAGCAATGGCCTATCAGGGCCTCTTTTATTCAGGACCCGCCCCTGCTGCACTCTGCCTGGCCCTCTGTGGCTCTTGGGAATCGTAACGGAAAAATGGATAACCCCTTCAATCTTGCATCCTTAATGCCTCTAAAGCCAGCAATATGTGAATGAAACTGCCGAGAGTTTGGCTGCAAGTTGGGATGGACTCTCTTCGTACTTTTAACCAGCATTTGCAAATTTCCTCGTGGCCCTGATTGTTGGAGTAGTAAAATGCTTCAGTATTTCCTTCCAAGAAATTGGAGGCCTTAGTGGGTGTGGTTTCGCCTGAAGGTATGTTTCTGTTGTTTACTTGTAAATCTCCCCAGGCTCTCCCTTAATCAAACTTTAATCTCACTTTTCATTGTTTACTTGTAAATAGCTAGGCCTCTCATTAATCACTTTGTCTCCTTATCAAAAGGAACCTCTCCTTCACATGCTTTGGCAACACCTTTAATCTTCCTAGTGCAAGTTTTCACATCCAAATGTACATTCTGCATTTCCTTTCTGCCCATCTGCTCTTCTTCACTGTAAATCTGTACAATATTCACCATTAATAGGCAAGCCACCATTTCTAGCATTAGGATGTCTTGAAATATCCTCACCAAAGACATTAGTCTATTGCTTTTCAACTTAGCATCAAGGCAAACATTTGGGCTGTGAGCAAACTACTGCCAGACATCTTTATCAAAATTNTGAGTTTTCATTGCGAGATGATAGCCTAGCTGCGTATAAGCACCTGACCAGCTCTTGCAGAGACCCGGGTTCGATCCCCAGCCCACATGGCGGCTAAGAGCCGTCTGTAACTCCAATTCCAGGAGAACTCCATGTTCAGGGGAATCGGACCCTCTTCGACCTCGCGGCATTGCACGACAGGGTGCACAGACCTGCATGCAGACAGTACACATCAACACACAAAAAATCAAATACAATAAAAAAAAAAAAAAAAAATTCAAGAACAATCCTCTCGGTATTTCCCTAGCAGTGTGTGTATTAGTCACTTTTCTGTTGCTGTGATAAACACACTATGACCAGGAAACTGTTTTATCAAAAGGAAGAGTTTATTTGAGCTTACGATTGACGGTTCCAGGGAATCAGAGTCATTGTGTGGGAGGCATGGTGGCTGGGGCTGGAGCAGCAAGCCAAGGTCCACATCTTGCAATGAGCACAGGAAGTCAAGAGAGAGACAGGCTGGAGACCCAAGGCTTGTTAAACTCACTAAGCCTGCCCCCAGTGACATACTTCCTCCAGCATAGCCACACCTTCTAGCCACCTCAAAGAACAGTGCCACCAAACGGAGACAAAATGTCTGAATACTTAAAGCCTATGGAGGGACACTATCATTCAAACCACCCATTCCATTCCCTGGCCCTCATAGGCCATATAAAATGCAAAATGCATTTAGTCCAACCTTAAAAGTCCCCATACTCTTTACCAGTCTAAATTCTATTCGAAAGTCTATAGTCCAAAAATCTCTTCTGAGACCGGTCCAATCTCTTAACTATAAACTCCTGTAAAATCAAAAGGCCCTTTCCGGGGCTGCAGCTAGGGGGTCGTGTCTCTGAGGCCTTTTGGGCGGGGACCCGGATGCCGGGCCAGAGGGTCAGCAGATTTGGGCCAGGGCCAGTGGCTCTGCACCTTTGGGCAGCCACCAGGGTGTGGGCTAGATCAGGCATATCACCCTCCCCACCCCAGATTGGTGAGAATCCAAGTGGACTTTTTTTTTTTTGGAGAACCTTCAGAACAAGAAGAGAAGAGTGCTTTGGCTTCCAATATCCAATATAGCAACAAAATGAAAAGTAGACAAGTCAATACTCCATAAACAAGGGAGGAGGAAAGGAAAAAATAAAAGCATCTGAAGGAGGAAAGCAAAACCATCCGCTATTTGTGATCTGAACACAAAAGGGAAGCCCACATGCCAGGGACACACGAAGAGGACAAACAGGAAAGGCACGGGTAATTTCCACCAAACTCTACCAAACTTGTAGGATATAGCTACAATGGGAACCCTTGGGGAGGACCAAGAACAGATCTTAGAGGATAATTGCAGACCTATGCAGAGAAATTAAAGAACATAAAGAAGAATTCAGAGAACTAAAGAGAGAGAATGAAAACTCAAAAAGTACCTAGAGGATACAATGACAAACATCAGAAAGAACCTAAAGGAACAGATGAAAACTCCGGAAAGATTAGAGGAGAAAAAAATAAAGAATAGAGAAACTAAAGAGAGAGAATGAAAAAACTCAAAAAGGACCTAGAGGGATACAATGACAAACTTCAGAAAGAACTAAAAGGAACAGACAACAAACTCCAGAATAACTAGAGGAGAAGAAAAAACAAACTCTGAAAGGAAGTAGAAACCACTGAACAAGGAAGCCAACCAACGAAGTAGGGCACCAAGAAGAGATTGAGAAGCACAAGAAGAGATTGAGGAGCTCAAAAAGGAAATGGAAGTACTAAAGAAACACAGGATGAAACGAAAAAGGAATTAGAACACTCATTCAATCAAGGAAAGAAAGGAAAGGAAAAAGCCTCAGAAGTAGAATGGAGGAAGCAGAACAAAGAATATACAGATCTGGAAGATAACACAGAGCAATTAAAAAGCTCAAAAAGACTAGCGAAAATTTAAAAATACACAAAATGGAACACAGGAAATATGGGGACACTATGAAACAAATAAACGTCTGTATCATAGGAATAGAGGAAGGAGAAGAATCTCAAGAGATAGAATTGATCAGATCTTCAACAGTAATAATAGAGGAAAATTCCCCAAACTAAAATAGACAAACCCACAAATCAAGAAGCACAAGGACCACAAATAGACAAGATCATAAAAGAAGACACACCCCACGTCATATCATAGTTAAAATGTCTAGATTCCCAAAACAAAGACAAAATTTGCAAGGCTACAAAAGAAAAAACAGGTCACATACAAAGGGAACCATCAGAATTACAAACTGACTTATCGCCTCAAACCAGAATGACAACTGACTTATCACCTCAAACCATGAAACCAAGAAAAACATGGAGCAAAGCATTCCCAGTGATAAAGGGACTAGGGATCCAACCCAGAATACTTTACCCAGCAAAATGTGACTATACTTGAAGAGAGAGAAAATCTTCAATGACATAAACAAGATGATGGAAATACATGTCTGGAAAACCACTCTTCATAAAATACTTGAAGCAATCAAAGTGCAGAAGAGAGAAGCAACAAGCCTCAAACACCTAGGAAAAAAACTCATAAAAATAAACCATAGGAGCAAAATCAGAGGCTAGAAGTTCAAATGGATAATAAAGTGAAAGGAAGCAACATCACATCTTTCAATTATAAGCTTAAATATTAATGGGCTAAACTACCCAAAAAAAGAGCATAGACTGGGAGAATGGATTAGGAAAAAAACCCATCATATGCTGTCTACACAAAACCCTCTCAATTTCAAGGATAGCAGCATCAATCTTAAGGTGAAGGATGGAAGAAAGTATTCAAGCAAATGGTACCAAAAAGAAGAGGGGTGTGTGGCTATTCTAATCATCAGACAAGCGACTCTCAAAGCAAAGAAATCAAAAGAGACAAAGAGGGCCATTACATCTTTATTAAAAGGAACAATTGACGATGAAGATTTCACAATCATAAATATAAGCACCAAACACTGGTGCACCAAACTTTAAAAGACAATTCTTCAGGATCTCAAGGCACAGTATAACCCCAGCACAATAATACGCGGGACGTCAATACCCCGTTAAGCCCCTAGACAGATCAACAGGACAAAGGAGAAACAGAGAGACAGCGAACTAAAGGTCACAATACCCAATGGACCTCACAGACAGCGAGCGAAGATGTCACCCACACACCCAGAGAAACACGGGTTACTCAGCACCGTCATGGATACAGTCCGCCAAAAAGACCGAGTATACTGGGACACAGGGGAAAACGCAACAAAGGAAAAAGAGGGGACAAGAAGAGAAGAAAGAGGGCAGAAAAGAGAAAAGGAGATACAATCTAACGAAAAGGTAAAGGGAGAGAGAAGAGAATAGACGATGGATGAACGGAAGGCGAAATTAAAGAAGAGACGAGAAAGAGAGAAGGGCAGGAAATAGACGAAGGGTAGAGAAAAAGAAAGAAACAGGAAAGAAAAAGAGGATGAAGAGGAAGAAAATGAGGAAAATTAAAGAGAGAGGAGAATCGAGAGAAGTAATATGTAGGAGAACGAAGAAAAGGAAAAAAAGGTAAGATAGAAGAACAAGAATGAAAGAAGAAGAGAAGTAGAAAAGAATGAAAGAGAAAAGAAAAGAGAGACAATAAAAATGGTAACGAAAGAGAAAATGAGAAGCACAGCGTAAAGGAAAAGAAGGAGGAAGTAAGAGAAGAGTAAAAAAGCAGAGAAAAGACAGAAGAAAGCGGAAAGGGCAAAAGGACATGAGTCAGAAGTATGAAGAAAGAAGGGAATAATAGAAAAGAAACATGCAGGCAAGGAAAAGAGAAAAGAGAAGGATGGAAAAGAAGAAAAGAACAAAATAAATAAGAGAAGAATAGAAAGGAAAGTAAGAAAATAGTTAAAAAATCAAGAAAAAATGACGAATAAAAGAAAAGTAAGATCAAGAAATATTCAATACATTAAAATATAAATATATAAATAAATCAAAAATTTCCATTTTTTTATTTTTTTCATTTTTTCTTTTTTCATTATTTTCTTCTTTTTTTTTTTTTTCAGTCATGCATCTATCAGATCACAGTGCAATAAAAAGCTCAATATCACACCAGAATAAACCCTACAACCTACAGGAAACACCATGGAGACTAAACAACACTCTCCTGAATAATGAGTGGGTCAAGGAAGAAATAAAGCACGACATAAAAACATTCATGAAACTGAATGACAATGATTTAAAACAACACAGCACACACCTATGGGCCACTTAACCGCAGTCTTAAGAGGAACGTTTATAGCTCTAAGTGCCTACTATTTCAAAAAAAACAGAAAGAGCACAATGTGAATGATCTAACCATGCAGCTAAAAACACTTGTGAGAGACTACAACAACTGAACCCTAAACGGCGCAGACAAGAAGAACTAACAAAACTCGAGCAGAGAATCAATGAAATAGAACACCCCACACAAAAAACAAAACAACAACAAATACACAAAGGGAAAAAACATACAAAAAAATCAATGAATTCCAAAAGTTGGTTCGTTGACAGAATAAACAAAGACAGACCAGACCTCTAGCCCAGTTAACCAAAACGAAAGAGGAACAAACTCCAAATCAATAGAATCTGGGACAAAAGGGGAAACATCACAACACAGTACAAGTGAAAAAGATCCAGTCAATACCGGGACGACTTCCAAAACCTATGTTTTATTAAGTTTGAAAACCTAGAAGAAATGGATGAATATCTGATAATCCTGGGAATCACCAACGTTCAACCAAGAAGAGATCTGACAGCCTAAATAGACCAATCGTTACAGAAGAAAGTGAAGATGTAATAAGTAACCCAACCAAAAAATGCCCAGATGGTTTAGGGCAGAATCTCTATAAAATTTTTAAAAAAGACCTACAACCAGTACTACTCAATTTGTTTAGAAGGATAAACCACCAGATGGGACTTCTCCCATGATTCCTATATGAAGCCATCATTATGCTACTACCAAAACAGGGAAAGATTACAACCAAAAAGGAGAACTATTAGACCCATCTCCCTAATGAAACACAGATGCCAAAATTCTAAACAGGATTCTGGCCAATACGTACCGGAACTCACATCAAGAAAATCATTTCCACCATGCCAAGTTGGACTCATACCAGAGATGCAGGGATGGTCAAACATATGAAAATCCACAAAACATACATAAAACATATAATGGACTGAAAGACAAAAACCACACACCATCATCTCATTGATGTGGAGCAAGCCTTTGACAAAATCCATCAGCCATCCCTCGTGTTTAAAGTCCGGAGGGAATTGCGTCGGAGGGATCATTCCTCACTGTATTCAAAGCAATTACATATACAGGAAAACCCACAGCCAAGATCATCTTAAATGGGGGGAAATGACAGAAACATTCCCTTAAGGGTAGTAACTCGGCAAGGCTGCCCCCATAACCCTCCTTTTAATATAGTGCTGGACAATCCTTGCTCGGGCAATAAGGCACGAAAAGGAAATTAAAGGAGTTCTAATTGAAAAAGAGGAAGGTCAAGCTATCCTATTTGCTGATGATATGATTGTCTACCTAAGGGATGCTAAGAACTCCACCAGAAAACTACTAGAATGCATTTAATAGCTTTGGTATAGTGGCAGGATCCAAAATAAATCTAGAAAAATCAGTAGCCTTTCTTTACACCAAAACATTCAACTGAAGAAGGACTACAAGGAGACCTTCACATCACAGTAGTAGCCCCAAAAAAACAAAACATACCTAGGAACAAACCTAACCAAAGACACCAAAGGCTTACAACAAAAATTTTAAACCCTGAGAAATTGAAATTGAGGAAGACATCAGAAGATGGAGACACCTCCCATGTATGGATTGGGAAAATACATATAGTAAAAACGTCCATCCTACCAAAAATATCCCAGTTGCTGCCTAAGTCTTTATTTTCCTCTGGAACTACATTTTTTGCAGCAATGCTTTCTTCCAGGCTTCTACTAGAATGGCCTGTTAAGCTCTGCTTACAGTAGTCAACAGCTTTTCTAGCCCAAAGTTCCAAAGTCTTCCACATTTCTCCAAACATCCACATGGTCAGGTTCTTCACAGCCATCAGCCCACTCTCTGGTACCAAATAATTGTATTAGTCACTTTTCTGTTGCTGTGATAAAACACCATGACCAAGGGAACTTGTCAAAGGAAGAGTTTATTTGAGCTTACGATTGACGGTTCCAGGGAATCGGAGTC
Source organism: Rhizomys pruinosus (assembly GCA_009823505.1). Lineage (NCBI taxonomy): Eukaryota > Metazoa > Chordata > Mammalia > Rodentia > Spalacidae > Rhizomys > Rhizomys pruinosus. The sequence goes on along the minus strand of VZQC01006084.1, from coordinate 2,352,855 downwards.
CTTTGTGGTGGGAGGCATGGTGGCTGGGACTGGAGCAGCAAGCCAAGGTCCATATCTTGCAATGAGCACAGGAAGTCAAGAGAGAGAGAGAGACTAGAGACTGCAAGGCTTGTTAAACTCACTAAGCCTGCCACCAGTGACACACTTCCTCCAGCACAGTCACACCTTCTAAGACCTCCAAGAACAGTGCCACCAACTGGAGACAAAATGTCTGAATACTTAAAGCCTAAGGGAGGACACTCTCATTCAAACCACCACAGTATGGTAATTAAATCAAACTTTCAAAACCATGTTAATATCTAAGCTTGTTATAATTAGAAGGTTTAGATGATAAAACCAAGATTTATATGCAGTTGATGGAGAGATGGCTCAGAAGTTTAGAGCACTGACTGTACTAGCAGAGAACCCAGGTTCAATTTCCAGCACCCACATGGTAGCTCACAACAGTCCTAATTCCAGTTCCAGAGGAATCTAACACCTTTTTCTGACATCCACAGGCATTGCATGACACTGGTGCACATACACATGTAGGCAATACATTCATACATATAAAATTAAAAATAAATTGTTTTTAAAAGATATATATTGGTGCCAGGTGTAGTGGTGTATGCCTTTAATCCTAGCACTTGGGAGGCAGAGGCAGGCAGATCTCTGTGAGTTTGAGGCCAGCCTGGTCTACATAGTGAGTTCCAGGCCAGCTGAGACTAAAGAGAAACTCTGTCTCAAAAAGACCAACATATATATATATATATATATATATATATATATGCAAAAATTGTAACTTACAAATGGTAAAATTTCACCAAGAACATGTTGGGGATTAACTTTTTGTTAAAGAGAAATACACAGAGTGTTCAAGGTATTAGTGATTAACTGTCCCAATGTGAAAAGGGTAGGACACCAGGTACAGAATTTTGTATTTATCCAGAGAATAAGAACCTCAAAGGAACTGGATAAGAAACATTCTTGATGGATGCAATTTGCAGAAATTTTGAGTGGCCAAGATCTGTCACAGTAACAGTAAACATGAATCATTGTGTGGCACATTAACTTAAGTAAACAAAAGTACTGAGTGACAAATGTTATAGTAACTATAAAGTTTTAGAAGAAATTGGATCATAGACTATGTCATATTAACTTTTAGTGAATTGAGCTGTCTCATCCCATCAGTTTGGTATTTCAGGGCAGAAAGTGGGAGGTTATCAAGAAACAAAATAATGGGCTAAAGATATGGATCAGGGGTTAAAGCACTGGCTGCTCTTGCAGAAGACCTGAGTTCGGTTCCCAGTACACACATGGCAGCTAACAACTGTCTATAACTCTATTTCCAGGGGATCTGACACCTCTTCTGTTCTCTGTTGGCATTATACAACACAGATGCACTTAAATACATCAGGCAATACATTCTTACACATAAAATAAAAATAATAAATAAATAATAAAATATTTTTAAAGAGGAAACATAGTTCTTAAAGTATTCTCCCAAATAATTATATTCCTGGCACCTGGCACTTTTTAAAGAATGAAAAAAGTCCTTGAAAACCTGGTTGGCCTAACAAGTGTTTTGTGAGATGTCATTCTTTCTGCTTGAGGGCATTTAAAGGAAACCTACATGCAGACCATCTCCAGTGTTATGGGATATTAGCTGTACAGTAACTACAGAAATGTACAATAAGAAATAACCTAGCAGGCTGTAGAGATGGCCTAGCAGTTAAGAGCGCCGACCGCTCTTGCAGAGGACCCGGGTTCGATCCCCAGCACCCACATGGTGGCTGAGAACCGTCTGAAACTCCAATTCCAGGAGAACTCCAGTTCCAGGGGAGTCCGACACCCTCTTCTGACCTCCGCAGCGTTGCACGTCACGGGTGCACAGACTTGCATGCAAACAATACATTCATACACATACGGAAATAAATAAAATTTTAAAAAAAGAGAGAAAAAAAGAAATAACCTAGCAATGCAGTCACATGAAATGGTATGGCAACATGAAATATAAAAAGGACAGTGAGGTAACTTTTACTTTAAAACAGGAAGTAAGAATATAAGATGGTTAACTTTTGTGTACCCATTGTAAGTAGAAACTACAGCTTAAAAATATTTACTATTAGCCAGTTTTTTGATCTCCTGCTGTTTGGCAGTTACTGTGATAGTGCTGTACATACAATGAAGGGAAAATAAACCAGGCTTTCTGCTAATAGAGAACCTGCCTGTGGATCCTCACAAACTTAACTAAATATGGCTTTTGGAACAAAGATAAAAAATTTTCCAAAAAGTAACTTTCTAATTAAGAATTTATGCATATAAATAGTATCTTAAAATGGAAGTGCCCCAGGTAACAGCTGCCTACTTCCATAGCTAGCTCAGGAATTATACTTCCTGTACACTTTCCCTAAGATAGTATTACATGCAGAATTTTTTCATGTCATCTGTTAAAAAAAAAGTTCCCATTTTAAAATCAGGATCTCAAAGACAATTTAGAGAAGTCAGTGACATCACACATCTCAAACAGGCATCCATCCACAAGTCTGGGGGAAGCAGGCGACCAGGCATGACGCCGTTTCATGTAACTAATCCTCATCATCCCATTGTAAAGGTATGATCTCAATTTATTTGGCTATCCTTTCAGCTAATATTCTACTATTTGCAGCAATTATTCTTCGTGACATCAAATCAAATGGTCCACCCGTTACATCCATCAGCACCCCGCATGCTTCAGTGACAATGATGCCAGCCCCTGCCATATCCCAGCAGTGAATCCCCATTTCATAATATGCATCTGCACCTCCAGTTGCCACAAGGCACATATTAACAGCAGCTGTTCCAACACTCCGGATTCCATGAATGGGAATAGAACAAAGCTTTTCCATGTTTAAAAGGACAATTCACATAGACTCTGGCTTTCTGGAAGAGCTCAACTCAGTCACAAGAGCAATTTGGTAATATCTTCTTGCTGTGAGACCTGAAGCTTCCGGCCATTACAGAAGGCGCCCTTTCCTTTCCGGCCAGTATACATTTTATCTTCCACACAACTATACACAATTCCAAACTCCATCTTCTTATTCACAACAAAGCCAATTGAAACAGCTACAAAGGGAAACCTATGCACAAAGTTAGTTGTTCCATCAATAGGGTCAATGATCCATGTGGGACAACAGTGAAGACAGTCTTTTCCCCAGCTGCCGCAGACTCTTCACCAATGAAACTGTGAGATGGGTACTTTTCCTTTATGGAGGAGATAAGCATCTGTTCAACTTTTTGGTCAGTAACCGTTATCAAATCAACTGGAGAACTTTTAATCATAACATTCATCTCATCAGCTTCCCCAATCACCTCTCCAGCTTGTCTTGCTAGGGTTACTGCTTAATCGATGCATTCTTGCCAGGGGTCAGCCATCTTCTGAATATATTTAATGTAGTTAGAAACTCTGAGATGCGCTGCTCAGCGGCGGGTGTCCTAGGGCTCCGCTCTTCCGGAAGAGCTGGTCTTCTTAAATAGATTCTAGATAGGCTGACTAGAGCTCAGTGGATGCATTTGCACTACAGAACAGCCAGATACACTAATTTGGCACAATAAGCCTCAACACAAATGAAAGAATCTACAGTGGTGGGATGTGGGAGGGTGCCGATAGGGGAGGAGGTATAGAGGTGATTAAGATTTCTTGTGACATTATGTTTGACATAAGACAAAATTTACTTGAAAATAAGAAAATAGAATGTTCTTAAAATTTTAATGATTTGAAGTTTGTGGTTTTCCGCACATAGATTCTCATGAGGACATTTCATCTCATCCTGTCACTTAGATATGAGAAGTGGTTCCTTCTCATACATCTAAAAATAATGACCTAGAGAGTCTAAAGAAAAAGAGAATCACATGTCTCAAAACAGAATGGTTTTATGTGAAAGTGTGTTCCAGATAGGCTCAATTGAAGAACATAATCCTGAAACAATTATTAATGAAGCTTTACTAATTTTTGAAATTGTTCCACTAAATCCCCCATTTGAAAGGTAAGCTGATCAATGTTATTGTTATATTTCTTCCTATCTGAAACAGCTGTGATATTATAATGGGAATCTCTTAATGAGCCCTAGAATTAACTTACCACTTACTTTCCGACATGGTAATTAATGTATATGGGTGGAAGAGATATATTCATATTTTAGAGTAATATAAAATTAAAGGGAAAAATGTGAACTCCTAAACATATATTAGAGTTAACATACAGTTTATTCCTGGAGATATAATTATGGTACATATATGATGTTTATATAGGCATATTTTGGAGCAATACAATTGGGAGGGAACCACAACAACATAAGGACTGGGTCAAAGAACTGACTGATATAGTCGAATTCTGTCCAAAACAATAATCCTTTTCAGAGGAAAACTTTAAAAAGACTGAGAGATGGGGGCTGGAGAGATGGCCTAGCGGTTAAGAGTGCCGACCGCTCTTACAGAGGACCCGGGTTCGATCCCCAGCACCCACATGGCGGCCGAGAACCTTCTGAAACTCCAATTCCAGGAGAACTCCAGTTCCAGGGGAATCCGACACCCTCTTCTGACCTCCGCGGCATTGCACGACACGGGTGCACAAACTTGCATGCAGACAGTACATTCATACACATACAGAAATAAATAAAAATTAAATAAAATTAAATAAAATAAAAAGACTGAGAGAAAGATACAGGACATGTATGACAAAATGCAGGAACTGGGGTGGGGTGGGGGAAAGGGAAGGGAGAATATGTCCAAATTGAACTGAAATTGATGTATGAAGTACAGAAAATGCCAATAAAAATATTATTTTTTGAAATTATTCCAATGTGGACAAAAAATAACAGTTTATTCACCACTATTTCAAGTGAAAATTAAAAGAAGTCAGAATTAGTGACTGAGGAATACATTTGTTTACAGTATGTGCAGTTCTCAAATTCATCTTGAATTGATCAAAATTTGACAGTCAATTTGAATGAATGTATGTGTGAAGGTCAGCAAAATGTAAAGTAAAAGCATAGAAAGCAGATATTACTAACCATAGCTGTAAAGGCAAATTTCAAATTCAAACAGTTTAATCTTTAGAGTAATAGGCACTTAATTATTTAAGAAAAATGGCAATGGTATTTTTGTTAAATTCTACTCCATCTTGGAAAATAAGCTGCATATGTTGGCTTTAAATGAAATTGTGAAGTTTATTATCCATGAAGTGACTTCAAATCACATTTGGCTTTCAGTCAATTTTTTTCAAAGTAAAAATATTTAATTGTATTTTAAATTATAAATTTGCAGTTCTATATGCCTACTATAACTTTTATGTTATTTTCATATCATTTCATGATTTGCATTTTTCCATTTTGATTTTATATTACTCTAAAATATGCAAACATACCCTCCACCCATGTACCAAAACTATAAAAGTCTGAAAATAAGTAGTAGGTTAATTCTAGAGCCCATTAAGGGATTCACATTCTAAGAGCACAGTTGTTTTCAGATCGAGGAATATAACATTAATGTTACTCAGTTTGCCTTACAACTAGGTACTTGGTGTTAGCATCCATAGATGAGGGATACCATTCGTCATTTGTTTTTCTGGGACTGCGTTATTTCACTTAACATGATATCTTCTAGTTCCATCCATTTACCTGCAAATTTCATGATGCCATCTTTATTTACCTCTACATAGAACTCCACTGTGTAGACATACCACAGTTTCTCTATCCACTTGTTGATTGAGCGGCACTTGGGTTTGTTCCAGCTCTTTGCTATTGTGGAGAGAGCTGCATAAACATGGCTGTGGTAGGATGAGTCTTGTGGGTATATACCCAGGAGTGGTATGGCTGGGTCAAGTGATAAGCTCATTTTGAGTCTTTTAAGGGTTCTCCACACTGCTTTCCATGTTGGTTGTATGAGTTCACATTCCCACCAGCAGTGGATGAGTGGTCCCTTTTCCCCACAAACTCTCCAGCATTTGGTATCATTTGTTTTCTTGATCCTAGCCAACCTTATCGGAGATGATATCTTAAAGTGGTTTTAATTTTCATTTCCTTAATTATTAGCGATGTTGAACACATTTAAAGATATTTCTCAGCCATGTCTATTTAGTCACTTGCAAAATCTCTGTTCAGCTATTTACTCCATCTTTTGAGTGGGTCATTTGTTTTCTTACTTTGTTTTCTGAGTAGTTTATATATTCTGGAAGTTAGTGCTCTATCAGATGTATCAGCAGTGAAGGTTTCCTCCCACTCTGTGGATTTTCTCTTCACTTCCCTGATTGTTTCTTTCTCTGTACAGAAGCTTTTGAGTTTAATGAGGTCCCACTAGTCAATTGTCGACCTTATTTCCTGTGCAGCTGCTGTCTGATTTAGGAAGTCTTTTCCTATGCCTGTGTCTTGTTGGTTGCTGCCAATTTTTTCTTCTATCGCCTTCAGAGTTTTGGGTTTCACGTTGAGATCTTTGATCCATTTGGAGTTGATTTTTGTACAGGGTGAGAGGTAGGGGTTTAATTTTATTCTTCTAAAAGTGGTGATCCAGTTTTGCCAACACCATTTGCAGAAGATGCTGTCTTTCCTCCATTAAGCCTTTTTGGCCCCCTTGTTAAATATGAGGTAGCTGAAATTCTATGTGCTCATTTGGATCTTCAGTTTTGTTCCATTGGTCTACAGGTCTGTTTTTGTGCCAGTACCAGGCTGGGTTTTTTTGTTTGTTTGTTTGTTTGTTTGTTTGGGGTTTTGTTGTTGTTTTATTTGTTCATTTTTTAAGTTTTTTTTTCTCTGCAGAGGCTTATTGCTTGGGCAGAAGTTAAGGTTTCAGTCAGCTTTTGACGCAGTTCTTTTGTCGTTGTTCCTTCCCATTTGTATTGCTCCAAAATATACCCATATATATGTCACATATACACCAAGATTATGATTTCTGATTGACAGGTAGGCTGACTCTGTATCTTGGCTATTATATGTAAGAGTATGATGAGCATAGGATATAAAAGTCTCTAAAAGTCTCTGATACTTCATTTCTTTCACTAGGGAGTGGGAGGGAGAGAACAGAGAATTGTTGATGGAAAGGTACATATTACCAGATGGACAAGATGAGTAAGCTTAGAGAATGATTGCACAACAGGTAAACTTAGTCAGTAAATACATATAATATATTTAAAATAAGTAAGAGTAAGTTAAATAAAATTGAGTTAATTTTAATTTCTCATAAAAATGATAAGTAATCAAATAAATGGAAAGTCATTTGATTTCAGCATTCTATATTTTATGTGCGTATAAACACTAATTTATACCCTGTAATTGTGGGCAATTATGATCTTGTGCATTAAAAAGCATATCAACTAAAATAGGATTTGTGTTAGTCCTTCAGACATACTTTAAATAAATATGATGGCTAAATTCACTGCTAGATACTAATTTGAATCAGTAATTGAAGACAAGTTTGATAGAACACACCTTTCATCACAGCATTCAGGAGGCTTTAGCAAGCCAATTTCTATGAGATAGGGGCCAGCCTGGCTTATACAGTGAGTTCCATGCCAGCTGTGGCTACAAAGAGACCCTGTATCAAAATGATAAAAAGTAGTAATTGAGTAAATTGCTTTTTATGGCTCTAACATCTCTAAGCTCAAAACTATTTTAAATATTTCTGCAAGAGTTTTTATTAGAAATCTGATTTATTTCACAGTCTTTCTCAAAGTATCTAAGGATGAATCATTTTCATAATTTTGCATAGTTTTCATGATCCTTTATAGTTTGGTTCAATGTGTAAATCCATGCATGTCTCATTCTACCTCCATAATTTCCATCTTAGTTACACCCAGACATGGTAGCACAGATCTTTAATCCCAGCACTCAGGAGGGAGAGGCAGATGGATCTCTGTGAGATGGAGGCCAACCTGGTCTACTTAGTGAGTTCCAGGACAGCTGAGGCTACAAGGAGGCCCTGTCCCAAAAACTCCAAACAAAGAAATAGATAAACATAATAAATAAATAAATGAATAAATAAAATTTGGTTTATTCATAATATTCTCTAAGCAAGAAAAAGTCTTTGTATATTTCTCTTTTTTTGTATTTGCAGACTGTCTTCCATTTCTATCAAAAAGATTCCCAAAGAAACTAGTGTCAGAATTGGTTCCTTCTCAGCATATAATCTGAGTTCCATTATTGATTACGTGTTTATAATCTGCCTATTTGCCTATCTACTTTTTCATCTATCACTCATCTACATATTTATTATCTATTTTAATCGATTTATCTGTCAATAATTTGCTTATCTGTTATCTGTCTATCCATCCATCTTTAATATGTATTGACATATAAACATACTCCTAAATAGTATATGAAGTATGTTGATATATTTCTTATATAATAATATACATCATTTAGTTACACTTAATGACTGTAACATAAATTTCACTAATGAGACTATGCATTCCTTTTGAATAACAAAATGATGTATTTCCCATTTTTAGCTACAAGAATTTACCCAGTACCTTCAATATAATTAATACTCCAAAAAGTGTTATTTGAAAACTTATATTACAGAATATCCAACTTATTATGGAACACATATACACAGATGAATAGGCTCATAATTGTAAAACTGTGATATACAATGTAGACAAAAAGATAAGATACAGTGGATACATGGCTCACCCCACTAATTACATTAAATTGGTGATCTAATTCTACTGTAAGAACTCTCATTCTACTGTAAGAACTCTAATTGTACTGTAAGAACTCTAATTCTACTGTAAGAACTCCTCTAATTCTACTGTAAGAACTCTAATGCTACTGTAAGAACTCTAATTCTACTGTAAGAACTCTAACTCTACTGTAAGAACTCTAATTCTACTGTAAGAACTCCTCTAATTCTACTGTAAGAACTCCTCTAATTCTACTGTAAGAACTCCTCTAATTCTACTGTAAGAATTCTAATTCCACTGTAAGAACTCCTCTAATTCTACTGTAAGAACTCCTCTAATTCTACTGTAAGAACTCTAATTCTACTGTAAGAACTCCTCTAATTCTACTGTAAGAACTCTAATTCTACTGTAAGAACTCCTCAAATTCTACTGTAAGAACTCCTCAAATTCTACTGTAAGAACTCCTCTAATTCTACTGTAAGAATTCTAATTCTACTGTAAGAACTCCTCTAATTCTACTGTAAGAACTCTCATTCTACTGTAAGAACTCATTTGCTCTTCAAAAACAACCCTGTGAAATTACTTTGAAGTTAAGACAATTTAAGGTTAGGCTATTTACAAACCTCCCTGTTCTCAAACTAAGAAGGCATATTCAGCTCTTTGTAAACCAAGTATTGTACACAGTACTAGGAAGAGCTCTCTGTCTTATAAAATGAAGCAGTTAGAAACAAAGATTGTCTGTTTCTGACTGCTAGCTCTATATTGGTCAGTTTTGTGCTGTAGTTAGATAATTTTAGATGTTCTATAAAAAACACACTAACAACTTCCAAAACTTTTTTTTCACTTCATGGTTTTGGGAAGAATAATTATTTAAACTTCCTTTAATAACTTATGCTGAACATAAAACTGACCCCTTAACAGAAAGCTTTTGTAGCAAGAAGACAAGAGTCACTAGAATTCCCTGGAAATCTGAGGTAAAGAGAATGCCACATATTGTAAATATTTTCCAGGTAAGGTTACCAAGAACCAAAAGAGAAGGAGGGATAAACATCATAAAACTAAATACCCTTACATGACAAATTTTATAAAGCTTACCCCTGCCTCAAGTCAGTGCTGGATTGAGATTAGATGCAAAAATGCTGGTAATTTGTTTTTTCTACAACAAATACTAATGAAATACCTGTGGGAGTTTGGAAATTTTTCAAATGAACATTTAACCTAGTGACTAATTATTGTACATCTAACTCTAAGTGCAGATTAAATGGACACCATCATCTTTATTATGGTAAACTCACAGTTAGCAGGGAGAACATCTTATTTAGACAGGAGACCGCCTCTTGAAGCCAAGTGCAGTATTGATAGCTTCTCTTCTGAGTATAGTAGAGATTTTCTTTTTTATTGTGTGCCTTAAAAATCTCTAGATTCACATTAACTTGGAGTTGAGCTATTCTCAATCAATGTGTCCCTCAAGCATGGATGGCTTCACTACACTTTTTAATCTCAAGATCATTTCCTGTGTTCACTCATGAGCCTGAAAGATTCTATGTAAAGCAGTTAAAAATAGTTTCCTTTTTTGCTTGCAGCATATTGTGGAAGAGTTGGAATCATTCCTGAATGATGTTTCCTGTGCACCACTCTCATCTCTATATAGCACAGATAATAGACTTACGTTAATGCATACGAATCAGTTACCTGACTGAAAGGACTTTATACACACAACTCAAAAGTCAAGAAATGTTCAGATGAAACTGCTCCTTCACCACAGCGTTAAATGGATGGCCAATTATGAACTACACTTCGGTAGCCCAATGATTCCAGTGACAAGTATTGAATAAGTAAAAACTCATGGCCTAAAATTTCTCTTTCCAAATAAAAAAAAGTATGAGTATTAAAGTAAGTGAACTAAAAAGTTCAAAATTTATCAATGTAAGTAAGATATCTTAAAAATATGGGTTGCATGAGTCCATAACAAAAATGTGGTACATCTACACAATGGAGTTCTATGCAGCAGTAAAGAAAGATGACATCGTGAACTTTGCAGGTAAATGGATGGAACAAGAAGCCATTATGTTAAGTGAAGTAACACAGTCCAGAAAAACAGTGAATGGTTTCCCTCACTTGTGGATGCTAACACCAAATCCCCAGTTGAAAGGCAAACTGAGCAACATTATTGTTACACTTCTTTTTATCTGAAAGCAACTGTGTTGCTATAATGTGCATCTCTCAACTGGCTCTAAAATAGATCTATCACTTATTTTCAGACTCAGTAATTACTATATATGGTGGAAGGTACATATTCATATTTTAGAGTAATATAAAATTAAAGTGGAAAATGTGAACTCTGTAAACATATTTTGGAATTAACATACAGTTTATTCTCAGAGGTCATAATTTTGATACATATGTGATGGATAACTAGGCATATGTTGGAGCAATACAAAGGGGAGGGAGTGACAACAACATAAAGACTGGGTCAAAGAAGCGACTGATACAGTTAAACTCTGCCCAAAACAACAAGCCTCTGCAGTGAAAAACTTTGGAAAGAGTGAGAGAAAGATGCAGAAAACATAAACAGGGGTGGGGTGGGGGCAGGGAGAGGGGAATGTGTCTAAATTGGACTGAAAGATAATGTATGAAATACACAAATCATCAATAAAAGTATTTAAAAATATAAGTTAGAGGAAGGAAAAAAACCTGGGTTGCTTAAGTATATAGCATAAAAAAGAAGGTTAAGCAATGGACACAGTGAAATGCTTTATACATGTATCTTATATATTTATTATACATATATTTATCTCATCTAATAATCTCAAAAACAGTTTGGTTATAGTATTATTATAATTTACATGTCTACACATGACACAGCTGACTGAATAACACAGTAAAACTGTGATTGGAATCTAAATCTAACATTATTATTTGTACTTTTTCATGATGCCACATTTTCCAGTTGCTATTCTGGCATAACTTTATCTATAGAAATGGTCTTAATAGCTGTATTTTTTATTCTACAAAGGATTCTCTATGTGAAAAAATTGACTGGGACATCAACTGGTATTATTCAGTCACTAGTACTAAGCTCAAGGGGACATATGTCTCATCAACACCCAGCACCCAGCCACCACTCAGAACAATGAAGAGTAGCCCTCAGCTTTCAGGGGGTCTCTCTGTCTCATGGGTAAAGCACATGCTTTCTTCATTCCTAGTTAGGTCACTTCACATCTTTTTTTCACATCCTCTTATTTGTTATTTATTTAACAAGTACTGAGATATTCTAATCTATGAATGATAAACACAGAAGTTTAGAAAACACAGATAAGGAAATTTTCCCTTGAAAATCTCAGCTGCATAAATCCTCAAAGCATCTCTTCTTCTGAACTTGTACTTTTGTTAAACCAGAATATTTTAATTGGAGGAAAATTTGCATGCAGTAATCTTGGCCATTTGTGGTAAGTGAGCAAACTGGAAAAGTATAGAGGTAGGTACAGAGTGGGGGTTAGTGCTTGAGGAGGTCAGACTTGGTTGGGAAAGTTTACCATGTCTTGAAGCTTGAAACTTCAAGAAATTTAGAAAATATGGAGAAGGGTGAATCTGGGCCACGTTTAGAAGAGACAGGTAATCTTGGAAGATAGATGGCTATTCTATAGAAACTCAAAAGCATTTCTTAGAAGTTGGGATTGGTTAATATACTAGCTATTTATCTCAGTGCTATGTTTAAATTAAACAATCAAAATGTAAAAATAAAAAAGCATCACTGTTCACAAAGACCACCATGTTTCAAGTGTTCCTAGATTCAAGTACATAAGTTGAATTTTCATTTGCCATAAGCCAAATGTTACAATGCCCATTTATATAGAGATTGCTGTATAATGCAGGCTTCTAACAACTCTTAGAATCTGGTCAACCTCTGCTAGCCGAAAGTCAGTGAAGTTCACTGATACAGTGTTGGCTATAGTTTAAGAAAAATGATTAAGAGATTAAAGGCTCTAAGAGGCATGTAAGCATGTATACATGAACGAACAAGATGTTAAAAATAGAGATCAGTATGTTGAAGAGATTATCTACCTCCTATATTTATGTCAGCAATATTTATAAAAGCCTCATTAATAAGTCAACCTAAGTGTTGATAAGTGATTGGATAAAATATGTCACATATACAAAAGAGAACACTATGAAGCCTTTAAAATGAATAAATTCAGTTATATGTTCAATAGAGATGGATAGATGGAAGTAGAAGACACATGTTAAGAGAAACAAGCCAACAACACAAAGGCAGATACTGTATAATCTTACTTATTTGCGCAGCCTAGAAGAGTTCAACTCAAAAACAAATAGTAAGATGGTAGTTTTAAAAGGCTGAAATGTGGGAAGAAGGATAGGGAAAGAGAAACTAGTCATGAATTGTCTTTGGTGTTAATTAGCATCTTGGGTTAAACCACTTGTCTTGCTGCATGAGGGTATGCAAACAAAAGATGTGAGAAGCTCCTAGAATCTCCAGGCAGGCTCCTTTGAAGCTCACTCCCTTTAGAATCCAGCTCATAAAGAAGGGGAGAAATGGCTTACCTCAAATGCCCACCAATCATTAAATGCTTCGAGAAACATAAAAAGTGAAGGCCAAATGATCTAACAAAATGAATAAAACATTTCTTCAGTAATGGATGCTAAAGAAAGTGAGATTTGTTAACTACCTTACAAAGAATGCAAGCTAGTTATCTCAAGGCTCAATTAGTTATAAGAAAAAAAGGCAGACAGATGAAATCAGAACTAAACAAAAGTATCAATGAGAAGATAAATATATATATATATATATATATGACCCAGAAAAATAGAAATTCTAGCACTGAATCACATCCCCAAGACCTGCCTCTTAATATCATTACTTTTGGAATTAATATTTCAGCATGTCATTTTGAGGACACATTCAATCTACAGTATAAGTGAAGTTATCTTACTACCGCAAAGAATATTAAAGCTACTTAATCAAAAAGTATAAGAGAACATGTCTCAAGAATACACTATAGGCTTTAAAAATATTTGAAAGGGGGCTGGAGAGATGGCCTAGCGGTTAAGAGTGCCGACCGCTCTTACAGAGGACCCGGGTTCGATCCCCAGCACCCACATGGCGGCCGAGAGCCGTCTGAAACTCCAATTCCAGGAGAACTCCAGTTCCAGGGGAATCCGAGACCCTCTTCTGACCTCTGCGGCATTGCACGACACGGGTGCACAAACCTGCATGCAGACAGTACATTGATACACATACCGAAATAAATAAAATAAAAAATAAAATAAAATAAAATAAAAATAAAAATAAAAATATTTGAAAGAAAGAAAATAATACCTGTTAAATATGGGTCCCTATATTTATAGACAAGTATACCTGTCACCACTCATTAAAGAAATTTCTTTTTGTAACAGATGGAGACTATTACAAAGTTCCACAACTGGTCACACACAGAGAATAAGCATCTGAGACATGCCCAGTCTTAAATGGCATATCTACAATGAAAACTCGACACCTAAGGCTCATGAAACATAGTAGAACAGGGGTAAAGAGCACACTAATGCATCTCTCAACTCTCAACAGTGAAGCTTCTTCATGCAACAGAGGGCAATTAACACAGAAAGCCACAACTGACCAAAGTATAGAGAATAAAAGCCTGTAGAGTGTTTGTCCTTGGACACAGCTCCCACATTAAACCTCACCCATCCATGACTCAGTGACATTGTGGAAGAGGGGTGGAAACATTGTAAGAGCCAGAGGTGCTGGATGACCATAAGGAAACAGTTTTCAACTTACAGCAATGGTGAAATCATGCACAAGACCCATGCAAGCTCAAACCAGATAAAAACCCAGCATAGAACTGGGGAAATGGGCAAGAAGCCCCAATCTTAGCTGAGGGAACTATTGGTAGCTGATCCCTATTGGATGAGGGAGAGTTGGTCTTCTTTAAGGGGGTGATGCCAGATAGGCTGACCAGGCTTCAGTGGATGAAATCACACCAAGAGACAACTGGGGGCACAAACTTGACTTGTTAGGTGGTAACATAAAATACATAATGCATGCAATCTAGCTAGGGGCCTAGAGATGATGCTGATAGGAGAGGAGGTCTGAATGTGTTTAAGATTTTATAAAATGCACTAAATTTCAATAAAAATCTATGTTGAAAAAATATAGATAATAAATGCATTACTTATTTCTATGACAACAATATTATTAGATATCAAATACAATTTTCCTCAGGCTAATATTCTTTGAGATGTTATTCTTCTCTAAGTACAGATTTGGCAACTACCTAGGTCAACTCAGATCTGTCTAAATGGATCTGATCTACATCAACGCAGGGTATAATTTTTTTATCATTATTTATTTATACATACATTTTTGTATCAAATCTAGACTTGTGTCCCCCCATCCCCCCACCCCTCCAGAGCTCATGCATTCTGCCAAACATGCTATTCATCTCTTTCTCAGTCTTTCTCAATATTCTCCATGGGGAAGTTGAGTGTTTTTAGCAAAAGTTCACTGTTTCAGTCAGTTCTTTGATGCAGTCCTTTCTGTTGCTTTGTTGTTGTTTCCAAGATGCATCACTCCCAACTGCTTTGGACAAAAGCTCAAGGGGTCATGCACAGGAAATACAACTGGGTAATTGGCACTAGCATCCACAGATGAGGGTTACCATTCTTCGTTTGTTTTTCTGGGACTGTGTTACTTCACTCAGCATGATGTCCTCTAGCTCCAGCCATTTTCCTGCAAAGCTCATGATGTTGTCTTTCTTTACTTCTGCATAGAACTCCATTGTGTAGATGTACCACATTTTCTCTATCCACTCACCAGTTGAGGGGGCATTTAGGTTGGTTCCAGCTCTTTGCTATTGTGAAGAGAGCTGAAATAAACATGGCCGTGCATGTATCTCTGCAGTGGGGTGAGTCTTGGGGGTACATGCCTAGGAGTGGTATGGCTGGGTTTGTGGCAAGTTCATTCTAAGTCTTCCAAGGGTTCTCCACACTGCTTTCCATAGTGGCTGCATGAGTTTATATTCCCACCAACAGTGGATGAGTGTTCCTCTTTCCCTACAACCTCTCCAGCACTTGGTATCATTTGTTTTCTTGATCCTAGCCAGTCTTATTGGAGTAAGATATCTAAAAGTGGTTTTGATTTGCATTTCCTTAATGATTAGTGATGTTGAACACTTCTTGAGGTGTTTCTCAGCCATCTCGAACTCCTCACTTGTGAAGTCTCTGTTCAACTCTTTGTTCCATCTATTGAGTGGGTCATTTGTTTTCTTTCTTCTTTGTTTTTTGAATAGTTTATATATTCTGGAGATCAGTGCTTTGTCAGATGTATCTGTGGTGAAGGTTCCCTCCCACTCTGTGGGATTTCTCTTCACTTCCTTGATTGTTTCTTTTGATGTACAGAAGTTTCTGAGTTTAAAGAGGTCCACATTTGTCAATTGTCAACATTAATACTTGCACAGCTGCTGTCTTATTTTAGAAAGTTTCTTCCTACACCTATGTCTTGTGTCTGCTGCCAACTGTTCTTCTATCACCTTCAGAGTTTTGGGGTTTCACTTGAAGTCTTTGATCCATCTGGAAGTTGACTTTTGTACAGGGCAAAAGGTAGGGGTTTTAAGTTCATTGCTCTACAAGTGGTGATCCAGTTTTTTCCACCAACTTGCTGAAGATGCTGTCTGTGCTCCAGTGTGTGTTCTTCTGGGCCCCTTTATCAATATGAGGTGGCTGAAATTTGTGTTGTGCTCAGGTTTGGATCTTCAGTTTTGTTCCATTGGTCAACAGGTCTGTTTTTGTGGCCAGTAACAGGCTGTTTTTAGATGACTATAGCCCTGTAAGTATACTTTGAAGTCTGGTAAAAAGATCCCACTTGTAGCTCTTTTCACATCAGGTTGTTTTTGCTTGTGTCAGGGTCTTTTGGTTTGCCAAATGAATTTAAGGGACTTTTTTTTTCCAAGCCTGGGAAGAAGCTGGTGGGGGATGTTTTGAGTGGCATTGCTGTTAAATCATCACAAAGAGTTTCAGTAGAATGACATTTTTACAATGTGAATTTTCCCCCAATCCATGAACAGGGGAGGTTTTTCCATCTTCTGTGTCTTCATCAATTTCATTTCTTAAAGATTTAAATTTTTGTTTGTAGAGATCTTTGGTGTCGTTGGTTAGGTTTGGGCCTAGTATTTTATTTGGTTTTGAGGCTTTGTGAGTTGGAAGGTCTCTTGAATTCCTTTCTCCCAGTTGCTTGTTCTTGGTGTAAAAGAAAGGCCATTGATTTTTTTTTTTTTAGTTAATATGTCATATCCGTGGCCACTGTGCTGACGCCTTTAGTCATTTCTAGGATTTTTCCAGTGGAGTTTTTAGCATTTTTTAAGTAAACAATCATATCTCAGCAAATAGGGATAGCTAGACTTCTCTTTTTTCAAGTTAGTACTCCTTTAATTTTTCCTCCTTTCTTGCCTTATTGTCGAGCAATTTTTTTCAAGCACTATATGAAGAGGAGTGGTGACAGGGGGCACCTTGTCGAGTTCCCTACCTTTAAAGGGAATGTTTGTGTCATTTCCCCATTTAAGATGAGACTTGGTTGTGGGTTTCCTGTATAATGGCTTTGATTACATTGAGGAAATGATTCCTCCAGTCCAATTACTTCTAGGATTTTAAACATGAAGCGATGCTTGATTTTGTCAAAGGCTTTTTTTTTTTTTTCATCAATTGAGATGATGGGTGTGGTTTTTGTCTTTTATTCCAATTATGTGTGTGAATGATGAGTTTGATTTTTCGTATGTGGATCCGTCCCGGCATCTCTGGGTGTGGATCCAACTTAGATCATGAGGGATAGCTTCTGATTGGGTGGGTCTGTTTGCTATTTGCCAGTATCCTGGTTAAAATTTTGGCATCTGTGTTCATTAGGGAGATTGGGTCTATAATTCTCCTTTTAGTTTGTATCTTTCGTTGCTGGTTGGGGGTATTAGAGTGATGCGGGTTTCATAGAAGGAATTTGGGAGAAGTCCCTCTGGATTGTATCCTTCTACACAGTTTCAATAATAATGGTTGTGGTCTTTTTTTGAAATGTTTATAAATTCTGCCATGAAACCACATCTGGGCCTAGGGCTTTTGTAGTTTTGGAGGTTCTTATTACAGCTTCCCATTTGCGTTCATAGGTGTTTATGGGATCTGTTTTAGCTGTTGATCTTTTTTTGGTTGAGCTTTGGTGAATTCCCAGGATTTCAAGATATTCATCCATTTCTTCGGTAGGTTTTCAGACGTGGTAGAGTATAGGTTCTTAAGTATTCCCGTATGATTTCCTTTTCGGGTCTGTTTCCTTGTCTGTTGTGAATTTTCCCTTGGTTCGTCATAGGTGTATTGATTTGGAGTTGCTCTCATTTTTCCTTTTTGGTTAACTGGGCTAGAGACTTGTCCTTCTTTGATTAATGCTTGTCAAAAAAACCAACGTTGGATTCATTGATGTTTTGTATTGTTTTCTTTGTTTCTCTTTCATTGAAGTTCTGCTCGATTTTGTTATTTCTCTCCTGTCTTTTTGCTTTTAGGGTTCATCTGTTGTTGCCCGTCTCAAGTGCTTTGAGCTGTAGTGTTAGATAATTCACTTGGGCTCTTTCTGTTTATCTAATGTAGACACCCAGGGCAATAAACTTACCTCTTAGCACTACTTAAAGGTAAGGTATCCCATTGGTTTTGTTTTGGCTGCATTGTCATATGGCATTCAGTTTCCAGCAATCTTTGTTTTGTTCTTTATCTCTTCCTTGAACCATTCTTATTCAAGAGTGTGTTGGTTTAGTCTCCGTGGTGTGATTGTAGGCAGTAGGCTGTATTATCCTGGTGTTGTGATGTTGAAAGCTTTAATTGCACGGTGGCTATAGAATGGCAGGAAATTTTTTCAAAATCTTTTTTTGTATTGTGGGAGTTTCTTCTGTGTCAGTATGTGGTCGATTTTGAGAAAGTTCCGTGGTGCTGAGTAGAAAGGGTATGCTCTGGTATTAGGGTAGAATACTCGCGGTAAAGAGGTAGAGTGAGGTCCATTTGGTGTATCATATTATCATTCAGTTCAGATGTACCTCTGTTTATCCTTTGGCCTGTTGTTCTATCAAAGGACTCGGTGGGGTAGTGAAATCCACTTACATGAGTGGACTGGGGTTAGTACAATGTGACTTGTAGTCCTGGAGATTGTCTTTATAAAATTTTGGGTGCAACAGAGTTTGGGGCATATACATTCATAATTGGTAAAATCTTCTTGTGAATTGTTCCTCAGGCTTTAAAACATAGAATGGGCCTTTTTGTCTCTTCTAATTTCTTTACTTTGAAGTCTATTTTGGTCTGATATTAAAATGGCAACGGACCTCTTGGTTCTTTTTTGGTACCAGTTGCTTGGAATAGTTTTTCCACACTTACACCTTAAACATGGTGCCTGTCCCTTGAAGGTAAGATTTGTTTCTTGTGGACAGCATATCGATGTGTTCTGGTTCCTAATCCAATCGCCCAGTTTATGTCTTTTGATTGGGGAATTGTTTAGTCCATTAATTTTAAGGTTATAACTGATAAGTTCTGGTGCTTTTGCGGTCCTTTTGCCTTATTATCCCTTTCCAGTTTGGGTTTAGGTTTCGCTTCGCAGGTATGTGTTTATTGGATTTCTCTTCTAGGTGCCCCTGGGGGTGGGGTTTGTTCCTTCTTCTGTCCTTTGAATTGCTTCAAATATTCTCTTGAAAGGTTGGTTTCCTCCAGACATGTATTCTTTCAACTTGTTTATGTCATGGAAGGTTTTTCTCTCTCCTTCAACTATAATTGATATTTTTGCTGGGTATAGTAACCTGGGTTGGCATCTATTGTCCCTTAACACTGGGAATGCTTTGGTCCAGGTTCTTCTTGCTTTCATAGTTTGCGTTGAGAAGTCAGTTGTAATTCTGATAGGTTTCCCCTTATAGGTCACTTGTTTTTCTCTTGTGGCTTTAAGGATTTTGTCTTTGTTTTGGGTGTCTAGCATTTTAACTATGATGTGGCGTTGAGAATTTCTTTTCTGATCTTGTCTGTTTGGAGTTCTATGTGCTTCTTGTATTTGTATTGGTTTGTCTTTTTTTAGTTTGGGGAAGTTTTCATCTATTATTCTGTTGAAGATCTGATCAATACCATTCTCTTGGGATTCATCTCCTTCCTCTATTCCTATGATGCAGAGGTTTGATCTTTTCATAGTGTCCCACAGTTCCTGGTTGTTCCACTTCTGTGTATTTTTATATCTTTCATAATCTTTCCTTGAGGATTTTAGTTGTTCTGTGTTATCTTCCAGGTCTGATACTCTTTGTTCTGCTTCCTCCATTCTGCTTCTGAGCCTTTTTCCACTCCTTTCCTCTTGATTGGATGAGTGTTTTATTTCCTTTTTCATTTCCTCTTCTGATTTCTTTAGTATTTCTACTTCTTTTTGGAGCTTCTCAATCTCTTCTTGTAGCTCTTTGCTTTGCTGGTTGGTTTAGTTATTTTTTTCAACATGGGACCTTTTCAGTGTTTCTACTTCCTTCCAGAGTTTGTCATTCTCTCTCTCTAGGTCCTTCTTGTGTTCTTCATTCTCTTTTCTTAGTTCTTTGATTCGTTCTTTATAATCTTGTAGTTCTTTAAATATGTTTCCAATTGTGTTCCTGATATCTGTCTCCTGGGGCATCCCCAGAGAGATTGCACTGCAGGAGTCTTCCATAGGGTTGGTAGAGCTTGGTGGTGGATTAGCCTGTGTTGTCTCTTCTTTGTGCTCCTGGCATATGGGCTTCTTCTTGCCTGTATTCCAATGTGAGTCCTAAATGCCTCTTCACTGTTTTGAAGGCTTGCTTTGCTTGCCTCCTTCAGATGTCTCCGTAATCGCAGTTGGCGGGGTGGGAGCACTCTTCAGCCCATGCCCTGGTACCTTCCCCTGGCCTCAGGAGATCTCAGATGGTATAATTTTTAAAAAATTGTAAATAAACACAGTACTTTTGTTTGTTTGGTTTGTTTTGATCTTTTCGAGACAGGGTCTCCCTGTAGCCCCAGCTGTCCTGGAACTCACTCTGTAGACCAGGCTGGCCTTGAACTCACAAAGTTCTGCCTGCCTCTGCCTCCCAAGTGCTAGGATTAAAGGCTTGCGCCACTACGCCCAGCATAAACACAGTACTTACGATCTTGTAAAATATATGCTTACCAAAGTTAAGCATATATTTTACAAGATCTTAATCTTGAAAATACTTTAAAACAGAAAATGATAGGATATATATATATATATCAAGCAATCTTAATAACTGGCTATTAATCTGGGAAATGGCTCGGTAGGTATATACTGGGAGAACCAGTGTTCAATCTCCAGAAGAACACAGCTGGATGGCCATGGTGACACATGCTGTAGCTGCAGTACTGGGGAAGTGCAGACAGGAAGATTCCTCGGATTCACTGGTCAGGCAGCCTAGCCTACTTGGCAAGGTCTTGGCTAGTGAAAGAGGCTATCATTATAAACAAGCAATGACCTCTGAGGTGGACCTCAGGTCTCCATGTTCACTAGCACATAAAGAACATACAAATACAGAAACACACACATATACAAAAATAACTGGCTATTTTTTCACTTTTTGGAATTTTTCATTTTTCTCATTTTTGTTATGAAATTTTTGAACTTACAATGAAAAGACCAACATATCTCTAACTTTCATATGTTTGGAGTGTTAACAATTTGTATTTTAACACAAAATAGGATGTATGTGACGGGTCTGGGTTTAGGAATTAATCACAGTTGCTCGTGCTTTGAAATAGAGTGGCAGACAGTAGGAAAAATGGACATGTTCTCATAAGCACTGCATTAACCATTTTACCTTTAAAAAACAGCATGCCCTATGTTGTAGATTTAAGTATAATCAAATTAAATGAAAATACTGAACTGCCATTTCTTACTAAAAACTAATCTAGGTTCTATTAAAGCTCCTCATTTTCTGGTACATTTTGTCTATGAAAGAAGATGCATATGAATGCTGGAGTGTGTCATTTTGTATTCTGGATTTTTGTTCCTTTTTTCCCAAAGCTCGAATCCTAAGGGTATCATCGTAGCAGTAGGCCAGCAGGTTGTCATATAAGATATTCAGTATATAAAGGGGGCCTTGTCCCTCAAATGGATCTGGGAATGGGAGCTTACAGAACAGGGAACATGGAAAAGAATCCCAGACTGTGGTGCTCAGTAAACCTGAGTGCAGCTAAGACACTGTGTTAAATGACGTGAGCCGCAGTAACTGCACACTGCATCTCTGAGAGCACTCACAATGCACAGACATGACTTTGATGGGGATTTTCATTTATTATTAAGACAGTTTCCTAACTTGAATATACACCCCTAAGCAATAACTAGAGCTTTGTAAGTGCTTTTTTTTTTAAATAAATAAATAAATAAAATTTTTATTGATGGTTTGTGTATTTCATACATCATTTTCCAATTCAGTTCAGGCATACTTCCCTTTCCCTTCCCCACATCCCACCCCACTCCATCCCAGATCGTGCATTCTGCCATTACTGTCCTGAATCTTTCTCTCAGTTTTTTTTTTCATCTTTTAGCAATAAGTGATAATTTATGAGTACAAGCATCCCTCATGTAAAACCAATTTGCAGGCTGTTGTGCCCAAACCCCCGCAGCCCCACCATCCAGCGGGGGGGGGGGCCGGAGGTCTTGTATGTTCAATCAAGTTCTAAAATGAGTGTCAGATTATATTGCTGTAGTTTACACCATTCACCCCAATCGCAGCCCTTACCTTCTACCGTGCCCCCTCTTCCGCAGATTGTTCCCTAGCTTAGAAAGGGCACAGGTGGATGAGAACAAAAAACAGTCTATTTCTCTGGAGCTGTTGTCTTTGCTCTGTTCATTCTGGCTCTTTCCTTTCATAGGCTGACATTTGTCCAGGAATAAACCTTTCGATCCGACTAATGAAGCACAAGCAATTAGATATATAGGCATTTTAAACAGACTAATGTTTTGGTGGAATGGTAATACAACTGATAATAATTGGGAATAAAAATGTTAATTGGTTTTATTTATAATTTTATTGGGTTAAGGTATACAAATGCCTATATTTTTTTTCTGAATAAAAAAACTCACATTATACGACTTTTTTTACTTGTAGGACAATTTAGGAACTAAGCTTAAATTTCCTACCCAAATAAGTACCATAGTCAAGAGAAACAGTTTGGGTTAATTTAATGAACTTAGCTTGGCTCTGTTTATGGGTATGTGTAAAACAACTTAGGCATCTATAGGTCAAAACAAAAAACCTAAAAAAAAAAAAAAGAGGGAGGTGGAGGTGGGGTACTATCTTTCTGGGATACAAATGGAAACTCTGTGTTCCAATCCTATTGATAAATTTTCAATTTTTTGATCTTGAAACTAACCAATGGGAAGGGATTTATGTTCCCACAGGTAAAAATCACCAATCTAAATGCCTGAAAACATACAACTTATGGCTGTGCAGGATGAACTGGGGAATGCCAGCAGAGAGGTTGACCCATCTGAACATTAAGGAATGAGGAACCTCAGACTGCCTGAGTCACAGACACTGAGCATCTCTCTGAATAATATTGGAGCTTTGTAAGTGCTTTTAAAACCAGTTTGCATGTTTTACATGGGCTTCTGTCAATTAATTCATATGTTAGCATGAACTTTTAGCTGAAAATATGTAAGAATGACATAAAATGGACAGAATCTGGACTAATGACTTTTTTGTTGATATTTTCTGTATTTCGTACATTATTTCTCGGTCCAATTTAGACTAATTCCTCTTTCCCTGCCACCACCCCACCCCAGTTAATGCATTCTGCCATACATGTCCTGTATCTTTCTCTCAGTGGTTTTAAAGTTTTTCTCTGCAGAGGCTTATTGTTTCAGGTAGAATTTAACTGAATCAGTCAGTTCTTTCACCCAGTCCTTATGTTATTGTTATCCCTCCCATTTGTATTGTTCCAAAACATGGTTATATAAACATCACATATGTACCAAAATTATGACCTCTGGAAATAGACTGGATGTTAATTCCAAAATATGTTTAGGAATTCACATTTTTCCCTTTAATTTTATATTACTCTAAAATATGAATACATACCTTCCACCCATATATGGTAATTATAATGTCTGAAAATAAGTGGTTAGTTAATTCTAGGGCTTGCTAACAGATTCACATTATAACATCACAGTTGCTTTCAGATAAAAAGAAATATAACAATAACGTTGCTCAGTTTGCCTTTCAACTGGGGGATTTGGTACTAGCATCCACAATGACTTCTAGTTCCATCCATGTAACTCCAAAGTTCATGATGTCATCTTTCTTTAATGCTGAAATCCATTGCATAGATGCATCACAATTTTCAGTTGAGGGGCATTTGGGTTGATTCCAGTTCTTCCCTATTGTGAAGAGAGCTGCAATGAACATAGATGTACATGTATCTTTGCTGTAGGATGAGTCTTGTGGGTATATACCCAGGAGTGGTATGACTGGGTCAGGTATTAGGCTCATTTTGAGTCTTTTAAGGGTTCTCCACACTGCTTTCCTTAGTGGTTGTACAAGTTCACATTCCCACCAGCAGTGCATAAGTGTTCCCCTTTCCCCACATCCTCTCCAGCATTTGGTGACTTTAGTTTTCTTGATATTAACCAGTCTTATGGGAGTGAGATGATATCTTGGAGTGGTTTTAATTTGCATTTCTTTAATGAACACATTTTAAGATGTTCCTCAGCCATGTTTACTTCCTCACTGGTGAAGACTCTGTTCAGCTCTTTACTCCATCATTTAAGTGAGTCATTTGTTTTCTTCTTTGTTTTTTGACTAGTTTATATGTTCTGGAGGTTAATGCTCTGTCATATGTATCACTGGTGAAGGCTTTCCCCCATTGTCTGGGTTTTCTCTTCACTTCCTTGATTTTTTCTTTCCCTATACAGAAGCTTTTGAGAGTCCCACTTGTCAACTGCTGAACTTATTTCCTGTGCAGCTGCTGTTTGATTTAGAAAGTCTTTTCCTATGTCTCCATCTTGTAGATTGTTACCAACATTTTCTTCTATCACTTCAGAGTTTCAGGTTTCACAACTACTGAGGTCTCTGATCCACTTGGAATTAGATTTTTTCGTAGCAGGGTGGAGACTCCAGTGCAGGACCCCTCTACTTCGCGGATTACCCTCTCCAAGTATTCATCACATCAGATTAAACAGAAAATGGGGTGATCCCAGTTTTGCCAGCACACATTTGCAAGATTGCTTCTCTTTCCTCCATTGAGTCTTTTTGGCCCCTTTGTCAAATATGAGGGCTGCTGAAATTGTATGAGCTCAAGTTGGATCTTCAATTTTGTTTTGTTGGTCAATGGGTCTGGTTTTGTGCTGTACTGGCTTGTCTTTATCACTGTAGCCCCGTAATTAGCTGAAGTCTGGTAAAGCAATCTGCCCTGTATATTGCATTTTTCACTCAAGGGTGACTTTAGCTATTTGACTCTTTGTTTTACCCACATGAATTTAAGGATTTTTTTTTTCCTAAGTCTGTGAAGAAGCTCATGGGGATTTGATTGAGATTGCATTAAATCTTTATTAGTTTGGGTAAATGGACATTTTACTATATTAATTTTTCAATCCATGAGCATGGGAGTCTTTCCATCTTCTGTATTTCCTCTTCAATCTCCTTTTTCGGGATTTAAAATTTTTGTTTGTAGAGATCTTGGTGTCTTTGGTTAAGTTGGTTCCCAGGTATTTTTTAGGCTATCTGTGAATAGGAGGTCTCCTTATAGTCTTCTCCAGTTTGCTTGTGTTGCGAAAAAGAAAGGGCTACTGGTTGAGGTTAATTTGTTATTCCTGCCACTTTACTGGAAAATCTTAATTGTTTCCAGGAGTTTTCTCGTGGAATTTTTATATATCCTTAGGTAAGCTACATTCATCTGCAAAAGGGATAGTTTGACTTCCACTTTTCCCATGAGTTTTCTTGCCTTATGTCCTAGCAAGTGGTTTCAAGCCTACTTATTGAAGAGGAATGGCAAGTGCCACAGCCTTGTTGTGTCCTGCAGCTTTAAAGAGATGTTTCTTATTGTCTCCACTTAAGATGATGTCGCAGTGGGGGGTTTTTATATGGTTTGATTATATTGAGTAATGTTCTCTTCGGTCCAGTTCCCTCTAGATCTTTAAACATGAAGGGATGCTGGATAAAGCTTTTTCTCTATCAATTGAAGTTGATGGACGGATTTTTTAATTAGTTTGGCACAACTCACTGAACCATCCTCTCTAGTGACACTAGACACCTGATTCTTGTTGTTTCCTAGGAACCTACATTTGTTACTCCACCCCAAAATATAATGAATTAATGTGGATCTGCTTGAGATTGGTACAACAGTGCTTGAAAGGAGCATGTGATCTTCGCGGAAATATCAAGAGGAGCTATGCTGATTTTATTTTGAATTGTTTTGGCTACGGATGAACTGCCAAGATATCTGGTAGTTAAGGGTGGATGACTTTGTACTTTCCCAACTGAATCAGAAAAACATAATTGAATAAAATATGTGTGAGTGGCCTGACTCAGGACTTAGCTTGCGTTCGACATTTAGTATGGTGCACCGATGTTCACCAATTACTTTGGAATTCTGCAACAAACTTAAGTTAATTTGAGTGCATCTGTTTTATTTCAATAATTGTACTATGGCTGGTTTTAACATGAACAAAGGCTATGCGGACATTACAACGATTTAATCTTCAGTTAAAAACCCTTTCGAGAGCCGGGGCTTTTTTTGCGCTGTAATTCGGCGCACTGTTGCTTCTTTTTAGACCGCCTAGTTTGTGTTAAGACACCAACTTGCTCTTGCCTAGAGGACGCTGGTTCAATCTTACAGCATCCACATGGGTGGCTGAGAAGTCCTATTAACTCAATTCCAGGAGAATCCAGTTCCAGGGGAATTCAGGACCCTCTTCTGACTCTGCGGGCATTGCACAACACGGGTGCGCAAAACCTACATGCAGACGTACATTCACATAACCATAGAAAATTAAAAAAAAAAACCTGGAGAAAGAAAAGTGATTTTGTCTACTTAAGTTTAATAAAGTTCTAAGAAATAAATAAATCATATATTTTATTCAAAGTAACCACTTTTTAAAATATTATTAATCATGTAAAATAAATCCATTTTAACTTCTAGTTTTCAGTAACTTTGTTTTTTAAGATGACAATGTCATAAGGCCATGATCATTCAACCATGCATTTAACACTGCTCATATAATGTGGGGAAATACAATCTGGACTGTACAGATGGTGGAGCATCTATCAGCAACTGTTTAAAGTCTTCTGTGGTTGTGGGTCAGCCTGGTTTTCAAATTGGGGATGTCCCTGCAGAACATCATTTCCTTTTATTCTTTCATAACATTGTGTTAGATTCTTCTTTCCCTTTACAAGAACCGGACGTACTAAAGTCAGTTCGTAAGAATTTTGACCTCGAGGGCCTAAATTAAGAACACCTGAGGAACGCTTTCTGACCTCTGTCAAATGGAAGAACATTTGGAATGTTTCATCTTGGGGAAATGTGGGTGTATGAAAGAGTGTTGAGGACAAGGACATCCCATTATCACACAGAGACTCCTCCCATGCTTTGATTCCATCCTACTTGCAAATCATCTTGTAGAGTTTCTTATGCATTCCTGAAATTATAATAAAATTCATATTTCTACTTCTTTGATTGAAACAAGTGATCCAAGAAGAAAGTATTATATAGGCCATTCTTGCTAATTAAAAAGTCCCTCACTAACTAGTCCCTATTGAACAATTCTTGCATTGCAGGTATAAGTGACTGAGAGTGAAGATGTTGGCAATTCCTAATGTGGTTTATAGTCATTCACTCCTAGAAATATGCTGTGTTCTCTGTTCTAAGGATGGTGTTGTATCTGGATGTATGCTGATGTAATGGGCGTCTCCATGAATATATGAACCTTGTTCATATAACTTACATGATTGGCCATTATCTAGCTCATTATCTATTCTGATGTTTTTATTTACTATTTCTACATATATATTTTATCAAATCTGACCCATGTTCCCCATCCCCCCAATAACAGAGTTATGCATTTGCTTGACCAAAATGCTTCTTCATCTCTTTCTCTCAGTCTTTCTCAAACTAGTTGCCATGTGCACGTGACGTCTTTGAGCCGAACGTTCATTGTTTTCCAGTCGTTTCTTTGATAAGCCTTTCTGTTATTTGTGTTGTTGTGTGTGTGTTGTATTCCAATATGCATCACTCCACACGGCTTTGGACAAAGCTCAAGGGGCCATTCGCACAAAAATCTTAAACTACAGTTTAACTATGGCCACTTTAGCTCCACATAAGAGGGATACCATTCTTCGTTGTTTTTCTGGNAATCTGTTGGGTAAATTTAATGAACGCTTATGAACGCTTATGCTTGGCTCCTTGTTGTGTTGTTTTGTTTGTTGTTTTTCTTTTTGTGGTGGTGTTATTTTCACATATATGTCTGTGTGTGGTTTATTTTTTTTTTTTTATTGCTATTTCTATGGTTTTTCTTTATTTATATTTTTTTATTATTTTAATATATATTAACTATTTAATAAATAATAAATTATCTGTAGTGTTTTTTTTTGTTTTGTTCTTTTTTTTTTTTTTTGTTGTTTTTTTTTTTTTTTTTTTTCTGCTTTTTCACCCACAACTTACGCTCGAGGTGCTCGCGACTTTTCTTGTGCTGGTCGCCTCGGTGTTATATCTATTATTTTGCGTGGTGATGTGCGTAGGTGAGAGTTCTGTTTTTTTGTCAACCTATTTTACTATTTTTGATTTGTGACCTTTTTCTGTTATTCTTCTTTTCAATTTTTTCTGATCTTGAAACTAACAATGGAAGGAGAATTTTTATTTTCCCACAGGTAAAAATCACCAATCTAATGCCTGAAAACAATACAACTTATGGCTGTGCAGGATGAACTGGGGAATGCCAGGAGAGAAGCGCAGCCGCTCTTGCACACAAATCGATCAGCAGATGTGTGTGATCTTACTTTGTTAGGATGTTTGGACTCCAAATACGACCGACCCACCCTAACTCATCCCCCTCCGAAGCACCAGACAACACGGATCGACTCCTCACCGCACACCTGGATATTTAATTTCCTATCACCCACGCGCGCTCACTCGCACACACGTCGCACTTTTACATACCCACACATACCACCGTGCGCCGCATCTCATCGCTTTTTACACTGGGCCCTCGCATGCTCACAACCCCCCCCTCAATAAGACTATGCCCTTACCGCCCCCCACTCCGCGCCACACCACCCCTCATGCCTGTGATCCTTGTTTCTAGGATTCACTCTTATATATACTGTTGTCTTCTATCTCTACTGCCCACCCACACGGACACGACAACAGACACAAGAATCTGGACTAATGACTTTTTTGTTGATGTTTTCTGTATTTCGTACATTTTTCTCGGTCCAATTTAGAATAATTCCTCCTCTTCCCTGCCACCCACCCCACCCCAGTTAATGCATTCTGCCATAATGTTCATCGTATCCTTTCTCTCGGTTTTAAAGTTTTTCTCTGCAGAGGCTTATTGTTTTCATAGCAGGTAGAATTTAACTGAATCAGTCAGTTCTTTACCCAGTTCCTTGTTATTGTTATACCTCCCATTTGTATTGTTTCCAAAAACATGGTTATAAAACATCAATATGGACCAAATTATGACCTCTGGAAATAGATCGGAGGTTCATCATCAAAATATGTTAGGTAATCCACTTTTCCCTTTACTTTTATATTCTTACTCTTAACTATGAATACTAACTTCCAACCACATAGTAATAAATGTCTGAAAATAAGTGGTAAGTTAACTTCTAGGGGCCCTAAGAGTTCAATATAACATCACAGCTGCTTTCAGACTGAAAAGATATATAACTCACTAACGTTTCTCAGACTGTTCTTTCAACTTGGGGGATTTGGTACTAGCATCCACAATGACTTCTAGTCCCATCCATGTAACTCCAAAAGTTCATGTGTCATTTTCTTTAATGCTGAAATCCATTGCATAGATGCATCACAATTTTCAGTGGGGGGCATTTGGGTTGATTCCAGTTCTTCCTCTATTGTGAAGAGAGCTGCAATGAACAAGATGTACATGTATCTGTGTGTAGAGATGGTTTGTGGGTATTATACCCAGGAGTGGTATGATTGGGTCAGGTATTAGGCTACTTTTGAGTCTTTTTAAGGGTTCTCCACCACTGCTTTCCTTAGTGGTTGTACAAGTTCACATTCCACCAGCAGTGCATAGTGTTCCCCTTTCCCTCACATCCTCTCCAGCATTTGTGTCTTTAGTTTTCTTGATATTAAACCGTCTTATGGGAGTGAGATGATATCTGGAGTGGTTTAATTTGCATTTCTTTAATGAACACATTTTAGGTGTTCCTCAGCACATGTTTATTCCTCACTGGTGAAGGACTCTGTTCAGCTCTTTACTCCATCATTTAAGTGAGTCATTTGTTTTCTTCTTTGTTTTTTGACTAGTTTATATGTTCTCTGGAGGTTAATGCTCTATCATATGTATCACTGGTGAAGGCTTTCCCCCATTGTGTGGGTTTTCTCTTCACTTCCCTGATTTTTTCCCTATACAGAAGCTTTTGAGTCATCCCACTTGTCAACTGCTGAACTATTTCCTGTGCAGCTGTTGTTGATTAGAAGTCTTTTCCTATGTCTCCATCTTGTAGATTGTACCAACATTTCTTCTTTTATCACTTTCAGAGTTTTCAGGTTTCACAACCTGAGGTTTCTGAATCCATCTTGGGAATTGATTTTTTCTGGTACAGGGTGAGAATGTATGGGTTTAATTTCTTCTACAACTGGGATCCATGGCTGGGAGAGAGGGGCTGGAGAGATGGCCTAGCGGTTGAGAGCGCTGACCGCTCTTACAGAGGACCCGGGTTCGATCCCCAGCACCCACATGGCGGCTGAGAACCGTCTGAAACTCCAACTCCAGGAGAACTCCAGTTCCAGGGGAATCCCACACCCTCTTCTGACCTCCGCGGCATTGCACGACACGGGTGCACAAACCTACATGCAGACAGCACACTCATACACATACAAAAATAAATAAAATTAAAAAAAAATAAAAAAAAATAAATGGTGATCCAGTTTTGCCAGCAACATTTGCTAAAGATGCTCTCTTTCCTCCATTGAGTCTTTTTGGCCCCTTTGTCAAATATGAGGTGGCTGAAATTGTATGAGCTCAAGTTTGGATCTTCAATTTTGTTGGTCAATGGGTCTGGTTTTGTGCCTGTACTAGGCTGTCTTTATCACTGTAGCCCCGTAATATAGCCTGAAGTCTGGTAAAGCAATCTGCCCTGTATATTGCATTTTTCACTCAGGGTGACTTTAGCTATTTGACGTCTTTTGTTTACCCACATGAATTTAAGGATTTTTTTTCCTAAGTCTGTGAAGAAGCTCATGGGGATTTTGAGATTGCATTGAATCTCTATATCATTTTGGGTAAAATGGACATTTTTACTATATTAATTTTTCCAATCCATGAGCATGGGAGGTCTTTCCATCTTTTGATGTCATCTTCAATCTCCTTTTTCAGGGATTTAAAATTTTTGTTGTAGAGATCCTTGGTGTCTTTGGTTAAGTTTGTTCCCAGGTATTTTTTAGGCTATTGTGAGTTAGGAGGTCTCCTTATAGTCCTTCTCCAGTTGCTTGTTGTTGGCGAAAAGAAAGGCTACTGGTTGAGGTTAATTTTGTATCCTGCCACTTTACTGAAACTCTTAATTGTTTCCAGGAGTTTTCTGCTGGACTTTTTAGTATCCCTTAGGTAAACTAGCATACCATCTGCAAAAAGGGATAGTTTGACTTCCACTTTTCCAATGAGTTCTTCTTGCCTTATTGTCCTAGCAAGTGTTTCAAGCACTATATTGAAGAGGAATGGCAATGTGCCACAGCCTTGTTGTGTTCCAGCCTTTAAAGAGAATGTTTCTAATTTGTCTCCACTTAAGATGATGTTGCCAGTGGGTTTGTTTTATATGGCTTTGATTATATTGAGTAATGTTCTCTTCGGTCCAGTTCCCTCTAGATCTTTAAACATGAAGGGATGCTGGATCAAAAGCTTTTTCTCTATCAATTGAGATGATGGACGTTGACTTTTAATTAGCTTTGGCAAACTCACTGAACCATCCTCTCTAGTGAACTAGACACCTGATCTTGTTTTCTAGGAACCTCAATTTGTTACTCCACCCAAAATATAATGAATTAATGTGGATCTGCTTGAGAATTGGCATATCAAAGTGCTGAAAGGCAGCGAATGTATCTTCGCTGAAAACAAGAAAGATGGAGACTTATTGCTTGAAATTTTGAGTATGGTGAGATGTTTTAGGCTTAAGGATGAATGCACAAGACTGTCTGGTAAGTTAAGGGTGGATTGAAGTTTGTACTTTCCCAACTGAATCAGAAAAAATAATTTTGAATAAAATTATGTGTGAGGCCTGACTCAGGGACACGGTTCCAGAGCACAGTTTCAAGAAACATCTGGGGGATAGATGTCCACCAAATTTGGACCCATTCTTGAAAACTAAAGTTAAGAGTCAGGCTGTTTTATTCAAGTAATTGTAATCTGGCATGGTAACATCACAAAGGTATGCCGGAAATTTACAAAGAATTTAATCTTCAGTTAAAACCCCTGGAGAGGGGCTGGAGAGATAGCCTAGTGGTTAAGAATACCAACTGCTCTTGCAGAGGACCCGGGTTCAATCCCCAGCATCCACATGGCGGCTGAGAACCGTCTATAACTCCAATTCCAGGAGAACTCCAGTTCCAGGGGAATCCGAGACCCTCTTCTGACCTCTGCGGCATTGCACAACACGGGTGCACAAACTTACATGCAGACAGTACATTCATACACATAGAAAATTTAAAAAAAAAACCCTGGAGAAAGAAAATGTATTTTTGTCTACTTTAAGTTTAATAAAGTTTCTAAGAAATAATAATAAATCATATATTTTATTTCAAGTAAACTTTTAAAATATAACTCATGTAAAAAAATCCATTTTACAATTTCCTAGTTTTCAGATACTTTTTGTTTTTTAAGCATGAACTGTCATAAATGGCCATGATCATTCAACCAATGCATTTAACACTGCTCATATAATGTGGGGGAAATATGCAATGCTGCTGACTGTACAGCATGGTAGGAGCAGCATAAAGCTAACTGTTAACAGTGTGGTGTGAGGTCAGCCTGGTTTTCAAATGTGGGATGTCACTGCAGAACATTCATTTCCTTCTTTTATTTTTCATAAACATTGTGTTAGTATCTTTCCCTTTACAAGAAACAGGACGTACTAAAGTCAGCTTGTAAGAATTTATGACTTCGAGGCCTAAAATTAAGAACACTGACCAAGCTTTCTGAGCCTCTGTCAAATGGAAGAACATTTGGAATGTTTCATCTTGGGGAAATGTGGGTGATATGAAAGAGGTGTTGGAGATAAGGACATATCCCATTATCACACAGAGACTCTCCCCATGCTGTTGATTCCATCCTACTTGCAAATCATCTTGTCAGTTTCTTTATGCATTCCTGAAATTATAATTAAAATTCATATTTCTACTTCTCTTTTGAGGAAACAAGTTGATCCAAGAAAGAAAGTATTATATAGGCCATTCTTGCTAATTAAAAAGTCCCTCACTAACTAGTCCCTATTGAACAATTCTTGCATTGCAGGTATATAGTGACTGAGAGTGAAGATGTTGGCAATTCCTAATGTGGTTTATAGTCATTCACTCCTAGAAATATGCTGTGTTCTCTGTTCTAAGGATGGTGTTGTATCTGGCATGTATGCTGATGTAATGGGCGTCTCCATGAATATATGAACCTTGTTCATATAGCTAACATGATTGGCCTATATCTAGTCATATTATCTATTCTGATTTTTTCATTTATTTATTTCTACATATATATTTTTATCAAATCTAGACCCATGTTCCCCCATCCCCCCACTCCACCAGAGTTCATGCATTCTGCCTGCCAAAGATGCTTTTCATCTCTTTCTCAGTCTTTCTCAAGAAAGTTGTGGAAGTTGACTGTTTTGAGCAGAAGTTCATTGTTTCAGTCAGTTGTTTGATACAGTCCTTTCTGTTATTGTTGTTGTTGTTGTTGTTGTTGTTGTTGTTGTATTCAATATGCATCACTCCCAACTGCTTTGGACAAAAGCTCAAGGGGCCATGCACAAGAAATACTTACAACTAGGTAATTGGCACTAGCATCCACATATGAGGGATACCATTCTTCGTTTGTTTTTCTGGGACTGTGTTACTTCACTCAGCATGATGTCCTCTAGCTCCAGCCATTTTCCTGCAAAGCTCATGATGTCTTTATTTACTGTTGCATAGAACTCCATTGCGGCCGGGCGTGGTAGCACACGCCTTTGATCCTAGCACTTGGGAGGCAGAGGCAAGCAGATCTTTGTGAGTTCAAGGCCAGCCTGGTCTACAGAGTGAGTTTCCAGGACAGCTGGGGCAGAGGAGACCTGTCTCGAAAAAGCCCAAAAAAAAAAAAAAAAAAAACTCCCTTGTGTAGATTGTACCACATTTTCTCTATCCCCTCTATAGTTGAGGGGCATTTGGGTTGTTCCAGCTCCTTGCTATTGTAAAGAGAGCTGAATTAAACATGGTTGTGCATGTATCACTGCAGTGGGGTGAGTCTTGAGGGTACATGCCGTAGGAGTGGTATGGCTGGTTCAGGTGGAAAGTTCATTCTAAGTCTTCCAGGTTCTTCACACTGCTTTCATAGTGGCTGCATGAGTTTACATTCCCCCAGCAGTGGATAGAGTGTTCCCCTTTCCCCACAACCTCTCCACACTTGGTATCATTTGTTTTCTTGATCCTAGCCAGTCTTATGGAGTAAGATGATATCTTAAGTGGTTTTGATTTGCATTTCCTTAATGATTGTGATGTTGACCCACTTGCTTAAGGAGTTTCTCAGCCATCATCTAATTCCTCACTTGTGAAGTCTCTGTTCAGCTCTTTGCTCCATCTATCGAGTGGTCATTTGTTTTCTTTCTTCTTTGTTTTTTGGTAGTTTTATATTCTGGAAATCAATGCTTTGTCAGATTATTCTGTGGTGAAGTTTCCTCCAATCGTGGGATTTCTCTTAATTCCTTGATTGTTCTCTTTGATGTACAGAACTTTTGAGTTTAATGAGGTCTCATTTGTCCTGTCACCTTAATTCTTGCACAGCTGCTGTCTGATTTAGGAAGTCTTTTCCTATGCCTATGTCTTGTAGTCTGTACCAACATTTTCTTCTATTGCCTTCAGAGTTTTGGGTTTAATGTTGGGTCTTTGATCCATCTGGAGTTGACTTTTGAATTTTTTTTTATTAATTTTATTTATTTCTGTATGTGTATGAATGTACTGTCTGCATGCAAGTTTGTGCACCTGTGTCGTGCAATGCCGCGAGGAGGTCAGAAGAGGGTCTCGGATTCCCCTGGAACTGGAGTTCTCCTGGAATTGGAGTTTCAGACGGTTCTCGGCCACCATGTGGGTGCTGGGGATCGAACACCGGGTCCTCTGCAAAAGCGGTCGGCACTCTTAACCGCTAGGCCATCTCTCAGCCCCTGGAGTATGACTTTTTACAGGGCAGATGTGGGTTTAATTTCATTTTCTACAAGTGGTGATCCCGTTTTGCAAAACACCATTTGTTGAGATGCTGTCTTTCCTCCAATGTGTCTTCTTGGGCCCTCCTTTCAAATATGAGATGGCTGAAAATGTATTGTGCTTTCAGGTTTGGATCTTCAGTTTTGTTCCATTTGGTCACAGGTCTGTTTTTGTGCCAGTACCAGGCTTGTTTTATGACTATAGCCCTGTAGTACAGTTTGAAGTCTGGTATAGAGATCCCCTGTGTAGCTCTTTTCACTCAGGTTTGTTTTGGCTTTCGGGGTCTTTTGTTTTACAAATGAAATTAGGACTTTTTTTTCCAAGCTGTGAAAGAAACTCTTGGGGTATTTGTTGGGATTGTGTTTAAATCTATACAAGAGTTTAATAGAATGGACATTTTTTACAATGTTAATTTTCCCAATCCATGAGCATGGAGGTTTTCCATCTTCTTGATGTCTTCTTCATTTTCTCTTAAAGATTTTAAAAATTTTGTTGATAGAGATCTTTGGTTCTTTGTTAGTCGGTTTGTTTCCAGGTATTTTTATTGGTTTTGAAGCACTATTGTTGAGGTGGAAGGTCTCTTGAATTCTTTCTCCAGTTGCTTGTTCTTAGTGTAAAGAAAGGCCATTGGATTTTTTTTTAGGTTAATTTTGTATCTGCCATTTTACTGTTTTTATCATTTTAGGAGTTTTCCAGTGGAGTTTTTAGCATCTGTAAATAAACACTTCATGAGGTACACCAGCTCTACAGCTCCAGGCGGGGTCTGGGCGGGGGGCAGCTGGAGAGGGCGTCTCGCTCTGAAACCCGTTACGGGTCCCGGCCAGAGGGACGGCGCGCGGGTTGAGCTGAGGGTCGCGTTCCCGTCTGCTCTGTCCCGGCTGGACTTGTGGGAAGGAACCGTGGGTCGCAAGGGGAGACGCCATAAACGACGCCATGGCAGCAGGTACACGGTCTTCAGCTCTAGGCGGGGTCTGGCGGGGGGCGCTGGGAGGAGGGGTCTCGCTCTGAACCCGTCTAGCGGGGTCCCCGGCCCAGAGGGCGCGGGGCGCGGGCTAGATCAGGCCACACACTAAACCCCCCCCCCCCCCCCCCCCCGCCCCCCCCGCGCGCGCGCGCGCCAAGTGAATTGCTAAGAATCCAAGTGGTCTTCTTTTGGAGAACCTTTTTCAGAAAGAAGAGAAGACTAACTTAGGCATTCCAACATTCAATAGATAAACAAAAAACGAAAACTGAAACCTAGCCAAGTCAATACACCATAAAAAAAAAAAAAAAAAAAAAAAAAAAAATAAAAGCATCGGAAGGAGCAGCAAAACCATCCGTTAATATAGTGAAAAGTGTTTGTGAACTTGAACCACAAAAGGGAAATTCCATTTGCCAGGGACACAACGAAGGGCAAACATCGGGAAAGGCAACACGGATATCTCCCACACCCAGGCCCTACCAAACCTGGACGGAGATAGCCACAATGGGATCCCCTTGAGGAGACCAAGAAACAGACTTAGAAGAATAGATAATGCAGACATACGCAGGAGAAAATTAAAAAATAAAGAAGAAGTCAGTGGAAAACTAAAGAGAGAGATATGAAAACTCAAAAGGACCTAGAGGGATACAATGACAAACTTCGGAAAGACACAAGGAACAGAATGACCAAACTCCAGAAGAACTAGAGGAGAAAAAAAAACCAAACTCCGAATGGAGTAGAAACACTGAACAAGGAAAGCAACCAAAAAGAAAGGAGCACCAAGAAGAGGATTGAGCAGAACAAAGAGGGATTGAGAAGCTCAAACAAGGAAATGATGAACTAAAGGAAACCGAGGAGGAAAACAAAAAAGGATAGAACACTCAGTCAAATCAAGAGAAAGAAAAGAAAAAAGCCTCGAGAATAGAATGGAGGAAGCGAAAGAGAAAAAGAATAGCAGACCTGGAAGATAACACAGGAGCAATTAAAAGCTCAAATAAAGATTATGAAAAATTAAAAAATACACCAAAAGTGGAGCAACCAGGAAATGGAATATGGGGAACACTATGAAAAGCCCAAACCTCCGCATCATAGGAATTAGAGGAAAGGAGAAAACCAAAGAAATAGATGATAAAAAAAAAAAAAAAACAGAATAATAGATGAAAATTTCCCCAAACAAAATAGACAAAGCCCATACAATACAAGAAGCACATTAGGGGACCCCAAATAGCACAGATCAGAAAAGCAACACCCCAACCATATCATAGTAATAAATGTCTAGATGCCAAAACAAAGACAAATCTTGAGGGCCAAAAAGAAAGAACAAAGTCACATTACACAAGGGAAACCCATCAGGAATTACAACTGACTGTCTCACTAAACCATGAAAGGCAAGAAGAACAGGAAGCAAAGCATTCCCTGTGTTAAGGGCTATGGATGCCAACCCAGAATACGTTTTACCAGCAAAAATGTCGGACTATAGTTGAAGGAGAGAGAAAATCTTCCATGACATAACAAGATTGATGGTACATGATCTGGAAAACCAACTCTCATAAAATACTTGACGCAAGTTCAAAGGAGCGAGAAGAGAGGAGCAACAATCCTCAAACACCTAGGAAAAGAAACTAAAAAAACATAACCATAGAAGTAAAATCAAAGGCTCGAAGTCCAAATGGATAATAAAGTGAACAGGAAAGCAAACCAATCCTCTTTCAATTGTAACCTTAACTACTTAATGTGGCTAAACTCCCAATGCAAAAGAAACTTGACTGGAGAATTGATAGGAAAACAAAACCCATCTATTGCTGTCTACAAGAGAAACCCATTTCAAATTTCAAGGTAGGCACCAACTAAGGTGAAGGGATGGAAAGAAAGTATTCCAAGCAAATGGTACCAAAAAGAAAGTGGGTGTGGCTATTCTAATATCAGACAAAATAAGACTTCAAAGCAAAAGAAATCAAAAAGAGACAAAGAGGGCCATTTACATCATATAAAGAAAATTGACAGAAGACTTTCACAATCATAAAAATATCTATGCACCAAACTCAGGTGCACCAAACTTTATAAAGACAATTCTTCAGGATTCTCAAGGTAACAGATTTAATCCCAGCACACTAATACTGAGGGGCTTCAATACCCCATTAAGTCCTCTAGACAGCTCAAACAGGGACAAAGGATAAACAGAGGACATCTGAACTAAATGACACCAATACACAAATTGGACCTAACAACATCTACCGGAATATTCTACCCCCCAAACCACCAGAGAATCACTTTCTACTCCAGCACCTCATGGAACATTTCTCCAAGAAGTAGGACCATATACTGGGACACAGGGAAAAACTCAACAAATATAAAAAGATTGAAATAATCTCTGATTGAATCAGACCACAGTGCAAAATAAACTCAATATTCAAACACCAGACAATAAACCCTACAACCTACAAGAACACAGGAGACTAAAGCAACACTCGTCCTGAATAATGATGATTCAAGGAGATGAAACGAAAAAGAAAAAAAAATAAAAACATTCCTTGGAACTGAATGACAATGATATAAAACCAACACATGCAAAATCTATGGGACATTAAAAGCGAATCCTAAGAGGAAGTTTATAGCTCTAAGTGCCCACATTAATAAAAAACAGAAAGCGCACAATGTGAATGATCTAACGCAGCAGCTAAAAATTACCTGAGAGACAGCACCCAAGATGCACCCTAAACGGAGGCAGTACAAGAAGACATAACAAAACAAAGCAGGCAAGAGATTAATAAATAGAAACAAAAAAAGAAAAACCATACAAAAATCAAGAATCCAAAAGTTGGTTCTTTGAGACATAAACAAGATCGACAGAACGCGAGCTCAGTTACAAAAGAAAGAGGGAACAACTCCAAATCAATAGAATCGTGGTGAAAGGGAAATATCACAACCAGGACAATGACAAGTCCAGACCATCATACGGGATTCTTTCAAAACTTGATTATTCTACTCAAGTTTGACAAACCTAGAAGAGAAATGGATGATCATATCTGAAATCCTCGGGATCACCCAAATCTCAACCAAGAAGAGATCGCAGCTAAACAGATCAATAGTACCGGAAGAAATCAAGATGTAATAAGTAGGCCTCCCAACCAAAAAATGCCCAGGCCCGGATTGGATTCACGGCAGAATTCTATAAAATATTTCGTAAAAAAAAAAATACAAACATTACTACTTAAATTGTTTAGGAAGGATACAAACGGAGGACTTCTCCCAAATTCCTTCTATGAAGCCAGCATTTACGCTACTACCAAAACCAGGGGAAAGATTACAACCAAAAAGTGAGAAAACTATTAGACCCATCTCACTAATGAACAAGATGCAAAATTCTAAACAGGATTCTGGCAAATCGCTCCCGATACAGACTCACATCAAGGAAGACTTCACCACCATGACAAGTTGGATTCATACCAGGACTGCAGGATGGTTCAACATATTGAAACTCATAAACATATCATCAACATATCAATGGCTTGAAGGACAAAAACCCACACCATCATCTCAATTTACTGCGGGAGAAAGCCTTTGAACAAAAATCCAAGCATCCTTTCATGTTTTAAAGTCCTGGAGGGAAGTGAGGGAAGTCTGAAGGGATCAATTCCTCAATGTAATCAAAACCATGATACAGCAAACCCACAGCCATATCATCTAAACGGGAAATTGAAAAAGCATTCCCCTTAAAGGTAGGAAACTCGGCAAGGCGCCCCCTGATTCACCCACCCCCCCCCCCCCCCCCTCCTCTTCAATATAGTGCTAGAAACCTAGCTAGGGCAATAAGGCCAGAGAAAAGGAAATTAAAGGGTTCTAATTGAAAAGAGGAAGTCAAAGCTACCCTTTTTCGTGCTGATGATATGATTGTCTACCTAAGGGATGCTAAGAAACTCCACCAGAAAAACTCCTGCAGAAACGATCTAAGAGCTTTGGTAAAGTGGGCAGGATACAAAATAAACCCTAGAAAAACAGTAGCCTTTCTGTACACCCAAACAAGCAATTGAAGAAGGACTACAAGGAGAACTTCCTCACTCACAATCGCCTCAAAAACAATAAAAATACCTAGGAACAACCTAACCAAAGGACACAAGGATCTCTACAAACAAAAAATTTTCAAACCCCTGAAAAAAGGAAATTGGGAGGAAGACATCAGAGATGACAACCTCCATGCTCATGGATTGGGAAAAATAGCTATAGTAAAAAGTCCATCCTACCCAAAACTTAGTGACGAATTAATGCGATCCCAATCAGAATCCCAAGAGTTTCTCACAGGCCTGGAAAAAAAAATCCTTCAATTTTCATTTTGGAAAAAACAAAAGACCCCGAATAGCCGCAAAGCAACCCTGAGTGAAAATGAGCAATACAGGGGGATCGTATACCAGACATCAAACTATAGCTACAGGGGCTATAGTCATAAAGCAGCCTCGGGTAACAAAAAGAGAATGACCAAAAAAAAAAAAATAAAAAACTGAAGGTCCAAACCTGAGCTCAGTACAATTTCAGCCACCTTCATATTGACAAGGGGCCAAGAATGACACAAGGAAGAAAGACGGCATTTTCAGCAAGTGGTGCTGGCAAAAACTGGACACCACTTGTAGAAGAATGAAATTAAACCCCTACCTCTCCACCTTGTACAGAACGGTCAACTCCAGATGGACCGAAAGACCTCACGGTGAAAACCCCCAAAACTCTGATGTGTATAGAAGAGAACTTGGCAGCAGCCTACAAGACATAGGTTGAGGAAAGACTTCCATATAATCAAGCAGCAGCATGCCGAGAAATAAGATCGACAATTGACCAATGGACGACTCATTAAACTCAAAAGCTTCTATACATCAAGGAAGCAATAAAGAAGGGAAGTGAGGAGAAGACCACAGAGTGGAGGAAACCTTCACAGCAGATACATCTGACAAAGGCATTAACTTTCGCAGAAGTATACAAAGCTGCCAAAAAAAAAAAACAAAGAAGAAGAAAAACAATGAATCATTACCAAAGAGGATTGTAAAGACTTGAATTTTGAGACTTCAGCAGAGGAGGAGTAGAGATGCCGGACATCTTAAGAACGTGTTTCAAAAAAAAAAAAAAACAAATATTAAGGAAATGCAAATAAAACCACTCTGAGTTCACCTTACTCAATAAGACTGGCTAGGTCGAGAACACGAATGATACCAGAGGCTGGAGATGTTGTGGGGACAGGGGAACATCATCCATTGCATGTGTGGGAATGAAACTTGTACAGCCCACTGTGGAAAGGCAGTAGTGTGGAGAACCTTAGAAGACTCAAAATGAGCCCCATTTGACCCAGTCATACCACTCTGGTATATACCCACAAGACACCAACTTACTGCAAAGATACATGGCACAGCTATGTTTAATTGCAGCTCTGTTCACAAAGCAAAAAGCTGGAACCAGCCCAGTGTGCCCTTCAACTGATGAGTGGATAAAAAAAAAAAAGTTGTAAAAAACATTAAAACAAATGGAAATATATCAAAAAGAGGGTACAACATCATGAAATTTGCAGGTTAAATGGATGATGGAGTGGAAAGAAACATTATGTTAAGTGAAGTAAAACACAGTCCAGAAAACAAAAAAGCAATGATGTGTCCTCATATGTGGATGCTAGTACAATCAACCCAGATATAATATTTTCTCATGAGAGAAGGCATGCATACGTAAAAGCAAACAACAGAGAAGACTGCAGTCAGGAAATGGAACTGAAATGGTGAATTGGACTAGAGGGGGGATGGGTGGGAGACGGGACACAGGTGTATATTCGATTAGGCATATTTAATTGACGTGAAGCTGAGCAAGTACCCAGTTCGCCTAGACACTGTCTAAGGGACACTGGTGTTTTAGGGACTTAGAAAAGGAAACGTGTATATTAAACAAATTTGGTTACAGAATGCTGATAAAAATGGTAATGCATCTGAATTAATGGAATAATAATTCGCTGTTGCCCACAGTTTGCTTTACATACATCTGTGAGCAAGATTTGGGATTGACACCTACAAAATTCTCTATAATTCCTGTGTTGTACAGTATCACCTG
The DNA here is from genome assembly GCA_009823505.1 of Rhizomys pruinosus. NCBI lineage: Eukaryota > Metazoa > Chordata > Mammalia > Rodentia > Spalacidae > Rhizomys > Rhizomys pruinosus. The sequence goes on along the minus strand of VZQC01006084.1, from coordinate 2,310,547 downwards.
TAGCATTCCTCTTTAAGATGATTTAACGTAAAAATTAAGTTGCTTCCCAAGTTATAACATAAAGTCACCCACAAAGCACATGGGTGAATTTTGATGAACTCTGGTGCCGTTGACTCCACCCTATATCATGTATAATACAACTGTCTTCTGGAGACTCATACGCTAAAAAAAAGGGGGGGGGGTCAAAAGAATGAAACTATTAAAAAAAAAAAAAACCTTTGCAATTCAAATCTTAAAACTACTATTCAGGAAAGATTTGTTGTTCCAACAGGAAAAACGTACCAACTTACGGCTGAGAAAGAAAAGAATACAGTTTGCATTGAGTAGGATGTACACAAAAAGTGGCAACGGCAAGGCTGACCGTTCTGAACGATTCAAAGGAAGAAAAGCCTAGATTCTGCCCTAAAACATCGAACCCCTCTGTGGATCCTACATGTAACAACTAGTTATAACTGAGCCCTAATGAAACTTACCTTCTAGGTGCCACAAAGGTTCTGATATGAGAGACGTTTCTTGCCTTACCCCCCATAGAACAAAGAGAAAATGATGATAGATGAGGTCGTTCTCAACTGTAAATTGGAGACAACTATTTAGAGGTAATCTCTTATAAAAACTGTAAAACTGCCTTTCTTTAATTGACTTAAAGTTATAGACATCGGAACCAATATAGAAGGAGTTATTCTCTGTTCAAACCAAATATAAACTAAAGTCTAGGCTCTATGCCTCCGGCAAAAATATATTAATACAGGAAAGCCTGACATCAGCAATGGATTGTTCTACAGGGGATTTGGCCAGGGGAATCCAAGGCCCACAAAAGGTAAGGGCTCCTTGCCTGCTAATTTGAGGATACCTTACAGGAGGAGAGCATAAGACCCTGCTGCGCGAAGACCTGACGTTAACATCTGAGGGATGTATTGACGACCATACATGCAAGTGTACAGATGGCCTCTGGAATGCCAGAGAGTTGTTACCAAAGGCCACTAAACCAAATAAAGCAAACTAGGGGGTCTCCCGTGAGTCAAGCAAGACTCCACCGTCAGCACCAGCTACACTCACCTGCCTGGAAATTATGTGCAGCAGAGGCAGCCATGGTGCCGTGTATTATCCCAATTATTAATTGCTATTGGCTCTCCCTTAGAGAAAAATAACCCATGGCTGATTGCCACAAGGCTTTACATACTCTACAGGTTAGGATGTGTATTAAGCCACAGTAAGACCCTGGTCATATTTAACAGGGGAAAATTGTAATTCATGGATAAACATATCCAAACATGGTTCTATGCTAAAGTAAACTACCATAACTATTAGTGCTGCTTAAATTCACCTATATATCTAATTGCTGTTCTTCGATTAGGTCGGATTGAAAGCGTTATATCCTGGGACAAACTGTCAGCCCATGAAAGGAAACAGCCAGAACTTGACCAGAGTCCAAAGGTCAACAGCTCCAGAGAGAGTGGACTTTTTTTAGCCTCTCATTCCACCTGTGCCCCTTTTCTAAGCCTAGGAACAACTTGCGAGAAGAGTGGGGCGTGGTAATAATGGTAATGGCTGCGATTGGGAGTGAATGGTGCTTGAAAACTACCCGCAGATGTAATCTGGACACTCATTTAATCAAATTGATTGAACAAACAAACCTGTCACCCCCACGGTTGGTGGGGCTGTAGGTGTTTGTGGCACAACAGCCTGCAGATAGGTTTTGATTGAAGGATGCTTAGTACTCATGGAATTATCACTTATAGCTAAAAATGAAAAAAAAAACTGAGAGAAAGATCACCGCAGGACAGTTATGGCAGATGCACTATCTGGGATGGGGGGGAGGTGGGGGGAAGGGAAAGGAAATAATGCCTGGAACTGAATTCTGGAAAAAATGTATGAAATGCCAAGCATCAATAAAACTAATTTTAATTAAGAAAAATAAATAAATAAAATAAGTTAAACAATCATCATCAGCAAATAGGATAGCTTGACTTTCCTCTTTTCCAAATTAGTATCCTTTTAATTTCCTTTCTTTGCCTTATTGCGGATTTAGCAGTGTTCACGCACTATATATTGAAGAGCAGTGGGTGACAGGGGGCAGCGCTGTCGAGTTCCTACCTTTAACGGGAAGTTTTTGTCACTTCCCCATTTAGGATGATATTGGCTGTGGGTTCCCTGTATATGGCTTTGATTACATTGAGGAATGATCCCTCCAATCCAATTCCTTTTAGGACTTTAAGCATGAAGGGATGCTGGATTTTGTCAAAGGCTTTTTCAGCATCAATTGAGATGATGGTGTGGTTTTTGTCTTTCATTCAATCTATGTGTTTAATGATGTTTATTGATTTTCATATGTTGAACCATCCCTGCATCTCTGGATGAATCTGACTTGGTCATAATGGATGATTTTCTTGGTGTGGGTCTGTATGCGATTTGCCAGTATCCTGTTTAGAATTTTGGCATCTGTGTTCATTAGGGAGATGGGTCTATAATTCTCCTTTTTAGTTGTATCTTTGCCTGGTTTTGGTAATAGAGTGATGCTGGATTCATAGAAGGAATTTGGGAGAATTCCTTCTGATTGTATCCTTCTAAACAGTTTCAGTATTACACCTTTTTATATACCTATATGCTCAGGGTTATATAAAATTTTCTCATGGGTAAAAGGGTCTTAAGTGGTGCAAAGTTTAAGATTCCTTGCCCTATAAGAATGTGTTACTAGGTTTCTGACTCTGAGAAGAACAATTTTTTTCACATCATTTACTTTTCCTTTAAAAGGATCTGAATATAAAGCTACTAGCCTCCTTCGGCTTTCATAACTGCCAAAAATCCAATTCAAATGAGCTTAATCTTTACTTTCTTAAGGTATTTGCTCTACACATCTCATCACTCCATCTCCATCAACCAATGGCCTCACTGTCTTGTCTCCAGTGTGGAGACACAGGCTCATTCAACATTTTTATCCATTTCAGTTCATATAGTTATATAGTGTAATTATTAATGGTAAAGTGCATTAAATATTGAATAAAGAATTTACAGAGACTTTGATGTTTTTACACAGCTTTAACCCCAACATTATTTAAATAGTACACTTAAATTCTTCTTAGAAAGGAGTAAAAATGGTCTGTCAACTAAAATATGTCAAATTATTGAGAGGATTGGAAATTATATTTGGGGGCAAGCATGAAATCTACAACCAAGTGAGAAAAGAAATTCTCAAGAAGTAAGATTTGCAATAAGTTTATAAAGATCTGGATAAAGAATAAACAGATACTAACTACTGTGGGTTTGGAAAAATTATCTTAAAGACAACAAAAAATGTAGTGCCTTAAGAATAGCCATATATTTCAGTAAATAGGGGAAATCTCATCCCTAGAAATATTTCAAACAATTCTAAAAATTGTTCAATATACATTTTCAATTCATGTCCTAAAATCATGAAGATAAATTTTAATTTCTATTTCAATTTAATTTCAACCGAACTGCTGGTTAACTATTACAACACAATACTCATGGCTGAGGAAAGATTTTTACCCAAAATACTTTTCCAAGATACTAAAATAAGCTATAAACTCTTCCCCTATTATTCCACAGCTACATTTAGAAGACAATTCCCAGCTTTGTACAGTACAAAGAAAGCGTCACTATCTAATGGAAAGGCAAACATAAGAACAGGTGTCAAACAATGCAGCTAACATTGAGGAAAGCAGAGCAGGAAGCCTGGATGTGGGACTCAGAGCAGCATTTCAAACTGGCAATGCTGCTTCTTCTGTGAAGAGAAGACTTACAGGATCAACGCACTGAGTGTGTGGCTTGGGCACTTGCTGCTGCCAAGGAAACAAGCTGCGGCAGTGAATAATCATAAGAGAATGAAGCGTTCCATTTCTATGGAGCAGCCCAATGCAAAGCAGTTCTGATTGACTTCTGTCATCCATTCTAACTCAGTTTAGCCGCTTTGTTAACACCTGAAAGTCGCTATTGTTCAGTGCACAAACTATGATATCAGATGAGTTTGTAGAGACTCAGAAGTATGAAAGAACCTTAAAGGCCAGTGGTACTCTTAAAATTTCAAGGTGGTAAGACATACAGAGAAAACTGTGTATAGCTCACAAAGGAGTTAAGTCTTAAACTTTGTGATCTGAAAATATATCATCTTAGGAATTAAACTTAAACACTGGGATCTTGCTCTTATGATTATTCAGAAATGTGTGCGTGTGTGTGTTTTCTGAAACCAATCCATATTAGTAAGCCATATATATATATATATATACATGTATATATACATGTATATAGGTATATATGTGGAAGTAATTCTTGAGGTCATTAGGACACTTTATTGGAAAATAATACACTAACATTTTTACTCTCAGGATTAAAGAATTTAGGGTGCAGTTGTTCTCAGTATGAGAATAAAAATGCTATTTTATGCCTAAAATAAATTCTGAGAATAAGCCTCCCTGGAAAATCCTAATTAGTTTGATTATCACAGAACTGGAAATTATTATTTTAAAACTTACAAGGGCTTATTTTGGAAAATGATGGCAAAAGAAATTACCCAATGAGTCATTCAAAAAATAAAATACCTTTCTTTTAAATTCCACTAAGTCTATTATTTGTCATATTCAAAGTCTGTACAATGAGAATTAGTTTTAGATTGTTTATGAGAAAAATATAGTTGAATAAGTACTCTATAAGGGGAAAAATTAATAAATATTAATATATGAACCAATTTAGAACTAATAAGAATGTATTTGAAATTCATCTATAATTCAACTTAGCCCTAAATTTTGGACTGAGTAACAAAGAATGAAGAGAGATTGTATTACATCTTCATGTTAAATTAGTAAGTCCAATAGACACCAACATATTATTTGTCGATTTTTTTATCTGTCAACTCTTCTCATAATATATACTATAGCCCCACAGCTTAGTGGTACAGAAGGCTGTTGTCTTGCCATTTGCAAAAGACCAAACCACACCACATAAGCACTCTTCAGGACTCTGCTTGTATCATAGCTGCTGCCATCCCATCCACTACAGCCAATAATGGGACAGGAAAGAGATTGTATCAAAAGGAGACTTTGACAAGGAATGAAAAATCTAGGTGTGGAAGAATGAATAGGAAGTTTGATATTTACATCTGCTACAACATTAACAGTATTTTATCAATAAAGGGAAAATTTATATAGATTTTTTTTCCAACCAAACTAGTGACTAAATTTAAATATAGGCTACTTTTTTGGAAAAAGTCTTTACCTTCTGATTATGCATCAAGATAGTCATCCTTCAAGGAGAGTGACAGTGTAAGATTTCAAGTTGCACTGCCTAACACAGATAATCTTAGGAACTTTTAAATTATGTCTGTAGACAGAATGGAATGAGACTCAAAATTGAATATGTATGCATATATACATACATAGCTCATCTTTGCTGCTAACCTACTCAAGGAGAGAGAAAATGTCAGACATTGCTGCCTACAATTTAATTGTGAAGCAGTGTTTTATTCTAAACTCACTTCCCTTAGAAATAAGGTTATTATAATATCATTTTCTGAGGAAAAGAATAATTGTCAACACAGAAAGCCTGGTTCTAGGTAGTACAATGCAATATCCGCCATTTGTCTGCAATGATCAATTACTAGTCATCCATTCTGTCACACACACACACACACACACACACACATGCACATGCACACACACACACACACACACACACAACTCTAAAGCACTTACAGCTTTACAGTCTCAGCACAAATCTCACCTTTATGAAATGCCTGCCTTATTCTTTGCACTACCTTCTTCAAGTTTACCAAAGAAGAAAAATTAAAGCCAATAAAAGGAAACATCTATAGAGCAAAAACATTTTCGAATATATTCACTGGGCACTTGTATGGTACTGATAATGTCTTGATCCAGCAGCACTAATGAATGCATTATCTATAAATATCTGGCAAAGAATTGCCATCAAATGGATGGCTCCACGTCTGACTACCCAGGATCAATCTAATACCTCTGCCAAAATTCAAAGGAAACATGTTTCTCATTGACTCTGAGTAATAGTAGCTTACGGAGAAAAGTTAGCATGTGAATGACAGCCGCAAGTGTGGATGAGACTTTGGTGATAATGGGCCTATTATAATAACATGCTATGTGTTTTACTTTGTATTTAGAGCTTCTCAAATACTGTTAAGTATATATGATGGGACTTCAGAAACTACAAAGTACTGTAACATGTGTATATTAGTTTTAAAAACACAGTGTTCCAAAACAAACTAAGATACATCTTCTCAAATCATGTGAAAAATGTAAGAAAGGAGGTTATAATTGTCCAGTATTTTCTCTCTTTTACATTAATATTGCTTTTTTTCCAGTCCTGTGTTCTGAAAGTGAAAAAATCCCAAACTGGAAAACGTCAGGATCCATATCAGCTTTTTTGGTCTCCTGCTTCAGTTTGCTCAGTAATAAATTCAAAGCCAAGAGGATAGTATCTTCTTTCCCGTTTTCCCATGCTTACAACTTGGTGGAAATAATTTAGGGTAGCATCCTTTCAGCAAAGTTATGTTGAGAGACAAACAGATGGACAGACAGACACAAAGACAGACAGACAAAGACACACAGAGAGAAACAGAGAAAGACAGAGACACACAGACACAGAGGCAGACAAAGACAGAGTAAAAGATTAAGTGAAATAACAAAGCCGGAGTAGAGAAAGTACTTGACATGTAACTCCATACCGGGCAAGAACAGGGGATTGCTATTCTTTTCATATTCTCTATGGGACGTTTAGTAACCATGGCAACAGCAGCACCTGCAGCCTCACAGCAGTATGAAAAACCCTTCTCAATGTGTAGATATCATTACACAGGCATAAATGAAAACTAGTTCATAAAGGAGAGGAGTCACTGCTAATGGACATTCCCCTCCTCTGATTAAAGGGTAACCTTGTCACTTGGCTGGTCTTCCCACAATGGCTGACTCCCTTTGACCTATCTTCTCCTATGAGTTCTTGTTCTCTTATTTGCTGATTTTACAATATACACAACTCCAGATTCTACTATCATTTCACCTATGTTCCCAATTCCAAGTAGAAGTTAGAGCTTCCAGTTTGCTCAGCTAGAGCAGTGCTCTTGATTTACAATGACCTCCAAGCTAATGGGAAACAATATCTATGCCCAGCTTGATTACTGCTTGCATATTGACTTTTCTTGCTGCCGTGACAAAATGCCTTTCAGAAAAATATGTAAGAGTGGAGGTTTCATTTTGGCTCACAGTTTCAGAAATGCAATTCATCAAAGCGAAAGAGGCATGGTGAAGTTCTTGGTACTTGAGAACGTGGCAAGACTCCACATGTGGCAGAGACTCTTCATATGGTGCAGATCAGAAATTCCAGTAAGAGTTTGAGTAGAACTGGGAGGGGGGATAAACCTTCAAAAGTCCTAAACAGTGCCTGATCTCCTCCAACCAGCCCCACATGATAAATTTTCTACCCTTTTCCCAAAATAACACCACCATCTGAGGAACATGCACTCTAAACATGAGCCCATGGAATGTTTCGGATTAAAACTTTCATACATGTCCTTGAAAATGAAATTGACAGGTAAATGGATGGACCTGGAAATAATCACCTTGAGTGAGGTAACCAGACTCAAAAAGATAAATGTCACATGTTCTCTGTCACAGCTCAATGCTAGCTTCGAAATCATAGATATGCATGATTCAACTCGAAAACCAAGAGAAGTCAGGAAACGAATCCAGTTTTTGAAATTGTGAATGCAGCCTAACATATAGGAAATGCTATTCTGTAATGCCAGGCTTTGTAAAATATGAAATTCAAGTTCATTTTGTGGCGACAGAGCGCCATCTTATGGACTAGTACAGAAACAGTCAGGAAAGTTAGTTACTGTGCTACTGTAAATAGCTGAAGTTTTGGTATTATGTCTAATATTATGTCTATAACCTACTGTTCTGTATTTTATTGATTCTTTGAGAATTTCATATGTTGTATTTGATCATATTCAGACCCTTTTCCCCATCTCCACTTTCCACCGACTGCCTCCCTCTGATTTCATTTATCCTATGAATACCTTTCTTTTTTACATATCCCTATTGATTCTAATCTGTGTTCTCCAAATGCTCTGTGGTGTGGATCCATCTTATGAAGTCTGGTCAACCCATGAGGCATCATACCCTTAAAGAAAACTGACTCTCCTTCTCCCAGTGCCTATCAGTTCCCAACAGATCCTCAGATATGGCTGTGGTTTTTTTGTTCACTTCTCCCATCCATGATGGGCTTTGTCTGTTTTGGGCTTGCACAGGCCTTTTACATACAGTCACAAATACCATGGACTCATAGGTGCAATGCCCTGTAGAGTCCAGACAACAAAGTTTACTATATTCATCTACCATCTCTGGCTCTTAAATCGCCCCTCTCCTTCTTCCACAATGGTCCTTTGAGCCTTAGGAGGAAAGGGTATTATATAGGTATCCCATTTAGTACTGAGCATTCCATAGTCTCTTATTCTCTTTAGGTTGACCAGTTGTAGCTCTATGTTAATTGTCATCTATTGCAAAAAGAATCTTCTCTGGTGAGAGTTGAGAGATGCACTAATTCATGGATATAACAATAAGCCATTAGCAGTCAGATTAATACTATGTCTATTTATCAGCTTAATAGAAGAGGTTCTCTTCTATGGCCTGTCTAGCCACAGGTTCTTAGCTCTGATAACAGTGACTGGTATGGGCTCCATCTTGTGAAGTTGGACCTTCAATCCAATCAGAAGGGGGTTGGTTACTCCCATAACATCCATGTCACTATTACATCAGTAGGCATCACTTGCTGGGCCAGTTATTATTATAGCTCTCAAGGCTCACAGCTGGGTAAGGATGCTGTTTGCTTTTCTCTTCCAGTAGCATGCACCCTCCAGCACTATGAAAGCTAGCCAATAGAGATGAAACTTTGAAGTCTGTAACAACTTGATTTCTCCTTGTTTGTTCAATGACTCCCATATGTTGTGTATTCACTGCATATTACTACAGGATTACCATCAATTCCTGGCAGATAACAAAGAGCAGTGGCAATAGTAGTATTGTTTATGAGTCTGTATGACTTCCTTGTTCAACAACTACAGAATAGGGAATCTATTCCTGGAAATGGGCTTTTTTTGTTAGCCTGTGGTCTCTGGTAGGACCATTGAACCTCCATTATAGGGTACATATATGTATGTATATATTCTGGTTATAAAATTTGTAGGTAAATGAACATTTACTGGAAACATTCATCCTAAGTGAGATAACCCAAACCCAGAAAAACAAACATTGTGTGTTCTCTCTCATAAGTGGATGTTACCTTTGAATCATTAGGTTTATTTCAGTCAGAAAAGCCATAGAGGTCAGGAAAATAAAGGACCATAGTTGGTTATGAGATGGGAGATAGAATTCAATGATATAAAGTGTGAAATGGGATAGGAGGGGTTAAATAGAGTGGGGAATGGTAAGGCAGGACAGAGTAAGGGGAGGGATAATTAACACTAAAAAGTTTTCGAAAAACTCCTATGAAAACCTACCACTATAGAAGTTTCTCAAAATTAAACATAAATAAGAGTCCACTTAAAAATATTTCAAAACTTCTACTTTTTTCCCTTATTATTGATGTTTTGTCTATTTCATACATCATTTTTCAGTTCAGTTTAGACATATTCCCCTTTCCCCTTCCCCCCACCCCACCCCAGTTCATGCATTCTGCTATACATGTCCTACATATTTTTTCAGTCGTTTTAAGGTTTTTCTCTGTAAAGGTTTATTGTTTGGGGCAGAATTTAACTATATCACTCCATGCTTTGACCCAGCCCTTATGTTGTGGTTCCCTCCCAATTGTATTGTTCCAAAATATGCCTATATAAGCATCATATATGTATCCTGCCACTTTACTGAAACTCTTACTAGTTTCTAGGAGCTTTCTGGTGGAGTTTATCCTAAGGTAAACTATCATATCATATGCAAAGAGGGATAGTTTGACTTCTTCTTTTCCAATTAGTACTCCTTTAATTTCACTTTCTTGCCTTATCGCCCTAGCAAGGTTTTCAAGCACTACATTGAAGAGGAGTGGTGATGGGGGCAGCCTTGCCAGGTTCCTGCTTTTAGGGGGAATGCTTCTAATTTTTCTCCATTTAGGATGATGTTGGCTGTGGGTTTGTTATATATGGTTTTGCTTATATTGAGGAATGTTTCCTTCAGTCCAATTTCCTCTAGAACTTAAAGCGTGAAGGGATGCTGGATCTTGTCAAAGGCTTTTACCACATCAATTGAGATGATTGTGTGATTTTTGTCTTTCAGCCCATTTATGTGTTTTATGATATTTATTGATTTATGTATGTTGAACCACCCCTGCATCTCTGGTATAAATCCAACTTGATCATGATGGATGATATTTTTGGTTTGGGTCTGTATGTGTTTTGCAAGTATTTTGATGAGAATTTTTGCATCTATGTTCATTAAGGAGATGGGTCTATAGTTTTCTTTTTTGGTTGTGTCTTTGCCTCATTTTGGTATTAGAATGATGCTGGCTTCATAGAAGGAGTTTGGGAGATTCCCATCTGTTTACATCCTTCTGAATAGTTGGAGTAGTAATGGTTGTAAGACCTCCTTAAAGGTTTTATAGAAGTCTGCTCTGATAACATCTGAGCCTGGGCATTTTTAGTTGGGATTTTTTTTTACACTTTCAATTTCCTCAAATGTTATGGGTCTGTTTAAATTGTCAATCTCCTCTTGCTTTAGCTTTGTTGATTCCCAGGATTTCAGATATTCATCCACTTCTCTTAAGTTTTCAAATTTAGTAGAGTATAGGTTTTTGAAGTATTCTCATATGAGTGTCTGGATCCTTTTTTATTTGTTGTGGTGTTTCCTTTTTCATCACTATTACTATTGATTTGGAGTAGTTTTTTACTTTCTTTTGGTTAACTGGGATAGAGGTCTGTCTATCTTGTTTACCTTTTCAAAGAACCAGCTTTTGGAATTCATTGATTTTTGCTACTGTTTTCTTTGTTTCTATTTCATTGATTTCTGCTCTGATTTTTCTTCTTGTCTGTTGAGTTTAGGGTTCATTTGTGGTTGTCTCTCAAGTATTTTTAGCTACAGTGTCAGATCGTTTATTTGTTCCCTTTCTGTTTCTTGAATGTGGGCATTTAGGTCTATAAATCCCTCTTAGGACTGCTGTTTAAGTATCCCACAGGTTTTGTTGTGTTATGTTGCCTTTTTCATTTAGTTCCATGAATACTTTTATTTCGTTATTTCTTCCCTGATTCATTCATTGTTTAGGATTGTGTTATTTAGTCTCCATGTGTTCTTGTAGCTAGTTGGGCTTATTCTGCTGCTAATATTGAGCTGTATTGCACTGTGGTCTTATAGAATTCATGAAATAATTTCAATCCTTTTGTATTTGTTGAGATTTCTTTTGTGTCCCAGTACATGGTTGATTTTGGAGAATGATCTGTGGGGCACTGAGTAGAAAGTATATTCTCGGGTGTTTGCATGGAATATTCTTTAAATGTCTGTGAGGTCCATTTTTTGTATTGTATTGTTTAGTTCCATTGACTCTCTGTTTATTTTTTTATCAAGTTGATCTATCCAATGGGCTCTGTGGAGTATTGAAGTCCCCTACTGTTAGTGTGTTGGGATTTGTCTGTGTCTTGTAGTCCTGCAGAATTGTGTATATAAAGTTCAGTGCACTCGAGTTTGTTGCATAAACATTTAGGATTGTGAAATCTTCCTGGTTAAATATTCCTTTGATAAGGATGTAATGGCCTTTTTGTCTTTTCTGATTAACTTTACTCTAAGGTCTATTTTGTCTGATATTAGAATAGCAACTCCTGCTTGTTTCTTGGTACCATTTTCTTGGAATATTTTTTCCATCCTTTCACTCTAAGGTGGTGTCTCTCTTTGAGGGTCAGATGGGTTTCTTGTAGACAGCATATAGATGGATTCTGTTTTCTAATCTAGTCTCCCAGTCTATGTCTTTTGATTAGGGAGTTTAGACCATTAATATTTAAGGTTATTTTTGAGAGATGTGTGTTGCTTCCTTTCACCTTATTTTTTGCCTGCATTCTTGGTCTAGGTTTGTACTTACATTGTTTTGCTTTTATTAATTTCTCTCTTTAGTTTCTTAGGGAGATAGTTGCTTCTTTCCTCTGTTCTTTGAATTGCTTCTAGTATTTTCTGAAGTGTTGGGTTTTTTAACATGTGTTCTTTCATTTTGTTTATGTCATGAAAGATTTTTCTTTCTCCTTCAACTGTAATTGACATTTTTTCTGAGTATAGTAATCTGGGTTGGCATTTAAAACCATTTAGCACTGGGAATACTTTGGTCCACGTTCTTCTGGCTTTCATATTTTTCACTGAGAAGTCAGCTGTAATTCTGATGGGTTTCCCCTTATATATAATTTGTTTTTGTTTTTTCTCTTGTAGCTTTCAGTATTTTGTCTTTGGTTTGAGCATCTAGCATTTTAATTATGATATGGCACAGGGAATTCTGGTCTTTTCTATTTGTTGTTCTATGTGCTTCTTGTATTTGTATGGGTTTGTCTTTATTGTGGTTTGGGGAAATTTTCTTCTATTATCCTGTTGAAGATCTGATCAATACCATTGTCTTGGGATTCTTGTCCTTCCTCTATCCATATGATGTGAACATTTGGTCTTTTCATAGTATTCCACATTTCCTGGTTGTTCCACTCTTATGTTTTTTAAAAAAATTTTCACAATCGTTACTTGAGCATTTTAGTTGTTCCATGTTGCCCCGTGGTGTGATATTCTTTTTTCTGCTTCATCGATTCTGCTTCTGAGGCTTTCTCCCATCTTTTCCTGTTGATTGGATGAATGTTGTTTCCTTTTTCATTTCTTCTTGTGTTTTCTTTAGTATTTCCACTTCCTTTTGGAGCTTGTCATTCTCTACTTGTAGCTCCTTGCTTTGCTGGTCAGTTTCTTTTCTCATTTCAGTCTGAGATCTTTTCAGTGTTTCCACTTCCTTCCGGAGTTTGTCATTCTCTTCCTCTTGTTCTTTTCAGAGTTTATCATTCTTTCCTTCTAGATCCCTCCTGAGTTTCTCATTCTCTCCCCTTAGTTCTCTGATTTGTTCTTTATAGTCTTTGATTTCTTTGACTATGTCTACGATTGTTCTTCTAAGGTCCATGTCTTGGTTTTCTTCCAGGGAGATCTCATTGTAGGGATCTTCTATAGGACTGGTAGGGTTTGGTGTGGATTTATTATGAATTTTTCCCATGTTGTTTTTTCATTGTGACTTTGGGATGTGGGTTTGTTTGTTTGCATTCTGTTGCTAATCTCAAATGTTAATATGGAGGACTGGTTGGTCAGTCACTGCTTCCTGTTGGTCAGTTCCTCTATGTTGGCTGCGCAGCCTAGAATCACTAACACTGCACCCACTGGATTGTCTGCACCAAAACTCAGGGGATTGGGGGGAATTTGTTTCCTTGGCCTTTGTACTGGTCCCCTGAGGGTGGCTGGGTGACTGTGCTCATGCTGCTTATACAGGAGGAGGGATGTGGTGTCCTGCCTGGTTCCTGAAGCCCAAGACGCTGGTGCTGGCTCCCTGTCACTTTTCCGGCCCACCTGAGTGTGTGCCATCCTCCTGGATGTCTCCCTGAAAACTACTTTTTAAAACAAAAACAGAAAAATGGAGCTAGAGAGATGACTCAGAGGTTAAGAGCACAAGCTGTTCTTGCAGAGGACCCAGAGGATCCTAGCATCCACCTGTCAGCTAACAACCATTTATAGCTCCAATTTCAAGGTATCCAGCACCCTTCTCTGACCTCCATGGGCACTGAATGGCATGGGTACACTTACATACATGCAATGCACTCATACACATAAAATAAAAATAAATAAAATAATTTTTACAAAATTTATTTTAAAGAGACCATATAATCCAAATGTACCACCTGACAAGGAAACTCGCCTTCTAAAATTAAATATAACTTACTTCAATATAGACAGTACATTTTGGTACTGGAACTTACATATTTCTAAAAAGTAAATGACAAGTTATATACATAGCTATGTACATGCTAATGTATGTGAAACTGAAATTCTTAAAAATCTATTGAGCCTGATAAACTGATAAATACTTTTAATCCTATCATTCAGGAGGATAAATTTCCATGGTTGCCTGGGATACAAGGTGAGAAACTGCCTCCACTCCAATACATAGGCATGCGTATGTCTCAGGGTGTAGGGGCGAGTGTATGTTCCTCAATAACTTTTTCTTCAGAAAATGTTTATTTTTTAAAGAATAATTGCAGAGAAATATTTTACGAATGAAAATACTCATAACTATGAGAGGAACATTAGACACTGGGAGCATGTCAACATGAGTCTCAACTGGAAGACCGAGAGAACATTGTCCAGGAAACTATTTCATTTACTGATCTGAGTTGCCAGGAAGAGGTTATGATGGAGGAACAGACATGGCTAGGCAGAGCAGAGTATCTTAAGATTCTCAAGCACTCATCATCGTCATCATCATCATCATCATCATCATGATCATCATCATTGAGACTAGAATGGACATCAAGTGAGGGACGGGTTTCTAATAAGAACTTCAAATGCTCCAGAGAAGTTTCCAAGGGCAGGAGATGAAACTTGGTCCTGGAATCTGAATTTTTTCATTTGAATATTTATACTTGAGGTAAGAAACAGGTGGAACATAAAAGCTGTCAACACATGAACAGCCCACATCACTCTTTCAAGGGTGAATAAATGGGAAGAAGTCCTTGTGACACCAGGATTTTCATACCTGATGAGGACCCCAGGCTGCACAGGGTTTCTTGGAAGCCAGGATGGCTCTCCCAGGAACATCCTTTCCTTTCTTTCTCATTGGTACCTTGAGTTATGAGGGCTAAAACTTGGGATCCTCATAAAACCAAAAATCAGAAACAGTTTTTAACATGACAAAGGGAACAATTTGGCACCACAGTCATGAAGAGGTGTTTCATCCTAGAATGCAGACACAGTTTTTACTACATCGTCTACAGTTTTAAACTCAAATGAATTGAGACTCACTTGGACAATTATCACTGGGCTGCCCAGCCACTTCTCCAGCTCTGACTTTGAGATCAGACCAGCACTCATATCACCAACCCCACACGGGCCATGGACCTTTCTGTTCTGATGCTTGGGTTTTGATGATCCAAGTACCCAAACAGGGGATCACAGAGCTCCATGCCTTGCATGGGGTCCATCCACTAACACATGATGCTGTGGTCCATCCACTAACACATTTCAACACTCTGAATAGATTCCATCCTTACACAGATTATGTTTGGACTCCCTGCATCCTTGTTCCCTGAAATGATTCCTCTTCTCCATTCTTTGGGGATCACCAGCTCAGCACTGCAGAGCCTACACCTACTCCTGTCTTCACTGGACTCAAGCCTATTACATATTAAGCCTCTGTCTAAAGTGGATGTTGGGGCTGCGGAGATGGCCTAGAGGTTAAGAACACCAACTGTTCTTGCAGAGGACCCAGGTTCAATCCCCAGCACCCACATGGAGGCTGAGAACCATCTTTAACTCCAGTTCCAGGGGAATCTGACACCCTCTTCTGACCTCCGTGGCATTGCATGACATGGGTACACCAACCTACATGCAGACAGTACATTCATACACATAAAAAATAAGTAAAATTAAAAATATATATAATAATAATTTTTTTTTAAAAAGTGGATGTCAGCCGGGCGTGGTGGCGCACACCTTTAATCCTAGCACTTGGGAGGCAGAGGCAAGCGGATCTTAGTGAGTTCAAGGCCAGCCTGGTCTACAGAGTGAGTTCCAGGACAGCTGGGGCTACAGGGAGACCTGTCTCGAAAAGACCAAAAAAAAAAAAAAAAAAAGTGATGTCTTCTGGGTTTTCCAGTCTCAGATGTTCACTCTTCTCTTAGCCCTCCCCCAACTTTCCTTCCACTGCCATACCTTATAAGTGGTTATAGGACTGAATTGTTCTAGAATGGTCTTCAGGAATAAAAGAAGATCACAATTCCTAGGATACGGAGGTTTGATCTTTTCATAGTGTCACATATTTCCTGGTTGTTCCACTTTTGTGTATTTTTAAATTTTTCATAATCTTCATTTGAGCTTTTTAGTTGCTCTGTGTTATCTTCCAGATCTGATATTCTTTGTTCTGCTTCCTCCATTCTATTTCTGAGACTTTTTCCATTCCTTTCCTCTTGATTGGATGAGTGTTCTATTTCCTTTTTCACTTCATCCTGTGATTTCTTTAGTATTTCCACTTCTTTTTGGAGCTTCTCAGTCTCTTCTTGGTGCTCCTTACTTTGCTGGTTGGGTTCCTTTTTCAGTGTTTCCACTTCCTTCTGGAGTTTGTAATTTTCTCCCTCTAGTTCTTTCTGGAGTTTGACATTCTCTCCCTTTAGTTCTTTCCAACGTTTGTCATTGTCTCCCTCTAGGCCCTTCTTGAGTTTTTCATTCTCTTTCCTTAGTTCTCTGACTTCATCTTTATATTCTTTAATTTTCCTGAATAGGTCTGCAACTGTTCCTCTAAGATCTGTTTCTTGGGTCACCTCCAGGGGGATCCCACTGTAGCAATCTCCTACAGGGTTGGTAGAGCTTGGTGTGGAATTATCCCGCACCTTTCCCATGTTGTCCCTTCATTGTGTCCCTGGCATGTGTTTCCCTTTTTTTGCCTGTATTCCGATGCGAATCACAAATGTCTTTTCACTGTATTGAAGGCTTGCTTTGCTTGCCTCCTTCAGATGCCTTTTTTTTCCTCCTTGTTTATGGAGTGTTGACATGTCTAGGTTTCATACTACTCCTGGGTATATACCCACAAGACTCATCTTACTGCAGAGATATATGCACAGCTATAATTTTTGCAGCTCTGTTCACAATAGCAAAAAGCTGGAACCAACCCAAATGCTCCTCAACTGACAAGTGGATAGAGAAAATGTGGTACATCTACACAATGGAGTTCTATGCAGGACTAAAAAAAAAGACAATGTCATGAACTTTGCAGCTAAATGGGTGGAACTAGAAGATATTATGTTAAGTGAAGTAACACAGTCCCAGAAAAACAAACGATGAATGGTATCCCTCATCTGTGGATACTAGGGCCAATAGGCACAGTTGTAAATATTTCTTGTGGGAAGTGATGTATATTGGAAGGAACAACAACACCAACAACAACAGAAAAGACTGTATCAAAGAACTGACTGAAATGGTGAATCTGGTGTGGTGGGAGGGCTGGGAGGAGGACATGGGTCTATATTTAATTAATGTATATTTAACTGATGTGAGTTTAACAGGTATCCAAATACGCCCAAACTTTGTCTACATATTATATGGTATTTTAGGTAAAATACCATAATATTATATGGTATTTTAGTAAAAGTAAAAATGTCTGTATTAAACAACATTGGTTAAAAGGTTTTAATTAAAACAGTAATACATTTAAGCTAATTGGAAATATAAATTGTTGTACACATTTGTTTTACTTAGAATTTGTATAACAACATCATTAGGATTAATGTATACAAATGTTCTCTATAATTTTGGGGTTGTAGAGTATCATCTTGTAACATTTTCTTTTACCTGTAGGATAATCTAACTTAAGAAATTAAGTTTGCTTCCCAAAATACAACATGCAGTCAATGATAAATAGCTTGGGTGAATTTAAGGAAAATTAATACCTTGATTCCTGGTTATAGGTATGTGTACTACAACTGCCCTTTTTGAGATTCATGGGTCAAAAATTAAAAACCTAAAATAAAAAGGGAGGATACAGTTATATATTAAACCTTTTGTCAATTTTTTCAATTTAAATCTTAAAACTAACTATGGGAAAAGATTTGCATGTTCCCCACAGGTCAAAACGTCACCAACTTAATAGCTGGAAAGGAAAAGATACATCTAAACATTAAAAGGAAGAAAATCCTCAGACTGCTATAGACATCAAACATCTCTATGGATCCTATTTGTAACAACAGTTTATGAGTTCCTAATGAACTTTACCTTCCAGGTACTGCAAAGTTTTAATATGAGAGACTTTCATGATGGTAATGAAGTCATTCCCTAACTGTAAATTAGAGCCAACTGTTATAGAGGTAATCTCTTATAAAACTGGTATAACTGCTTTTTTTAAATGACCAATAGACATAGGAACTGTGAAAGGATTATTCTCTATTCAGAGCCAAATATAATACTAAAGTCTTTATAAGTTGTGCAATTAAGCAAAATATATTAATACAGGAGAGCTCTGATATCAGCGATGGATTATTCTGCCAAGGAGATGTTGGCCAGGGGACCCAAGCCCCCCAAAAGGTAAAGGCTTCTTGCCTGTAAACTGGAATACCTGCAAGAAAAGAGGCAGTAAGGTGCTGGTGTTGAAGACCTGGTGTAAGCATGGGAAAGATGTATTGAGACCACACTAGCAAATGTACAGTTGGTCTCTGGAATGCCAGAGAGTGTTACCAAAGGCCAATAAATCAATAAAGCAAATATTGGTCTTCTTTTTTTATTTATTTTTTTATTTTTAAGGGATTCTACAATATAATGACACAGTTGTTTGCAGATAACATTGATGTTACTCAGTATGTCATACAATTAGGTAATTGGTGCATTTTACAAGTATATATGTCCAAATTTTGAACAACCCAAGGTTCCCACAGTCCAGTTGGAGAAGCTTGTATATTGGTCTTCTTGAGTCAAGCAAGACTCCTCCATCAGCATCAGCTACACCTCACCTGCTTGGAAATACTATGCAACAGTGGCAGCCATATGTCTGAATATCCCAAATATAATTGGCTAGTAGCTCTCTCCTAGGAGGAATAATTCACAGCTGATGCCACAAGCTTACATCCTTTAGTGGTTAGTAGATGTTATAAGCCACTGTAAGACCTTGTCATCTTTTACAGAAAAACTATAGTTCATGGATTAGCATACCATCCAAACATCTGTGTCTACTCCGACGTAACCTACTATAATAATTAGTACTGTTTAAATGCCTGTATATCTAATTGCTTGTGTTTCATTAGTAGGATTGAAAGGTTATTCCTGGATAAACTGCCAACCCATGAAGGGAAACAGCCAGAACTGATTAGAGTCCAAAACGACATCTCCAGAGAAAGTAGACTGATTTGCTTCTCACCTACTTGTGCCCCTTTTCTGTTTTTTTTTTATTTTTTTAATTTTTGTATGTGTATGAATGTACTGTCTGCATGCAGGTCTGTGCATCCCTGCCGTGCAATGCCATGGAGGTCAGAAGAGGGTGTCAGATTCCCCTGAAACTGGAGTTAAAGATGGTTCTCAGCCGCCATGTGGGTGCTGGGGATCAAATCCGGGTCCTCTGCGAGAGTGGTCGGCACTCAGCCTCTAGGCCAGCTCTCCAGCCCTTGTGCCCCTTTTCTAAAGCCTAGGGAACAATCTGCAGCAGAGGGGCCATGGTAGAATATAAGGGCTGCGATTGGGGTGAATTGTGAGACTACAGCAATATGTCCAGACTACAGACTGGACACTTATTTGATTAACATGATTGTACATAGAAGCCTCTCCAGCTGGATGGTGGGAGCCTTGGGCTGTGTGGGTTTAGGCATAGCTGCTTGCAAATGGGTTTTACATGAAGGATGCTTGTATTCATTACTTATTACCTATTATTTAAAAAAATCAAATAAAATTTAAAAAGTGAAAAAAATAATAATAAAAGGAGATCACAAAAAGGGAGACAGAAAGGAAGAAGGAAGAAGCACAAATTTTGGAAAGGTTGATTACAGCTTTTGAAGAGAGCCTAAATATATTATATATGGCCTCCATTTTCCATCTCTTAACACCTGAAAGGTGAGATTTTAATTTTCCAATCACTAATATGTAAGAGGGATACCATGATCACCACACCTCTCAGATTGCCATGTATCAGAGTAGGATAGTTTTAAATATATTTCAAATGTATATTTCTGCTTTTCTGGAAAGTAAATTTCTTCTATTCACTTATCATTGTTAATCTTATGTTAATTGACATAGAGAAGCTATAGAAACTCAAATAAGTTTAAAATTCCTCTACAGTGTTGTAATAAAGCAGGAATAGAAAGTCATGGCAGAAAATAAAAACCCAGCTGGACGTGGTGGCCACGCCTTTAATCCTAGCACTCAGGAGCCAGAGGCAGGTGAATCTTTATGAGTTCAAGTCCAGCTTGGTCTACAGAGTGAGTTCCAGGACAGCCGGGGCTACAGGGAGACCCTGTCTCGAAAGACCAAAAAAGAAACTAGTCCATATATAAGGAAGTAATCTTCTTTAGAATAATAATTGAATTTTCTTTTAAAGATTCATCTTTAACATTAGAAAATATACAAAAATAATTAAGGTTTCAAAAAACATATAGTACTGCTAAGATTACTTGTAGGTCACTGTCTTGCAAATGGCAATAGGGTAATATTTGGACAGTGGAAAAATACATATATATATATATATATATATATATATATATGCCTACAATTCTCAAAAGGTAGACAGTTGTTGAGTAAAATTCATCTGTAAGCCAACTGTTCCTCTTGAAAATGTTCATCAGTTTCTATCCACTACAAATTGTTTTTATAGAATACACACATGAAAGTACTTACGTCCTAGTTGTTCATCTTTTCCATGTTTCCTTTTGGTATGATATGAACCATTAGAAAAGTTGAACGTTTTTATGGGCTCAGAAGTAATAAAAGAAAAGATGTTCCAGAATGCAATAGAGAGTTCAGGAACTTCACTGTGGGTCAAATTTCCACTTAATATCCTAATGAGCCTTAATTTTTATAAATATTCCACAGAATTCTGATAGTTCAAGTTTCATCAAGATGAAGAGATCTATACAGTGGATTGGCTTCCCAGTCGAGAATTCACTCACAGTAATAACAGAGACTCATGTGGTAGTGTTGTGTTGCAGGGGGTCATGCTTTAGGTAAAGGTTAATTATAGTCAAGCTATGCATTTCTTTTTGTTTTGTTTGTATTGCTGATGTTCTGCTAAAATGTGCCTACTTTGCTAAATATATCTTAAACTATTCTGTAAACTTAACCATAAGTTATATTACATAACTTTCAGAGACACATCTAAAGTGCAGCAAAAATTTAACTACTGAGGAAAATCAGTTTACATAAGTATATAGTATCATCTACTATTAAATTCATTCATTTGTAAGACAATTTATTTCATTTGCAAATAAAAGTGAAAATTATAGAAAATGTGTTATGATTCCTCTTATTTTGTGGGTATCCCAAGGATTTTAATTCATAGTCCTCTGATGTGGAAAATAAAGTCCCTCCATTGTTTCACAATGCAATATGGAAATAAGCCATATCTTAATAAATGTTAGCAAGAGTTATTCAAATGTTGCTGTTTGGGAAATGTCAGTCACTTACTGCTTATCAGGTGCAAAGCCACTCTTCATGGTGGTGTGTGCCAAGATGGAGGGAAATCTGGTAAACCTCTTGCCAGTACACACAGCAGGATTCGCCAGCAGAGGGAGCTTGCACCGCAGAAGAAAGGACTCTCTCCTCCAGTCCTGCATTTCCCTTCAGGCTCCTACAGTGTTTATCTCCAAGTGGGACATCCAGGTGTGCTCAGCCCCAGGGAGATTCCAGAACACATCATGGACTGCTTCCCAGAAAGTTCTTGCAGGTGGCACGGCAGCTTTGCAGCAAGCTCGGCAATACCTTCATGGATGATTTCTAGCAAGAGCTAAAGCTTTGTTCTTTCCACGAAAATGCAGACTACATCTTATTCCATAATGTCTCAAAATACTGAAAAATATTGTAGTTATGCAAAGTCTATGCTCTGACACCAATGGAATTAAATCACAAATTCACAAAGATGCCTCCAAAATTCACTAGTATTTAGGTAATAACCAGGTTCCAAAGAGAATGTTTCAAAAAAAAAATAGATAAATATTTTGAACAGAATGAAAATTAAACTACGACATAATAAAAATTTTCTAGATATCCCTAAGTCGTTAGTTGTTGACCTATTTGATGAATCTATTTAAATTCTCAGTGCTTCCATGTACCTGATTTAAAAGGTAACTGGTAGGTTGGGCTTTTGCCAGCTTTCAGTTTTAATGAATTTATTAAGAGGTAACAATCACGCTGAAAATGCAACCTCAGCAAGACTTATAATCATATTGGAGAAAATGTATAATGAGGGTGGAGGTTCCAATTATAATGTATCAGCTAAAAAGCTGTGTTCCTCTGGATTTTTAGTTTCTACTCTATCCCTAAAAATCTAACCCTATATTGTTGACAGACTACCCAATACTCAGTGTTTCATAATCTCAGGAAGGTCAGTAACCTGTTATATAATGTCCTTTGACTTTTTTCATTTAGAAAGTAAATTTCCAGGGCTAGGTGTGTAGCACAGTGGTGGAGCTTGCCTAGCATTTGTGAGGTCCTAGGCTGAATCCTTACCATGACAAATGAATGAAAAAAATAAGTAATAAATAGTGAAACAGCGACATACTTTATTCTGTCCTTAGAAAATTTGCTTAAGCTCATACCTTGTTCTGAAATTTAAAATCTAGTGTTATTTTTAGTGCTGGTTAAATTATAACTGCAAAACAAATAAATAAAAGTATGTAAAGTACATTGTTCGCTAAAAAGAAGCTTTAAAGAAAGATAATTTTTTTTCTCTCTCTAGCAAGAATCTTTCATTGGAAACAAGAAAGCTCCTACCTTGTTCTGAAAATTAAAATCTAGTGTTATTTTTAGTGCTGGTTAAATTATAACTGCAACACAAATAAATAAAATTATGTAAAGTACATTATTCACTGAAAGGAAGCTTTAAAGAAAGCTTTTTTTCTCTCTCTTTCTTTCTAGCAAGAATCTCTCATTGGAAACAAGAAACTACATTAGCTTTCAACTTGTTCTGGTATTCCATGATTTGCTTAGTCAAGCCTCCAGGTTGCCCCTCTGGCTAAGAATATGGGGAGTTTGTAAGTTTAGCAAGTCCAAATTGCAAAGGCTTAGAACAACTAAAATAAAATACTTCACAAGCTCTCTATTGGCCTGAGTTATCTAAACAGGCCAGGTTCACCAAACTCTAATTCTTTAATCAAAAACTCATTACCCTTAAATTCAACGGTGTCAGCTTAGAAATAAGGATCCGCTTTGGTAGAGTTGTTGCTCATTCTAGACTAAATTGTGCAATTTTAGAAAATTAAATGTTTTCTCCCCTGATTTTTTTTTTTTTTTTTTTTTTTTGTGTTTATTATTTTGTGCACAGAGACGCCTTTTCCAGCTGGAGTCAAAGGACGCAATGATGAATAGGGGCTTATACTACTATTTGATAATTAGTATTTTTTCTTCAGATTCCTACGTGAGATCCTATTCAAATGATGGGATTTTAAATTTTATATATATATATTATATATAAAATTTAATAAAATTTTATTATTAATAATTAATAATTAATAATTTTATTATTATAAAATATATAATAAAAATATATATATTTCCTTTGGTCTTTTTGAGACAGGGTCTCCCTGTAGCCCCAGCTGTCCTGGAACTCACTTTGTAGACCAGGCTGGCTTTGAAATCACAAAGATCCGCCTGCCTCTACCTCCCAAGTGCTAGGATTAAAGGCGTGCGCCACCATGCCTGGCTTAAATGATATATCTTAAAGATATAAATTACCAAAAAGTGGAATGAATGGGAAACAAATATCAGCAGAGTATTCAAGCCTACGCAGCATCTTGAAGATCAAAAAATTATTTCAGAATGAAATAGAGCAATCCACTTGGTCCCTTACTGTAGGAGCATTTTTATCTGATTTGAGACATTGCTTTTAAAGTAACAACTCAGCTCATTGACCAGCTGTTAAGTGTATAATATTGATGTAGCTAGATTAATGCAGTTTTAGGTTTGAGACTGGATTTACTAGATAAAAATATTATTAAAATACGGTATTTTAACTATTGCAATGAAATAGAATGTAAATTTGTCAAATATGAAAACATGGAAATGAAGATGGATGAGAGGATAGAGGGTGATGAAGGAGAGTAGGAATGGAGGATTAATGCACAGCTTATCAAATGGGCATGACAAGTTATGAGTGTTTGAAACTACACCCGTGATTAGATAAAATAAAAACAAATTTAAGCTTATCATATCAAAAACAGTGCTACCTGTATATGCTTCAGAGCTGTCAGAAAACTATCAAGAAACCTAGAAGTTACTCTAGGCTTACTTTAATTTTAAAAAAGACAATGAGTCTATAAAGTGCTGAAAAGTTCAGTCAGGGGTACAGTTTTGTATAGTTAAGGCATTTAATTCTGTCCTGTCATACATGGGCCGTGTTTGTTGATTGGTTCTGGGGTTGGAGATTGAAACCATGGCCTTGTGCATGCCAACTTTGGGTGAAGTTCCAGTGCTACAAAGTTGCAAAATCATAAGCCAGCAGAGAAACCAAGTGTATTGAAGTGAAGACACACTTCTAACCTGCCTAAGTTATAACTGTCCAAATCCCAATACCCAGAACTCAAAGAATAACAGTTTACCAAGGGCCTGGGAGAATGGGAATTTAGAAAGAAAAAAATACCATTCTAAAATATTTTATTCAGAAAACTGATAATTTAAGAAGCGTTGTTTTCTGAATATGAGAAAAAATGACTTGATCAGGATCAATACTCACAATGATATTTATAAAATACTTTTTCAAAATTTTTCAAAGTTGAATGAATAGTTATCAATATACATACAGGAGTCTAATTGTCAGGGTGAATTTGGGTCCAATACTCATGAAATATTTTATCCTTTATCAAAATTCTCAATGCTTTACATTTCTCTTTAGAAAAAATGGATAAAATAATAGTTCTTACCTTGAATGTTCATTCGTGGTTTAAATAAGCAAAGTTTTGTGAAGTCTTATGCGTTTTCATATGAATTTCTTAGCCTTGAAAACAAACAGAAATGAAGTTAGATCACTACTGTTATCAAAATAACAAATAATTAAACATCTAGAGACTATCTCCTTTCCAAATTTAAGAGCTCCAACTATTCTTTTTTATAAAATTATCCCAACACCTATCCACTGCAGACATATGAAAGGAGATATTCCAAGCTATTTAGCCCAGCATTCATTCCACTGTTTATGTCAATAGGGGCGACAATGCTTTGTGAAGAAGCTACCTTGCAGGAGACCACAGTCCTTTCAGTGTGTAAAGGACATTTTAACACAGGAAGTTAGAGACAAAAGATCACTCATATGTCCAGTAGAGGGCACTAGTGGCCCAGGCAGCAGAATTCACTATTTTTATATGATAAAGCCATGGAACCCGGATAGGCCTGCTGTGGATTGTGCCGCCGGTGAAGCCAACTCTACAACTTTCTCACCTGAAGGTCTAACTCTTGATTAGCAGAGTTTCAACTCATATTAGAAATTTATTTGATTTAGAGCTGATGTTAATCTTTTTTATTATGTTCTTTTTATTGACATTTTGTATACTTCATACATAATTTTTCAGTTCAATTTGGATACATTCCCCTCTCCCTGCCCCTCCCCAGTTTATGCATTCTGCCATATATGTTTTGCATCTTTCTCTCTGTGTTTCCAAGGAGTTTTTCTTCAGAGGCTTGTTGTTTTGAGCAGAATTTAACTGTATCAGTCAGTTCTTTGGCCCAGTCCTTATGTTGTTGTTGTTCCCTTCCCTTTGTATTACTCCAAATTATGTCAAATGCTGGAGGGGTTGTGGGGAAAGGGGTACAATCCTGATGTAAATCTTACAGATTAATATCATTGTTATTTTTGTCCTTAAAAAAGA
Source organism: Rhizomys pruinosus (assembly GCA_009823505.1). Lineage (NCBI taxonomy): Eukaryota > Metazoa > Chordata > Mammalia > Rodentia > Spalacidae > Rhizomys > Rhizomys pruinosus. The sequence goes on along the minus strand of VZQC01006084.1, from coordinate 2,284,770 downwards.
CAAACATTTTTGGAGTATAAGCCTGTAATCCTAATTATAAAACATTAAATTATAAGTAATTATAAAAATATTCACAGCAGTGAAACCTCACTGATTGTAGCCAAACAATGTGTTTTAGCTGAATTACCAAAACATACAAAGTTATATGCTGGGTTCTGTAAATCTATTTCTTCCTAACTAAGTTAATACTCCATTATTCATTCAATTTGCTTGCTTCCCAGAAACTGAACAGCTGATAAAATATAACTCTTTACAATCTTACTGACCTAGTCCAATCCTGCCTCAGCCACTCCTTAACAGGGTGACCTTGAAGACTCACTTGAATTCTCTGATTCAATTTACTTGTTTGTAAAATAAAAATACTTGTTTCATATGGTCATTTGAGAATCTAAGTAGATAATGTGAAAAATGCTTAGCCCAATTTAAGTGCACAAAATAAAAGCCCAAAAAATAATAGTTACATTACTGGACAGACACTATTGGTTTATAATTAGCTTGCTAACAGTTTTTGTGCAATATTAATCTTGTTGGAAGACAATGTCTATAGCATGTCTTAATTATTTTTATATGGTTTATAGGTAAATCATTAGTTACATTTATTGTCTTGAAGATCCACATGCAAGCAGTATCTGTAGGTCAAGAAAAGACTGTAGCCTAAAATATCAATTTGTAAACATGACTCATACAAGACTTGAAAGAAATTTTCCCTCTTGAAATTTTGGAAGGTTAATCATTATAATTAAATAACCCACGATTCTTGGATAAGTAATCCATTACTTGAATTAAAGTTTAATTTTTCTAAATTAAGAAAATAAAATTAATTACCAGACTTTCAATATGTTTGGAAATTTTTTTCTGTTATTTGCTCAAAGCACTAATCAGAATTTAAGGAAAAGAAAGATATTTTAAAATTATAACAGAGAATAAACTACCTACCTATACTGTTGATGTGTCAATGAACATCAAATTGCAGATCATTCAAATAATAAAAGAAAACTGAAATTTTTGACTGGAAGCAGAGACAAAATCATGGAAACCTCTCTTGTGTGACATGAGACATGGAGTATACATACACATAGCCATGTCTTCTCACACAGAGCAAGCCACACCATGAAGCATCATAGAGAAGCTTGAAACGAATGGGTTCAACTGCAAGGAACACTTGGTCAACACATAGACATTGTCATCACTACTGACCCCTGCATTGATCTCAACTACATGGGCCAAAATCCATGTTCCAGTGTGATTGCTCCCCTATCAAGCTCACAGTCAAGGTTGAAATGGGATGTCCTCAGTGGTAAGGACATTTCCATCATGAAGGAACCAAATCCCAGCAATACTGAATGGTGTGATGCTGGTGCAGAGTATGGTATGGATTCCACTGGACCTGCTACCATGGAGAAGCCCAAGATTCACTTGAAGCATGGAGACAAAGAGGCCATTGCCTCTGCATTTTCTGCTGATGCTCCTATGCTTGTATGGGCATGAGCCATGGGTACTATGACAGTTTGCTCAAGGCTGAGCCATGGGTACTATGACAGTTTGCTCAAGGCTGTTGCAATGCCTCCTGTACCACCAGCTGCTTAGCCTACCTGGATAAGGTTATCCATCATGGAGGGACACATTACTGCCTTCATACCATCACTACCACTCAGAAGAAGGTGAACAGCTTCTCTTAGAAAGTATGGCTTAATGGCCATTAGGCTGTTTAGATATCATCTCTGCACTCTGCTGCTGCAACTTCTGTGGGCAAGAGCACCACAGAGCCTAATGGAATGACTTCCCACATGTCCACTCCCAAAATGTCCATCAAGAATCTGACCTGTGACCTGGAAAAATCTGTCAATTATGATGGCTCCAAGAAAGTGATTGAAGAGCTTCTGAAAGAACCTCTAGTCTATGTGAAGGACCAGGTTGTCTCTTGTGATTTAAAAGTGACACCTGGGAATAGAACCTTTAACGTTTTGGTTGTTAGCCTTAGCCTTTAATGGCCGCACTATCCCTCAGGCCTGTACAAAAAGTTTCTGCATAGCAAAAGAAATAATCAGAGAAGTGAAGAGAAAACCCACAGAGTGGGAGGAAACCTTCACTGCTGATACATCTGACAGACTGTTAACTTCCAGAATATATAAACTACTCAAAAAACAAAGAAGTAAGAAAACAAATGACTCACTCAAAAGATGGAGTAAAGAGCTGAGCAGAGACTCCACAAGTGAGGAAATAGAGATGGTGCATGCCTTTAATCCTAGCACTTGGGAGGCAGAGGCAGGTGGATCTCTGTGAGTTCAAGGCTGGCCTGGTCTACAAAGTGAGTTCATGACAGCTGGGACTACAAAAAAAAAAAAAAAAAAAAAGATCCAAAACAAAAAAAAAAAAAAAAAAAAAAGTGTCAATATCTCTGAAATTAAGGAAATGCAAATTAAAACCACTTTAAGATAATCTCTCCCCAGTAAGGCTGTCAAGGAGCAAGAAAACAAATGATGTTAAATGCTTGAGAGGGTGAGGAAGGAGAAAGGAGCAACTCATCCACTGCTGGTGGGAATGCAAACTTGTACAACCACTATGGAAGCAGTATGGAGAACCCTTAAAGACTCAAAATAGACTCAAAATGAGCCTAACCTGACCCAGCCATACCACTTCTGGGAATATATCCACCCACTCTTCCTACAGCGAGATTACCTGTACAGCATGTTTATCAGCTCTCTTCACCTACAAAGGCTGGACAACAACCCAAGTCCCCTCCTAACCAACGAGTGGATAGAGGAAAATGTGTACATCTACACAATGGGTTCTATGCAGTGGGGAATGAAATATGACATCATGAAATTTGCAGGTAATGGATGGAACTAGCAGATTTATGCTGAGTGAAGTAAACACAATCCCAGAAAAAAAAAGATGAATGGTATCCATCATCTGTGGATGCTATACCAAGTACCTAGTTGTAAGACAACTGAGCAACATTATTTTATTCCTCATGATCTAAAGATAACTATGCTCTTGCATTTGTGAATCCCTAAACAGTTCTAGAACTGACCTAATATTATTTTCAGTCCTTGGGTTTTCGTACATGATGGAAGGTATGGTGCATCTTTTAGAGTAATATGGGTATTAAAATGGAAAGATGAGAATCAAGAAATATGATATGGAAAAACTAGTTTGTTTCCAAAGGATACCATTTAATATAGTCAGTGTAATAGGCTGGGGCAACTTAGCCTTTCTGGGTGCTTAAGACCATACTTAACGTCCATACAATTTGGCCAAGGACCTAAAGGTTAACTTTGTTCCTTTGCCCTCAGATGGTACAACTAGTCTTAGGGGATTATGCATGGGGGTATTTGAAATGTCTGCAAATGTGGGTCACCAGTCTTTCGTTCAGGGAGATCTTGGAAACTAAGACTTCAGCCAGTGTCCAGTCTATAAAGAGGAAGTCTGCTTATGCTTCAAGAAAAGGAAATCCTGGTCAGCAAGACCTGATTTTTCCTCGATGTGGGATGGAACTGGTAATGAAAAGCTGAAAGGAGCAGGCACTCCCACCCTCCTCTCCCCCACCACCCAAAAAACCCCAAGAGATCCCTGAGGACCAGATTCTCAACTGACCTTGAGAAAATAAAAACCTTGGTTAATCTGGGATAACTGTGTGGCCTTAAGCATCCAAAACGAAAGTACAACCAGATATAAATAATCAATAAGACTAGAGAAACTGTACTGCAGACATAGAACTTGAGATCTTAGTAAAAAGACAAAAAGAAAAAAGAGAAAGTCCTGTTGTTCGGCCTGTCTTCAATTCTTACTGGCAAGTGCATCTACTCTGTGGCTGCCACCACTTTTGGCACGCCTCAGAGACATGAGTCACAGCTTTGTAATCTTCCAATATGGACTGGGGACTCATGTCTCTCCAAAAATCCTCCAAATCTTCAATGCCAGATGGGGACCACTGAGATACCCAGCCTGCAGACTAAACAGCTAAGGAGATATCAGCCTCATCAGAATATAGACTTTAGACTGCCATTGTTGGACTACCTGGACTGTATCAGGAGGCCAGTGCAGGGGGGATCAAGACAGGATGCATGCTTATTGGACTTCATTCGGGGGACCATGGGAGAGAAATACCCCCATGTGGAGCAAAAGTTCAGGAATGATAGTTGTTTGGGATTGCCAAGGAGGAACTTTCAAGCACTTCCTTAAGGAAAACATGACATCTTTTAGGAAAAAAAAAATCCTACAATTCAAGTGATATGTGTATGTATGTATGTATGTATGTATGTATATATTTATGTATAGATATAAAACTATGTATATATATATATATGTTTATATACTGTAGCAATACAAGTTGGAGAGAACAACAAAAGAACTGAAAAAAAAAAAACCTCTGGAAAGACTCAGAAAAATATATAGGACATGTATGGTACAGTGCAGGGACTCGGGTGGGGTGGGGGATGTGGAAAGGGAAGTGATTCTAGATTCAATAGAGAAATGATATATGACCTATGGAAAAAGTTTAATAATAAAAAATTATTTATATTAAAATTTTTTTTTAAAGTGATACCTATTTTTCTACTTTTGATGGTTAGCTTGGCATTGCAGTCAAGGACCACATTGTCAAGGAGAAATGCTTAGAAAAGCCTCCATTATCACATACCACCACTGGGTTCCCCACCATAGAAGCATACAGATACAGCTAAGGAATATTACAAAAAATTAAATATACAAGTATTACAGCTATTCATCAAGTTTACAAATACTTATCCACAAATTGAGAATTAACCAGCCAGTTTTATTATTCATAATTACTCATTACTGTGGAAATCACTGTTACAATATGGACACGCTCTAGGCAAATGATATTAACTTAGCCTTGTATACAAAAGGTAAATTTTAGTTTATTTATAATGTAAATAAGCTTCCTAGGCCTGTGATCCTCTTGTTACCTGGGCATACAGCCTTAATCCTCCATGTCCCTTCTTTGTAGCGGACCTAAAGTAATGTTTGCATATGTATGTGGACGTTTTGCATATCAAGGCTGCAAACAGCAGATATTCATTGGCGGCAACAAGATAATTATCCCATTTTGGTTATGAACAACAGGGATAGACCTGAAAACATCTGTTTGTGATTATGTCAGAGCTATTCTAGGTCATAGATTAAAAGGAACGTAGTCCTCTGATAATACAGGTCCATTTTTCCTTCCCCATTTTTATTTATTTTTGTTCTGGTCTTTTTGAGACAGGGTCTCCCTGTAACCCCGGCTGTCCTGGAACTCACTCTGTAGACCAGGCTGGCCTTGAACTCACAAAGATTTGCCTGCCTCTGCCTCCCAAGTGCTAGGCTTAAAGGCATGCACCACCACGCCTGGCTATTTTTAATAAAAGACAGAAAGACCATACTGTTGAAGATATTACATACATAAGCTATAGAAAAACAAAACAAGGAAAACAAGCTGGTGCTGACTTCAAAACCTAATCTTTACTGGCTAGCTTTCATAGTGCTGGAGGGTTCTATGGATGCTACTTGAAGGAATTTAACCATCAGCCTTACTCAGTTGTGAATCCTATGAACTAAAACAGCATCTGGCTTGTCAAGATGTGGCCACCAGTGCAACAGCACACAACTACTGTGGGAGAGACCAATCGCTCTAGTTGGACTTAAGGTCCACTTTATAGGATAGATCCCTTACCTTGATATCAGGCCTGGGAACCCGAGGTTAGACAGGTAACAGGGCATAGGAGAGAACCTAATACTAGTTTCCTATTAAATAGCTATAGTATTAAACTGACTTCTAATGACTTATTGTCGTACCCATAGATTAATTCATTTCTCAACTATCTTTCTTCAGTATGTTTCAGGACCTTTGTCAAGAGTCAAATGGCCATAGCTTCATAGGTTTATTTCTGGGACCTCTTCTATTCCTTTGACCTATATGTGTGTCTGGATGTTTGCTAATACCATCCTGGGTTTTTGTTGTTATTGTTGTTGCTATAATGACTATATAGTATATGTCATTGTTCTTTTTTCTCATAATTGCTTTGGTGCCTTTATCCTTCTTTTTTAGAAGGAAAACTTTAGTTAATATACACAGAATACACAGATAATGAACACTACACGAGTGCAGAATGTGGCTTATTGGAGGAGAAAAGGGATCTAAAGGGTGTGTGATGGAGACAAGAAAGGGTAATGGGGAAAGATGAATACTACATTTTTCTCTCATATGTGGAGCTTAGTTTCATTGTATTTGTACATATGCATAGGTACAAAAAAAGAGCACGAGATTGTTTTGGGGAAGAAGACCAGCAAGAAGGGTTATATTGAAACCATTAAATATGAACCAAGTAAAAACAATATATTACAAGCCTGAAAATAGCAGAATGAAGCCCATTATTGTGTTTACTAACTACGTTTTTGTTAAGACAGTAACCTGAAGCGGGGAAAAGCCATAGCGTACATCACTGAAAAACTGTCTCGTATACCACAAACTAAAGACACATGAAAATTGGACATAACCATGGACAGAATCAACCTTAATTCATCACCATCAAAGTTAAAAATAATTTTCAGTATGTGTTCCATAGAAAATTTGAACTATTTTCTCCTAATTTTTGCCCTGCTCTATTGACAAAAAAGGATATTATTGAGAAGATCACGTTTGAGGTTCACAGAATTCCCTGCATCCCCCTCAGGAGTCCAGACCCTAAGATTAAAAGCTATTTATAGGTGACAACCAAGATGGAATTTTTTATACTCAGCCATCAGCTGTTACAAAGAATAGGAAACTATATCTGTATCTGTGTATATAATATTTACATAAGTAAGCTCTGGAAGACCTCTTAAATACTTAAGATTGTAGTCTCTGGGTCTGAGAAACATTTGTGTAATACAAATGTGCGGGATTCTTCAGTCAATTGTTTTAATAAGTAAAAATGTTTGAATAATAAACAATGAACTGAGAAATCTAACCTGATTCAATGAAATTTGATGACAGCTTCCGAGATGAATAAAAGTGAAGACTTGGAAACACTTGTTCAGTTGTAAGGAATCTGTAGAAGCACCTGTCTGTTCTGTCAGCTCATAAGGCTCACATCCTCATGATCTGCTTGCAGACTACAGGTTTAACTATTTTCTTGGGGGGCTGGAGAGATAGCCTAGAGGTTAAGAGCACCAACTGCTCTTGCAGAGGACCCGGGTTCGATCCCCAGCACCCACATGGTGGCTAAGAACCATCTGTAACTCCAATTCTAGGAGAACTCCAGTTCCAGGGGAATCAGAGACCCTCTTCTGACCTCCGCGGCATTACACGACATGGGTGCACAGACCTACATGCAGACAGTACATTCATACACATACAAAAATAAATTTAAAAAAATTTTTTAAATAAATAAAAATAACTATTTTCTTGCGTGGAATCCAGGATTAGTATATCATATTAGTTATTAGATTTTTAAACAACATAAGGCCTTTTATGAATAATATTTTTATTCTTTTAAAAATAATATTTTAATTATTCTTTGAAAGATGCATATGTATATGGAATGTGTTTTGATCATGTCTACCTGCACTCCTTCCCTCCGACCCCACTTAGCCTCCCCAACACATCTCGTCCCAACTTCAGGTCTTCTTTTATTGTATAAAACCCACCGAGTCCAGCTAGTGCCCTACGGATGCTCATTATGGGGTCACATGTCCAAAGAAAAGTAGCTCTCTCTCTCCCAGGAGCCATCAAATACCAATAGCTCCGAAGAAGAGGGACCTTTGTCCCCCTGACCCAGCCATACTGGAATATCACTGGCTCAATCTTTTCCGCAACTTGTGCAGAAAACCAGAGTCTCTGTTTCTTGATTTGTGCAAAGGCCAAGCCATGTTCAGAAAACATCATTTCCATTTTTTAAAAGTCTTTACTACTGAAGGAATTGCTGGCATGCCCACTTCTTTTAATTACGGAAAAGATTTTCCTGGAGTGAGTTTGAAAGAAACTGATCTGACTTTAATTTTTTATTACAAATAATATTGTTTTTCATATAATCCTAGTCTAAAAGTTTCTTTTAAAATTGAAAGTTACTATCCCTCAACTATGAAAAACAGGTAAGATTTAGACATAACATATTTTGTCCTGTTTCACTAAATGACATAAAGTTTCAGAGTCTTGTTAGAATTTGTTGATTATTATGCAAGATAAGGTTCCCCAGAAGCAAATATTGGGAATAAAATCTGTGTATAAGTAATTTTTTAGGGAAGTGTTCCCTAGTGTGCAAGTCACTGAAAAGACAAAGTTGTGGTCTCTGCCGGACGTTCCTCTAGGCCAGCTCCAGCCTTTTTTATCAGGGGAACTCTGTGATGTTAGGTATACCCCAGAATTGTCCACACCTGCAGGGAGGGAACTGAGGTTGATATTCCCACATAAAGAGAGTGGCCACTGAAATCAGGCCTAGAAGAGGGAGCTGAAGATCAGCCCTGGGTCTGGCCACTGGAAACACCAAGAACCAAGGAGTGAAAGGGACTGGAGAAAAGTCCAGAGAGGGAAAGAAATGCACGGGGATTAGGAGATTAGGGTGGAGCTCCAGCCTCATTCATCACATCTTATTTGGAGACTCAGAGTATATTTAAAACAGCCTGTGTAGAGACCTTAGGGTATAGGATTTATTTTCTAATTTTTGCCATACAACATACAACTAGATTTTATGTTGGTGATTTGACAAATAAATTTCCAATTCTGGGTAGGATAAAATTGTTTTAGCACCTATTTTAAAAATGTATTTATATAAATTGGTAAATTTATGAAGACATTTACGTAAACATTCTTATCTACAGTGATATCCTTATTTTGTTAATATAAATTAAATAATCTTATTTAACTTGTGGACTAAATGTGTCAGAATATACACTCAAATTTGGATCACATATTACGGAACTGAAATTTCTGTCCCAAGAGGTAATTTTTTCATTATTTAATTGAGTTTTTCAACAAGGAATTTGCATAAAAAATACTATGCCAGGAACATTAGGGGCCAGAACAAAGTCCTTTCTCATAAGCCTGATCTTCTCAAAGGGGGAAACTGGACCAACAACAGGAAGGGGAAACATAAGATTATTTTTGAGCTTAACATGATAAAATTTAATACATGAACAAAATTTAGAGTGTGGAAGTATGACAGAACTTAATAGGTTCTCCTCCTGGTTATGCAAAGCCAATCGACACAGCCAGACCATAAAATTATGCATCACGGTTCATGACTTGAAGATTAGTGGACAGATGGATGGATAAATGATAGATAAGATGGATGATAAATACATACAGATATACTTACATATATGTTTCTTATATAGAGATATATGTACTACAGTTTTATATCTTTATACTTATTCATGCGTACATATATAAATATGTAGTTTTATGTCTTCAGGTGAATTTGTCCACCATATAGTCTTATATGACTAGTGTGACAGCTGCTTCCTTCAATATGAACACTTCTTCCTTTTGGATTCTGGAAAAAAATCGCATTTTTAATTTAGTAACAGTAGCTAATCTGAAATTTCTTGAATAGATTTTACTTTTCATGAGGGTATTCTGATTTTAATTTTCTTTTAAGATTTATATTATTAAAGTTATTTAGTCATCTGAATCCATTTAAGAAAAGATGAAACAGAAAACACAAATGACATAAAATATTAAAATTCTTGTGTTTTAATCCGTTGATGATAATGGATATCAATTCTGAACCATATATACATTTCAAAATATTTCTAGGAAGCCTGAAATTCACAATTCAAGAGTGACTGTAAGAAAATCTCAGGGGAATGTTTCAGTGGCGCTATAGAATTCGCTGATGATTGGGAGTGACGTAACAACAACTGAAGTAAGCCACATCTGGAGACAATAACAATTTTCATGGAATATGCCCTAGACAAGCTGCAAGTGACATTTTATTCATGCCCCAAGGCTCTTTCTTACTGAAAGCTAATTTCCTCTGTTTGAACCATGGAAAAACTGCAGGCATAATGTAACTTGGCAGATCCTGTATCAAAAGCTAACAATCAGCTTTGGCTTCTGTTACTTCTTTCCAAAACCTCTACCAGTACAGGAAGCCAGCTGCTCCTATGTTACTGTGTCTCTTACAGGCATCTAACAAGGTCAAAAGGATGATGATAAAGACAAAAATTACCTCACTGTGCCTTACTATGAATTATAAATATATTGCTGACCCATGCATTTCTGAGTTTGGGGGTTGACTTCTATTGATTTATAATCATATTTAATTAACTGAACACACACACATATATAGTCTTTGAAGCAATCATACTAATATGCAATTTCCCTCATTTTATATTACAGGATAACTGAAGTTCTAGGCTATTAATGGCTCATGAAATGAAGCAGCCTGTGGGGAAGAATGTGTACTAGGCCTGCTGTCTTGATCACACGGGACTGAAACAAATCATGCCTCTGCTATAATGATGTATAGTTGTTGGAAGGATTGCAGAAATCAGTTTGTCAATAACACATCTACCAAAGTGCAAGTCTCCAAATTCTATAATGTAAGGAGTCCTTGTAACCACATAGAAACCTCAACAGTCCTAAAGATAGAAATCCTAGGGGACGTAATTCAACAGATTTCCGAAAGGAAGAATTTACCTGGGATGGTTTGGATGCCATTCACTATGCTGTTTTTCTAGATAACTATTATAGTACCAGCCAAAGAAGCCTGCTGCCAGGCAGCGGGGTAGCACACTGAGCACAAGAACATGAGTTTCATCCCCAGAACCCATGGGGGGAAGCATTGCACAGTGGTACACATTTGTAATCACAACCCTGGGCAAGACACAGCCAGATCCCTCGGGTTTGCTGGTCAGCCAGCACAGTCTACATGGTGAGTTCCAGGCCAGTGCGAGTCTCTGTTTGAAAAAAATGGTGGATAGCATCAGAACACTCAGTATTATTCTGTGGGCAATACATGCCTACATATGTAACATGAATACACACAGGCACACACACAAACACTAAACAAAGAAATTTAAAAATCCATATTATGGGCTGGCAAGGTGGTTCAGCAGGTAAAGGACCTTGCTAAAAAACCTGTTGACCCGAGTGTAATCTCAAGGACCTATAGAAGGAGAGAATGGACTCTCACAAGCTGTCCTCTGACTTCCACACATGCATCCCTACCATGTGCACCTACATACACACACACATACGCATACACACACACACAATTTTAACTTCTAGTAATTTAAACAAATGATACATGTCCACCTGTTCTTTGTCTTGCTGTAAGATGCCAAATATTAGGAATCATCCCTTTGGGGATCAGTAAGTTCAGGCAAGGTTTACTAGGGCTGCACCTAGTAAACTTTGTACATGGCATGCTTCTCCCTAAAATGATGGGCAGGGATAGCTGTGATTACCAATATAGGAAGAAATCAGCCCAGATCAGTTCCTTCTGAAAATGACTGTATGTGTTGTAAGAACTGATTTTTGGACTCTTTTTTCAGCCCACCTAAAATCATTTCTCAACCTTAACTCAGAGATCAGTAATTGTTCTACTGCAGGACTGTTTTCCTCAGTAGCTATATAGAAAATTGATCTATGGCATGTTCAGAGACAAAAACTGTTCATAAGAGGCCATTGCAGCTTTGCCTATTACTGTTGCACCTGTGCCCACAAAATGGTCCCCATCCTGGCACTATTGAAAGGTGATGGAATGTTAAGAACTGGGTCCTAGTAAGAGGTCTTGAGGTCATTGGATGCCCTTGAAGAAGACAATGGAATCTAGGCCCCTCTTCTTCCTTTTTCATTATCTCCCTGGCCATGGGTAAGCAGCTTTGCTCTGTTGCTCCCAACCCACCACTGCTGTGTGGCTCCCCTATAGTGGGCACTCACTATAAAGAAAAGAAAATGGGAATCCAACCCTTTCTTATGCAGGAAACAGAGCGTTAGTGTGTTGGCACAGGCCCCACGAGATAGCGAGCAAAAGCAGAGCCTCGAACCCTCTGGCTTTCTCATCTCCTATAAATCAGTGACATACATTTTTATTGGTATTTTAAAACACTGTAAGGGGATACAAAAAAGGCTAGAATGCAAGGGATGGGGGGCAGTGAGGGTTTGAACAGGAGCTGTGACAGAACTGCACATTTTGGACACAGGTATTACTCATAATTTATGTTATCACACCCCCACCAGAGGTCTAAAAGCTGCCGAGACAGCAAGTCATAGGCTGAAAGCGTGAGCATAGTGAGGCAAAATAAACCTTTTTTCTTTATAATTTGACTGTTTCAGGTATTTGTTGTAGTCATGGAAAACTGATGAACATAGCACTCTTCCCTACATTCTAGTGTATGATCATCCAGAGTCATCACATTGCCAGAAAGATCTATTGTTGTGAGAGTCTCCCTGGGGGGATGTGAACCAATGTCTATTTGTTCCATGTAGGAAACCAATGATAGAATAATATAAGGATTATACCAAAGTCCAATATGGTGAACCAATAAATTTGTTGGGATTACTTACAGGAGTATAGGTGAAGGGCTACTTACAGCCACAGGGACAACTCAAAGGCAGCAATATAACCAATAAGCCCACCCCACTATAGATGGGGACTCACAAAAGTAATAACCCTGAATCAATCTCTCTCTCTCTCTCTCTCTCTCTCTCTCTCTCTCTCTCTCTCTCTCTCTGACTTCAAGCCTAGCTTGGCTGGTCTAAGGATTTCTTCCCACAGAAGTTGTTTACCCCTTCCATAACCCTGTGGAGGGGTCTGGTGTGTGTTGTTAGTTTCAGGGATTTCTTGAAAATTGCGAGTTGTTTACTTCTTGAGTCTCAAGAGCCTCTTGCCTCTTTTCCGTGGGAAAACTTTACTTAGAACTTTTTGAGCCTACAGGAGCCTCCCTTCATGATGAGTATTTCAACTCAGAAGACATTACTACATAACAGCTGTGAGGAAAGCTCATTTTCTCTATACTCTTAGATGAAAAACAGCTTTTAAATATCTCTCTTAAGGAAAACAAAGAAAACAATGATATCAATCATTAAACCATTATTGCTTATAGTCCCCATTAGCAAACATGGATTAAGGTAGAGAATCAGTGTTGTAAAAATGATAGAAATAGTAGCAATGATTATAAATGTGTGATTAAATTCAACTAGATGACAGATGTTGAGTATATATTAATTGGCATAGCAAATGTGATTGGAACATATTAATATGAAATATTAATGAGTAAGAAAGAAAACTGATTAAATGAGGTGAAGTCAGCTATCAAGACCCTCAAATTACCCATAAGAGGTAGAATTCGAGACCAATATTGACACAAAACTTTTTTTTTAATGTTGACCTTTTTCAAAAAGATTGCCTCCCTTGTGGAAGGGTCAATTTGCACAGAGGAGAATAGTACTCAAGAAAAAGTACAATTTGGGTAAAGACCACCCAAGCATGCAATTTTCAAGCTTAAATCTAAATATAGAACTTCCCCAGAAGTCTTTTAAAATACATATTCTGCTTCTAAAGTACTTTACGAGATTCACTATTGTAGGCTTTAAAGCTTTCAGTGCAAAGCATCTGTCCAACTCCATTATTGGCAGGTGAGTAAAGGAAGATGCAGAGAAAGTAGGAGACAGGCTCAGTGCCATCACCCTTCAAAGTGATCCATCTCCAAAACACTCTAGTAGACTTTACAGTTTACGGTACAAATTGTTCAGAAGGGCACAGCTCCAAATCTCTACTACTAGTGCATGTCAGCTGGCTATCCTGTCTGTTCTGAGTGAATTCTGCACCTGGCTCCTGTAGCCTCCTTCTCCTATGGTAGAATGGCCTGAAAGATTCTTGAAAAAAGTATATGGATTTAAATCATGTTAAACCGTGGTGATTTAAATACACTGAATGGCTTGTGGGCATGAGCTGGTGCAGTGAGGTGTGGAAGGTTGGGAGTTTGATCATCAAGTGTGCAAATATCTTGAAAAATGTCTACAGTTGGGATTTTTGTTTACTATAATCTTTTTTGCTTTTTTTAAAATTTATGTGTATGCATGCAGGGGCACCCATATTGTGCAATGTCAGCAGAGGACAGAAGAGAGTCCTGAATGCCCTGGAATTGGAGTTGCAGATGCCATAGGGGTGCTGGGATTCAAACCCAGATCTTCTGCAAAAATAGCGCATGCTCTTAACCCACTGAGCTATCTCTCCAGCCCCTGTTTACTATAATCTTAAACTCAAGGATCACTAGCTAATTAATGCAGCTTACTGACAAAAATCATTTATCTCAGGCATGTCATAGATCTATAGTCAAGATTTATGTTATCAATACTCAAAGATATACTAGGACCTAAGAAATAACAAATTGGGACTGGACAGATAGTTAGGCATTTAAGAGCACATCCTGCTCTTCCAAAGTACCCAAATTTGATTCCCAGGATACATTTGGGATAACTCACCACCACCTATAACTCCAGCTCCAGAGGATCTGACACCTTCTCTGTCCTCCATAAACACCTGCATGCATGTGGCATGCTCTCACAGACACATACACATAATCATAAATAAGTTCAAAATTTCTCTGATTCTTTTCTCTTTCTTTCTTTCTTTCTTTTTTTCTTTTTTTCTTTCTTCTTTCTTTAAGTTTTATATTTGTTTGTTAAGACATAGTCTCTTGCTATGTAGCTCTGGCTAGCCTCTACGGTACTAGGATTATGGGTGTAAGTCACAATTTCATAGTTTCTATTTTTCAAATCTCATTATCTCAACTTGAAGAAATATTTCCTCTGACTAAAGCATTTTAGATGAATTTCTTTAGAATCTGCTGCAATGCAGCCTGTTCCTGGCAAAAAGAAAAAAACGAAGGTAATTCATTTTTTGGCCTCAGGAGCTCCTTTAAAAATTGTATCCAGAAAAAATAAAAAATATGAAGACAAGGGCACATCAAAACTATAGTGCTTATTAGAAAAAGGGGTTGGATGTAATAAACATTTGTATGATAGAGTAAATTGTTTAGGTGAACTGGGCTTCATTTTGCTGACCAGTCTCTCTAATAATGAGAAGCAGTAAGTTGCTGGTTAACATGGTCAGGAACAGAAATGGTTTGAAGAGTAGTATTGCTAGAGAAATTGCATCCTCTATTTGTAATTGTTTAAGTAATTTCTTAAGATATTTCTGAGCCTAAGGTGGGTTAAAAGCAGGTCCATCTCCTCTTCTCCTTCCTTACTGTGGCTGCCAATTTCTAAGTAGTTTTTGATGGCAGGCTTAATCAAAAGGAATCACAGGAAGCCTGGAGGTAGGGGAACATTCTTGTCCAGCATTCTGCAGTCATCAAAGGCTGTCTGCTTTTATATGGTTTTAGTTTCTTGTTCTTTCATTAAAATATCAACCTGAGAATAAAATAAGATTAAATCTTGTAGAGTTCCTTTGGTGGCTACAAGGGGAAAAGATTAGCGCTGGCAGCCTCACCTGTGCTTTAGTCTGACCTCTTTCTACAGTCATTCTTTTAAAAAATTAGAATGTAAACAAATAATTTTAATTCTAGCTAACCTGGATCATTGACTATTTCTTGACTTAATATTATACTTTTCCTTAACCCACTATCTCCACTAGGAAAGATGTGATTTTTAAGGTTGGTGGTTGTTAAAATACTGATCCTCAATGGTCAGCCAATGCTACTTCCTTGCATCAATTTCTGATTTGTAATTGGTCCTTCTGATCAGAACCCCTACCTTAACCATGTCTTCAAGTCAATCTCAGTATCCTGTTTACCTCTACAATGGTATTGTTTCTTTCTTGTTCATGGTGTAAATCATTACTAATCAGACGGAGCTCCCAAGACAGTATGCCAATAGTTTCATGAAGAAACAGCACTATAGAAACTCAGAGTTGGTTGGCACAACTTCTCTTAAAGGATACCAGGAATAGTTTCCAGCCAGTTTCTTTGATACCTACTTTAATTACACAAAGGTCTATGCAGATCAAGGCAAAGCTTGCAACCAGAAGCTATTATGACATGCATTCTAACATGCATTCTAACATGCAAAGGAATTGGGTAGCAGTAGTCAATGAATCTGGGAATCTAAGCAAACAGAACATCTGCAGCCAGTATAGAGAAGTTGAGGGAAACCAGGGGCTAAGAGCTTGTATTAATTGATTAAAATGGTAGTGGAATTTTATAAATGTAATTAATAAGAGTGGTCAATAAAACATTGTCTTTAGACTATACAACATTCTTGGTGCTAATAGGTGTTCAAATTTTTGTTACAATCCTGGAGCCTCTAGAACTCAGAGACCCATTGATTATGAACCCCAAATGTAATGTTTGACTAGCCAATATGAGATAGGAAAACAGATTCTAAAATTCAGATTGTATAGAAAATTAAAAAGTAAGCCACTGGGGATGGAGAGATGGCTCAGTAACTAAGAATTCTGGCTGCTCCTACAGGGGACCCAGGTTCAATTCCCCATACCTACATGACAGTCAACAACTATCCATAACTCAAGTTCCACGGAAGCTGATGCCCTCTTCTGGCTTTTACAAGCATTGCATTCATAGGTGTGCTTAAATGCATGCAGGCAAAACACTCATACACATAAAAATAAAATAAATCATTTGTATTCTTCTTTGTTTTTTGAGTAGTTTATATATTCTTGATGTTAATGCTCTGTCAGATGTATCACTGGTAAAGATTTCCTCCCACTATGTGGGTTTTCTCTTCACCTCTTTGATTGTGTCTTTTGCTATACAGAAGCTTTTGAGTTTTATGAGGTCCCATTTGTCAACTGTTGACCTTACTTCCTGTGCAGCTACTGTCTGATTTAGAAAGTCTTGTAGGTTGTTGCCAACTTTTTCTTCTATCACCTTCAGGGTTTTGGGCTTCATGTTGAGATCTTTGATCCACTTGGAGTTGATTTTTGTACAGCGTGAGAGGTAGGGGTTTAATTTTGTTCTTCTACAGATGATGATCCAATTTTGCCAGCACCATTTGCTGAAGATGCTATCCTTCCTTCATTGAGGTTTTTTTTTGCCCCTTTGTCAAATATGAGGTGGGTGAAATTGTATGAACTCAAGTTTGGATCTTCAATTTTGTTCCATTGATCAACAGATCTATTTTTGTGCCAGTACCAGGCTGTCTTTACGACTATGGCCCTCGAGGAATTAAAGTCAAAGTGAATAAAAAGACAAGCAGATGACTTTTGTAACCTCCCCTTCCAACCACACACAGATCTTTCTTTTCTTTCTTTGGTTTCCTGTGATATTCCATTCCAACATTAGAAGAAAGTAACTGCTCAGTTAGGAAAAAAAATATACAAGAGAGTTGAGATCAAGCCCATTAAGGGTGATATGGCTGTGGGAATATTATTAGACATACAGTAAATTAATGCATCTCAAAATTCTCCACAGAGAAGCTTCCTTATACATCAGATGGTGATTAACACAGAGAACCACAACTGGCCATCATGCAGAAAACAAGAATCTGCAGAGTGTTTATCCAAGAACAGGACACTATGTCAAACTTCTGCCTTCCAACGCTCAGAGATCATCATGGAAGAGGAAGAGGAAAAATTGTCAAGAGCCAGGGGAGGTAGAGGACCACAAGGAAACAGAGTTGCAGACAGCTGGGCAGTTAGATGAACTCACAGCAACAGTGACAGCTTGGACAAGTTCTACATAAACTCAAGTCACACACACAAAATCCCAGCATGGATGTGGAGGAGTGGGTGAGAAAACCAACCCTACCTGAGAAAGTATTGGCAACTGATGGCTGCTGGGAAGGGGAGTCAGTCTCATTTAAGGGTGAGACTCCCAGTAGGGTGATCAGGCTCCAGTGGATGGACCCACACTGAACAACGTCCGGGGACCCAAACCTGACTCTCTCTCTCTTTCTCTCTCTCTCTCTCTCTCTCTCTCTCTCTCTCTCTCTATATATATATATATTTTATAATATATTAATATATATATATATATAGTATATATATATATATATGTTCATCTGAAAATAAAGTTCCCCTGCTTCCAGTTCTTTTGTTGTTGTTGCTGTTCCCTCCAATCCGTATTGTTCAACCATAATGCATATATGTACTCACACATGTACTAAAATCATGTCATCTGAAAATAAAGTATATGTTATTTAGTAATTGTATCTCAGGATCCACACTTTTCTTTTTAATTTTATATTGCCCCCCTAAATTATGTAAACATGCCCTTCACCCTTGTACCAAAATTATAAAGTCTAATAAAAATAGGTAGTAGGTTAATTCTAGAGTCTGTTAAGGGATTCACATTCTAAGAGCACAGTTGCTTTTAGATAAAGACAAATATACCACTAATGTTACTCAGTTTGCCTTACTTGATGCTAGCATCCACAAATGAGGGATAATATATATATATATATATATATATATATATATATCATGCTCATAAAAATAAATATTATAGTACAGAAAGGAAAAGGTAGTGAATCCCTCTAACATAATAAATTTTTTCACATTTTCCCCTTTAATTTTATATTACCTCAAAATATGCATATGTATCCTCCACCCATATACCAGTATTACAAAATCTGAACATAAGCAGTAGGTTAATTCTCAAGCCCATTAAGGGATTCACGTTTTGACCATACTGCTGCTTTCATGTAAAAAGAGAAATATAACAAAGACAATGCTCAGTTTGCTTTGCAACTAGGGATTTTGTGCTAGCATCCACAAATGAGGGACACCATATGCCATTTGTTTTTCTGGGACTGTGTTACTTCACTTAGCATAATGTCTTCTAGTTCCATCCATTTACATGCAAAGTTCACAATGTCATCTTTCTTTTTTTATCTTTTATTCAAGTTTTGTGCATTTCATACATCACTTGTCAGTTCAATCCAGACTCATTTCCCCCTCCATGCCCCCCACCCCTCCCAAGATCATGCAGTCTGCTGTACATGTCCAGTTTCCCCTTCTGAGTCTTTTCAAAGTTTTTCAAAGCAGATTATTTTGGGGCGGGAAGAACTCTACTGCTTCTGTCAGTTCCCTGTCCCAGTTCTTTTGTTGTTGTTGTTGTTCCCTCCAATCCATATTGTTTCACCATATGCATTTATGTATCTCACACATGTACTAAAATAATGTCATCTGAAAATAAAGTATGTGTTATTTGTAAATTGTATTTCGGGATCCACACTTTTCCTTTTTAATTTTATAATGCTCTAAAATATGCAAACATGCCCTTCACCCTTGTACCAAAATTATAAAGTCTAATAAAAATAGGTAGTAGGTTAATTCTAGAGTCTGTTAAGGGATTCACATTCTAAGAGCACAGTTGCTTTTAGATAAAGATAAATGTACCATTAATGTTACTCAGTTTGCCTTACTTGATGCTAGCATCCACACATGAGGGATACCATTTGTCGTTTGTTTTTCTGGGACTGTGTTACTTCACTCAGCATAATATCTTTTAGTTCCATCCATTTACCTGCAAAGTTCATGATGTCATCTTTCTTTACCGCTGCATAGAACTCCATTGTGTAGATGTACCACATTTTCTCTATCCACTCATTAGTTGAGGGACACTTGGGTTGGTTCCAGCTCTTTACTATTGTGAAGAGAGATGCAATAAACATAGATGTGCATGTATCTCTGTGATTGGATGAGTCTTGTGGGTATGACTGAGTCAGGTGGTAGGCTTATTTTCTGTCTTTTAAGAGTTCTCCACACTACTTTCCATAGGGGTTGTACAAGTTTGCATTCCCACCAGCAGTGGATGAGTGTTCCCCTTTCTCCACAACCTCTCCAGCATTTGGTGTCATTTGTTTTCCTAATCTTGGCCATTCTGACCAGGGTAAGGTGAAAAAAGAAAGAAAAAAAAATACTTACAGATCAAGGTAAATATGATTTTCTATTTTTTCCTGGGTAACAACTTCTAGGGGACAAGTAAAAAATGCGTTTGAGATTGGTTATCTTTTTGATAATTAATATGAAGAGTGCCTTAGCACTCTTGGCTTTCCTTAGCACAGCAGAGAACTGTAACTTTGTGGATGTTAGAAACTTGAGAGAAACTCACAGAGGACAGACCATTACCAGACACTTCTTTTTATTGATGGCATGTCATCTTAAAACTTAAGCTTTACAAATGAACAGTTTATACTACATAAGAAAAAAAAAGAAAAACACAGAACTGGAGAAATGATAACAGATTCTAAACCCAGCTTCATCATAAGCATCAAGTGTTACCAAGATCTTCCTAGGATCAGGATTTTGCATTTGAAAAATAAAAAGAGCTTACTTTTTGAGATCCTTTCTACTTCTAAGAGTCTAAAAGTTAATTGATGTGCTTTAATTTTCTTCAAGTGCATTGACTATTGACCTTAAATAAGGATCAATTTAAAGGGCAGAAATAAAGCAACCTACAGGTATTTATTGGCCAGCCCTTCCTAACTTTACAGTTCACCATCATTTGTTTTTATTGTCTACATACAACATAAATAAAAATCCAGAGTAGAGTTTGGAAAATAATACTTGAACTGATTGGTCTAGATTGTTGTTTACTTAAAAAAAATTCCTGAGGGGTGGTATTTATACTTCTAGTATCAGAACTACCAGGGACTCTCTTTTAAAATTTTTTTTTTTTATTATTTATTTTTGTATGTGTATGAATGTATTGTTTGCATGCAGGTCTGTGCACCCGTGTCGTGCAATGCCGCGGAGGTCAGAAGAGGGTCTCAGATTCCCCTGGAACTGGAGTTCTCCTGGAATTGGAGTTACAGACGGTTCTCAGCCGCCATGTGGGTGCTGGGGATCGAACCCGGGTCCTCTGCAAGAGCGTCGGTGCTCTTAACCGCTAGGCTATCTCTCCAGCCCCGGGACTCTCTTTTAAAATGAGGTTTTCTCAGTCCTAGCTGAGTTCTTAGCAGCTCTAGGGTTAATATCCAGGAATATAATCTTGTTTAAAAGAACAACCCTTAAGCACACAAACCTGTGAGAATTAATGATTTGGAGTAATGGATTTACCCTTTTGCCTTATTTATAGCCATGACATCTAAGAACTAGAGAAAAAAATAGTGATGACAGAAAAAATTATATAAAACATGAGTTTAAAGTATACGTGACTGGGAGTTTTTCAAAGATGAGAAAAGTCTAAGATGGAATCTACCATTCTTTTTGGCTTAGTGTTCTCCTGATTTCTGTCACAGCTGTATGAGAGGCACAATTTCAATTTATCTGATTGACAACTGTTTGTTGTGATCCTGAAAACAGCATGCCTAACTATAAGAAAAATGAAATAGTTTAGACAAAACTTCAAATTTAATTCTGCACCTGTGTTTTAAAAAGCTTCTTCCATTTCCCTTACATTTTTCCCTCCTAACATTTTTCTTAGCTGTTTTGGATGTTGTGTTGGTTCATTTTAACCTATCAGGCAGTGACCTATGTGGATCCTGTTGAAATACAGGAGACTTGTCTTTTCCTCTACTGGGAAACTCAAGAAAAGACAAAAAGGTTTCTCATGCCCTGTGCGGTATGAGGTATAATTTCTCTGTGAGCTGGGTAACAAATTCTCCTATGGTGAATGTTTTGCCTTTTCTAGTCCAGGGTATCATTAATTTAATTCTCATAGTGAAATGGATGAAGACAGACATATTTGCCAAGGTATTTCTTGATATTATCTGAGTTTACAGTTGATACTTTATTTGTAACTGATTAATGTATTTAATAATAGGGTTTTTTTAATTATGTGTATGTGTGTGTGTGTGTGTGTGTCTGTGTGGGAGTATGTGCACTCAAGTGTGGGTGCTCCCAGAAGCCAGAGGCATCAGATCCCTGGAGATGGAATTTCAGGAGGCTCTGAGCTGCTGGATATAGATGCCAGGAACTGAACCCAGGGCCTTTGAACTGCAGTGTATGTTCTTAATTCCTGAGACATCTCTCCAGCCTGTTTAATATTTTAACCTTTATTGTTTCTTGTAGAAACAAGTTGATAAACTACACTACAAAATGCAATGTTCTATGGTACTGGATCTAGACAGCAAAAATTACTTCTTAGTGTCCATGTGCAAGCACTTCTCAATTCCTAGAAAATTGCACTGTTTTGTGTTTCTGGTTAGAATTTGGCTTGATTTTATCAATGAAAAGT
Source organism: Rhizomys pruinosus (assembly GCA_009823505.1). Taxonomy (NCBI): domain Eukaryota; kingdom Metazoa; phylum Chordata; class Mammalia; order Rodentia; family Spalacidae; genus Rhizomys; species Rhizomys pruinosus. Next base: position 2,262,696 of record VZQC01006084.1, on the reverse strand, counting down.
GAGTAACAGTGATGTACCATTTCTTGGTGGCAGCATTGACTTGCTGGTGCTGGTGCTAGAACTGTTAGAGAACATCTGCTTTACTTTTAAAATGTTTGTGTGTGTGTGTGTGTGTGTGTGTGTGTGTGCGCGCGCGTGCACACGCGCATGCGTGTGCATGTGCGTGTGTGTGTGTGCATGTGCGTGTGCGTGTGCGTGTGCGTGTGCGTGTGTGTGTGTGTTTACGTCCCATGGTCCACTGATGAAGGTCAGAGCACACCCTGTGGGAACTTGGTTGGTTCTCTCCTTCACCATGAAGATCACGGGGATTGAGCTCAGATTAGCAGATATGGAAGCAAGCACCTTTGCCTCTTGAGCCATCCTGCTGCTTCATGAACATCCCTGTCCTGATAGGTATAATTCAAGAACTTTTGTCAGATACAGAGCTGTTTCTAGGCCCTTTCATTAGATGCTATTTTTCCTCGAGCACTTATCCTTAGTTGTGTGGCTTAATTGTTCAGGGAAACAGGAAGCTGTTTTAAGGATTTACTTTGTATCACACATATCTCCAGGATGCAGCTTTACCTGCTGCTATCTGGTACCACTCATCTTATATGATTGCAAGTGGCCCTTGCATTGAATAGTCTCATCTGAATTTTCCCAGCTCTTAGAAATGCAAGCAGGTTGGGTGTTGCTGTACTCTCCTGGCTCAATATTAATAGCATTCAATGTTCTCATCTGCATTTGCCTAAAATCTTAGAAAGTTCTGAGGGTCCATGTACTTCATGAGTCTGTTATGTTGGTTTATAACTAGCGTATTTAAATAACTAAATGACTATTCTCCCAAAAATTACTTTAGTAGACATGGCAGTAAACTTGATTTCTTACTACAGTATTTTGTCTCTCTCTTCTGTTACCCCTTATTTCTGGGATGGAATGGAATATGTAATTCCATTACCATTTATCTATGATTCTAGAGAATCTTACACCCCAAATGAATTGAAAACAATTTGCTCCAAATTTAAAATCAATGTCAAAATTTCGCTAATGTTAACATAGCACAAATGGACTCACTTCTTATTTTACTATATGCTGTATATAACATAGCTGTAACTTTATGTAAGCCATAAACAATGAAGACACCATAACATATACATGACAACCAACACATTTAAGAAGTAAATAATTCTCAATTGTTTTGAAGTCCCAGAATTCCCCAACCATCTACTTACCTCCTTTTGTTTTATAATTTTATTTTTTTATGTGTATAAGTGTATTGGCTGCATGTATGTGAGTGCACCCATGTCATGCAATGCCATGGAGGTCAGAAGGGGGCCTCGGATTCCCCTGAAACTGAAGTTAAGGATAGTCTTAAGTGTCATGTGGGTGTTGGGAATTGAATCTGGGCCCTTTGCAAGAAAAGCCAGTGCTTTTAACTGCTGAGTCATTTCTCCAGCCCCAGCTGCTTTCCACTTTTTAAAGCAATTGTGGGGCCATCATTCCCCTCTTTAGTTTTATTGCCTATGTTTGCATAATTATATATTATTAGACATTTTGAAGGTGTACATTTTTAACTGTATATAAGTAGAATTGTACTATGAATATTCACATTTAATTTATTTGCCAATTGAATGTTGCAATCACAGTATTCATTAAGGTCTCTGAAGAAACTTGCTATGATTTCAGTTCCAATTTCTCAACTTCATGGTATACTATTTTTCACTTTGAAACTGTAATTCTTACCATCCATTTTTACTGCTATATTCTATTTAAATTTCACTGTTTATTAGTCTACTCTGTGTACCCACATATACACATATTCCAATTTTATTTGACACTGGCTTTTATTGTTTTATCACGTTTTTAAAGTGTAGATGATGATTGTCTTTTTAAAAGTTTACTTATTTTTTATTTTATGCATGTAAGTAGATTGTTTGCATGTAAGTGCACACCTGTCATTTAATTCCTGCAGAAGTCAGAAGAGAGTATTGGATCCCCTGGAACTGGAGCTATGGATGACTGTTATGAATCTCGTCATGTGGGAGCTAGGATTTGAACCCTAGTCCTCTGGAAGAGCAGCCAGTACTCTTAACCTCGGAGCTAGCCCAATTGATGGCTATCTTAATAGTCGTATTCATATACATTAAAATCAGAGATGTTCTCAACACACCCAGGTTCTACTCAACTTAGTCTGAAAAATTTAGAAGTGGTTGTAGTAAATCACTATAGAAGTAATTTGGTGAAAATGTTCTACAGATGCTCATAGTATTCAAGAACACCAAGAGTTTTTGTGTTTTATCACAGTACATGGAAACAGTTTGGGATAAGGAAAAGAGAAAAATGACTTCAACATTCTCCACAGAAAAACAGAAGTCCTGGATAGTTACTTTAGGACCAGAAGGTATCTGAGAGCTTGAGTACATGCAAATATGACTCAACTTAAATGCAGATATTGTAAGCAACAAATCCTTTTCCTGAGCTGCCTCGAGAAGAGGCCAGTGTGGTTGACGAAACTGGGAGGGCGAGGGACCCTCCTAGAGTGAGGTGGAAGGTACCAGGCAGAGAAATTTCAAGTACAAGGAAAGGCAATGTGTCTTAAATGGGTTTTAGAACCTCATTTTTTCAATGGTAGGAGGTATCATTTTACAGATAACAATTGATACCTACAACAATGGCTTCACTGTTGAGCCATAGCTGTGCAGAAACATTGGAATGATTTTTAATGGCCACTGGCAGTAACAGGTAACCAAGGCTGGCAGATGGGGCTAGAGTGTGAGAATTTGAAGGGACACAGACTTTATGAAAACTGGAGCTATGTGGAAGAAGAAAGAGTGAATGCTGGAACAGAGGAGAAGTGAAAAGCAAACTGTAAATAAGCAGCTTTAGGTGGTTAGGTCTCAACTCTCATTTTCCACAGAAACTCTTCATAGAAGTCTGTTTTGCCAGCATGGATTTTGCACGAATGGATCTGCAGAGGAAATCCAGGAGTTGCCAGTCTCTATGGCTGAGTCCACCTAATACAGTGCAGATCACACATAAGGATGGAGAAGGAAAAACAGGGAAGCCGGGAAGAGGTTATGAAGCTAGATGAGCAGCTCCGTATTCAGAGGAATTGTGGGACTGGGGCACAACTCCCTCCATTTCACCGGGCAAGTCCCCAGCTGTCATTTTAACATACTATGGTAGGCTTATAATCTAGTTTAGCTACCTCGGGGATTTATTATTGCTTTTCTTGAAAAACAAATCCAAACATAAATTAAATGAAGAATAAAGTTTCCTAATTAAGCTTACTCTATTATTCTTTCTTCCCAGAATCATCCCCAGAGGTCTGGGCTACTATTTATTTTTTGAAAACATGTTCTTTCCTTCTCGTCCATATATTCCATATGCCTTTTAATATTTACGAAGGGCTGCTTTTTTGTATGATGTAGTCCTTTCACCAAGAGATTGCAAATGTGAAATTCTGTACTTCTATGCAAGGAGAATTTCCAAGTGTAAGACAGCAGCCCCATAGGAATGGTAACCCCAAACAGGACTCCCACCTGTGTCCTCAGAGGTTAGGTTTCTCTCCATTTTCCAAAGGAACATTTTCCAGGTGCTGGATAGGTGATTTTTGTTACTTTTATGATGGAATGCTGCCAAATGTAAGCTATTCCTCACAGAAGGATTGGGAAAGTGGACACAGTGTGCCAAGGGTCGTAGCCTCCTTCCTCTGCGGAATCCTATTTCCAAACATGATTATGGATATCTGGATTGTTGGGATTCTTATTCTCAGAAACTTCCTTAGGGAATTTTTCACTGCTTCTTCTCCTTTCTTTGAAATCACAATTATCCTGGTTACAGAATGGATTTACAGAAGACTTACAAATTCAATGAAGTTTTAAGCATTCAAAAATATTTTAAGTATAATTTACTTTTTATATGTATATAAGAATATATAATAATGCCAGGTGTGGTGGTGCACACCTTTAATCCTAGCACTTGGGAGGGAGAGACAGGCAGATCTTTGTGAGTTCAAGGCCAGCCTGGTCTACAAGGTGAGTTCCAGGACAGCTGGGGCTACAGGGAGACCCTGTCTCAAAAAGACAAAAAAAAAAAAAAAAAGAATATATAATAAAAATTCGTCAGTTTATTTTTAGAAGTCATAATTTTGGTGCATTCGTGACATTTATATAGGCATATTTTGGAGCAATATAAATAGGATGGAACAACAACAACATAAGGACTGGGTCAAAGAACTGACTGATGCAGTTAAATTCTGCCCAAAACAATAAACCTTGGCAGAGAAAATCTTTAAAAAGACTGGGAGAAAGATGCAGGACATGTATGGCAGAATCATGAACTGGGGTGGGGTGGGGGGCAAGGAAAGGGGAATATGCCTAAATTGGACTGAAAAATGATGTATGGAATACACAAAACATCAATAAAAGTATTTTATTAAAAATTTGTCTAAATAAAATGAAAACCAGACAAGTATGCTGGCACATGCCTTTAACCCTAGCACTGGAGAGGCAGAGGCAGGTAGATTTCTGTGATCTAATTGGAGACATGGCTCAGTGGTCTAGAGCACTCAGGTTCAGTTCCCTGCACCCACATGTCAGATCACAGCCATCTGTGACTCCAGCTCCAAGGGATCCATTGCCTTCTTCTGGCCTCTGTGGGTCCTATACACACATGGTGCTGCATTTAGATATATACAGCCACACACTCATACATAGTAAATAATAAAAAAAATAGAAAAATTAAAAATAAATATAAACAAAAGATACCATCCACATTGGTCATAGGCATGGAGAAATCAAGTCTATGCTGACTAGGTAGCTTTCTTCCTTCCAGCCAGCTTTTACAGTACTGGAAGGTGCTGTGCAGGCTGCTGGGAATGTAAAGTCATTAACATTTTTGGCCAGCTATAAACCCTGTGAATGACAGTAAGGACCTGACTGGAATGGCAAGTATCCTATGCATGCAACAGTGGCATGAATGTTATAAGGGAAACCAGATGCCTTCTGACTGGATTTAAGGCCTGCTCGACAGGAGGAAATACATGCATAGTACTGTGCTTGGGTAGTTCACAGGTCCCAGGTATGAACCTACTGCTATTATTCTGCAAAATGGATGCAGTATCAAAATGCCTTCTAAATTTGTATCTATCTGCCTCAGACCTCACCAGAGAATAGGCAGAGAATAAGTGACTGCATAGTGCTCAGTCACAAATGGGACATCTATAGTACATCCTCTCTAGAGACAGTGTAAGAGCCAGAGATCAGGAAAGACTGAACAAAACAGTATGTTGGGGACATGACAGAAACATTGTACTCATGAACTCACAGCAGCTATGGTTGCTTGCACAAGACCTGGACAAGATCAAGCCACTCAGCATTCTAACATGGAGGGGGAAGTGTTCCATGAGACACCCTGCCCCTTGCACTAACTGAGAATCCATGGACAGTTAATGGCTTCTGGAGGATGGAGAGTCAGTTTTCATTAAGGGTGTGGCATTGTCCATGCTCCAGTGGATAGCTGCATACCCGCATTTGAACAGCACAAATTGGACTTGATGGGTTATTTTTTGAAAAGGACATAAAGGGCTGGAGAGATGCCTTATGGTTAAGAGTCCCGTGGTTAAGAGTCCCGGCTGTTCTTCCAGAGGACTCAGGTTCAGTTCCCAACACCCACATAGTGGTTGACAACCACTTGTAACTCCAGTTCCAGGGACTCTGATGCCCTCTTCTGGCCTCCATGGACATTCCACGACATAGATACACTTAACATGCATACAGACAGCATACTCATACACATAAAATTTAAAAAAAAAATAATAAAAAGGTCATCAATTTGAGGACATAGAGGGATGAGTAGGGATGAATATGATCAAAATATGATGTATAAAATTCTCAGAAAATAATAAAAAATATTTTTAACTTAAAGTAAAAAAAGTACTATCTTAATGATCAATATTCTATTTTGGTTTTGGTTCATGAAATAATTACGCATTTACACTTTATAACTTCTTAGGTTTAATGAAATGTAATATTTTTAGCCTACATTATTGCTAGGAAACAGGAATATGAGCCAGCTTTGTCCAATAAAGAACACTTGTATTACTTATCTTGTTGCTGCTAGTAAGCACAGAAGAGAGGTGGCTTAAGGAAGGGTTTATTGTGACCCACAGCTCAAAGGTTGCTTCCCTTCATGATGGACTAGGCCAGAAAGCAGAAGCAGAAGACTGGAGGGCCATGATGCATCCACGTCAGGAAGCAGAAGATGAAAAGGAAGTGGACCCAATCTATCAGACCTCAAGGTCTGCCATCAATGACCCACTTCCTTCTGACAAGTTCGCTTCTTAAAGGTTCTATGACATTCCACAACGTAGAAAGCAGCTGGGGACCAAATACTGCAGTACACGAGCCTGTGGAGGACAAGAGGGGTTTCTATAACAGGAGATGATTTGATGATTCTAAATCTGGGACATTCTTAATACGGGGAGTACCAATGGCTGCAGGAGTTGTCCTATTTAGATATCTTCTACTAAAGCTGTATGTATCAAACCAACTCTGAAGGGCAAACCCACAATAAGGAAGAGCCCGATTTTGTTTGGACAATGAAAAGTCTCAGGCAGTTACTTTTTTTTTAAGTTTTTTTTTAATTTTATTTATTTATTTATGTGTATGAATGTACTGTCTGCATGCAGGTTTGTGCACCCATGTCGTGCAATGCCAGAGTTTAGAAGAGGGTGTCGGATTCCCTGGAACTGGAGTTCTCCTGGAATCGGAGTTTCAGACAGTTCTTGGCCACCATGTGGGTGCTGGGGATCAAACCCGGGTCCTCTGTAAGAGCGGTCGGCGCTCTTAACCGCTAGGCCATCTCTCCCATTACATTTTTTAACCAAAGATCTCAGAAAAGATCAAAGAATCCTGGAAGCAGCAAGTCTGGTTTGATAAATTAATATTGATATTAAAAATACCTATCAAGAGCTTCTGGCTTTCAAAAGCTTTTTCGAAAAACATTCAACTCCTAAAGAGGCTAAAATCAATTAAGAGAAGAAATAAATCAAATGTTCAAGTAGATGTAATATGTAAAAAATGCTCGGATATTTTGTGCTATGCTTTAGATTTTTATGAACACTATTAAATTTCAAACATAAAATAAATTGATCTAATGAAAACTGTGCTACTGTGGTTCATGTCATATTATTTTATATATATATATATATTAATACTGAAAGTTTTTTTAATTTTATTTATTTTTTATGTGTCTGAATGTACTGTCTGCATGCAGGTTTGTGCACCCGTGTTGTGAAATGCTGCAGAGGTCAGAAGAGGGTGTCCGATTCCCCTGGTACTGGAGTTAAAAATGGTTCTCAGCCTCAGCCACCATGTGGGTACTGGGGATCGAACCTGGGTCCTCTGCAAGAGCAGTTGGCACTCTTAACCGCTAGGCCATCTCTCCAGCCCTGGTTCATGTCATATTATAAAAAGTGACATGCAGCCGGGCGTGGTGGCGCACGCCTTTAATCCCAGCACTCGGGAGACAGAGATAGGTGGATCTCTGTGGGTTCAAGGCCGGCCTGGTCTACAGAGCGAGCTCCAGGACACCTGGTACTAAAAGGGAGACCCTGTCTCAAAAATACCAAAAAAAAAAAAAAAAAAAAAAAAAAGTGTAAAACCAAAAAGTAAAATAAAACAACAAACCACACACACACACACACACACACACACACACAAATATTTAAAAAAAAAAGTGACATGCACCATTGATACAAATAAAATATCTGACTGATTCAACAATGCCGCCTAAAATTAAGAGTATGCCCTTTCCTGTTAAATCACTAAGCTGGTCTCTGTTGCTAGTTCCACACAGTTTAACAGTTTTAATTTTTCCTCACTTAAGACAGGAGTGGTGGTTCACTATTGCAGGCTTGGCCCTTAGGAAGCTGAGGCAGGTGGATCGTGAGTTTCAGGCCAGTATAAGCTGCATAGTGAAATACTGTTTCAAAACACTCATTTGCGCATTTTCAAAACATTTTGCACATGTTTATTGGGTTTTGTTTTATGTTCTTTTTATGGCTATTACAGTACATTGGCCAGAATGTTATTCAACAAATGGCTTATAACAAAGTGGTTGGCAATCAGTGTATAGTTACAGTTCATATATTTTATCATCTTGAATACAACACAACAATTCAGGCTTATTAGCTAGGAAATAAATGCTCATGCTTTCATAAAAACCTAAGTTTTGGCTACAGTGACATATTGTGAACATAAAATACATAATTTCTTCTCTAGAAAGGTAGTATCTTTATGATGGTACATAATACTATATCTGTTATAAAACTGAGACTAAAAATTTGCACGAGTGCATATGGATCTGGCCTTACGAAACTTATGGAAACTGAGGGACAATCAGTATCAAATTATCAAGTAACCTAATATGCCTAATATTTCTATAATGATTTTCCATGCTAACGTGTGAGAATTAAGGATGGTAGAAAAACCAGCACAGATTACCACCAAAGATTACTACCAAAGATTACTACCAAAGATTACTACCAAAAGAAGAAAATTTGTCATTATGAAAGATATTTTACTCTCCTAAAGTGAAACTGTGATGGAATGTTTACCTTTAACTTTTGTTAGGTATTCATCCTGGTTTCCAAGTAGGTGCAACTATAATTGTAATTTCCAGTGCAGAGTTAGTAATAGAATTGTGATTACCACTTTTGTTAGGGAAAAAAGAAGCTTACCAAATAGACTGAAGTATAGAATTTTGACGAAATACTCAAGTGCTAAAAATAAAGGAAATATATAATGCATTGTAGTTGATAAACATGCTTTTTACAGGAGCACATGCTAGCAGTTCTGAAACTATTTCATATATATGAAGTAAATAAAAGTAAATGCCTCATAAATTGTAGAAACTAAGCTTCTCACTGTCAGGAAACCTTCTGTAGTAGGTTATAATTGCCAATAACTGTATAAGCTACCATATATATATTAGGTTACATATTTTATGTATGTTGAACATACATATATATTAAAGACATACAGCAACTGCACACATAAATAACTATAGATACATGTATGTACATATGTGCTCTCAGCTCTGTCTATTGCAAAGACTTACAACACTATCCAGGGTACACTTTGGGCTCAGCTCTTAATTTCTTTTTTTTTCCTTTTTTCCTTTAAAAATTTTTTATTTCAAAATATATAAGTAGTTGGGAGTGGTTGCACACCTTTAATTAGCATTCAGGATGCAGAGGCAGAAGCATCTCTGTGAGATCAAGTCTAGTCTGATCTACACAGCAAGTGCCAGACCAGCTGAGACTATAGAGGGACCTGTCTCAAAAACAAAATAAAACCAAAAACAAACAAAACAAAACAAAATTAAATTAAATATATACATACAAATATATGTTGTGATTCAAGATACCTTTTTTCTAATATAATTTTTGTGAATTTCATAGAATGTATATTTTTATGTGTATGAATGTACTGTCTGCATGTTGGTTTGTAATGGAGGTCAGAAGAGGGTGTCGGATTCCCCTGGAACTGGGGGTTAAAGATGGTTCTCAGCTGCCATGTGGGTGCTGGGGATCAAACCCGGGTCCTCTGCAAGAGCAGTTGGTGCTCTTAACCTCTAGGCCATCTCTCCAGCCCCTCATAGAATGTATTTAGACCACCTCCCCTGCCTACATCCTCTACTATCCCCCCACACAATTTCAATTACTTTGTGTATGTATGTATGTGCATATATACATGTATGGATATACATATATATGTTATATATAGCCTATCAATTCAAATATACATAAGACCTATCAAATCAAATCTGTGTTCTCAAATGCCCTTTGGTGTGGTCCCAAATTAACCTAGTTATCCTACTTAGCACCAGACCTTTGAAAAACACTGACTTTCCCAGAAGCTATTGGTTGCTAATAATTCCTTAGCTAGGCTTGGAGTTTCTTGCCCAATTCTCCACTTCTATACTTGAGTAACCAATCGCTTTCTGATGGGAAAGATGTAGCCCATGCCCAACATTGATATCAGGCTTAAGAACCTGTGGCTAGACTTGTCACAGGTCAGAGGAGAGAACCCACTACTATTATTATTCTGCTAAATAGATATAGTATTAAAGTGACTCCTAATGATTTATTGTTATACCCATAGATAAATGCATATCTCAACTGTCACCAGAGAAGCTTCCATATACAGTACATGGTGATTAACCTAGAGACCCACACCTGGCCTATGTAGAGAGAAAAAGAGGCTGCAGAATGCTTATCCCTGAATAAAACACCTAGTTCAAACTTCAAAGATCAAGGATCAATGTGGAAGAGAAGGTAGAAAGATTACAAACCGGAGGTGATGAATGACTACAAAGAAATAGAGTTTTCCAGGCAGTTACTCATATGCACTCATAGCAATGGTGACAGCACGCACAAAACCTATGTAAGCTCAAGCCAGACATGATCTTATTTCTTAATATCAGTCTTTCGCCAGGCATGGTGGCGCACGCCTTTAATCCTAGCACTCGGGAGGCAGAGGCAGGCGGATCTTTGTGAGTTCAAGGCCAGCCTGGTCTACAGAGTGAGTTCCAGGACAGCTGGGACTACAGGGAGACCCTGTCTCGAAAGGACCCCCCAAAAAAAATAATAATAATAATATCAGTCTTCCATAAAGGGAACCAAGGCTTTGAAGGAATGCTAGACTTGGAGCTTGGAAAATGAAAGATCAACATTAAATATCTAAGGTATTTGTGTTTTAAAAATTGGGAGATTTTGTGACTGCAGAGGTAGCTCAGTCAGTAAAGAGCTTTTCTCATAAGCATAAGGACCAGAATTTGATCATCAGCACACATGTAAAATGTGGATGCAGAGCCCGTGGCTGTAATCCCAGTGATGGGGAGGCAGAGGCAGGAGGATTTCTGATGGGCTCTAGTCAGTCAGTCGGGCCTAATCAGAGACCTCCAGCTCCAGTAAGAGACTCTGTCTCAAAACATAACGTGGAGAACAACTGAATAAATCATCCAACATCAACCTCTGACCTCTATGTGAACATGTAAACACACACACAACATGTAAACACACACAGTGTAAACATACACAATAGTGTTAAATAATCTAGGAGATGGTAATAAAATTATTTATAGCCAAAGAACTGAATATTTATGAGTCTACACTGACATGAATAAATGCTTGAATTTTATTTATTTTCTGTGTAAGAGTACTTCCAGCTTGTATATAAGTGCACCCATGCCGGGAAATTTCCAGAGTCAGAAGAGGGCATCAGATACCCTGGAATTGGAGTTATGAATGGTTGCCAACCACCATTAGTAGTCTACAGTAATAACTGCTTCAGAGAATTTATCAATGATTGCTAAAATTCATGGAAGAAACTTCAAGGGAACCAGAATATATCCATAACCTCAAAATATATATTGATTACTATGATTGTTTTAACAGACAATCACAGTTTTTTAACTATTCAATCAAGGAAATGGAATTTAACTTTGCTTCTTTGGAAGTGGGCTAGCCTTAGCCATTCATGACTAAGTTTAGAACCAAACATACTGACTTTGCTGTGGTGATGCCAGTCAGTCAACACCTTAACCAAGGGATCATGATTAATTTCATCAGGCATAAGACATTGCTATGTATCATGTGACTCTGACAGAATACACTAGAATTGTCACATTGGTTGTATATATTCCTGTCCAAAAGCCATACTCCCCATTTAATAATTTAAAATCGCCGGCAAAACCAACTGAGAGAATAGTCTGCCAAGCACTTTGCCTGTACTCAGGCAGGTGTCAAGGTCACAGAATATGACCGAGCTTCCATAGGCTAGGAAAGACTATGGAGACAAACAGCTAAACAAAGATACTGGTGTGAGACTGGGGGAGCATGCCAGTGTGGGATTCAGTTGTTAGAATTAAAGGCATAGTTTTAATCATTGTGTCCTTGTTCTGTAAGAAGTGAGCTAAATGGGACTTAGGTTGAAGGATAAATGGTAACTCTATACTATTGCAATTTTTCCATTATTCCAAAGCAAAACATTACATGGAAAACTGAAACCAAATATGAAATATACTTCCACAAAGGGATATAAATGAATGCCTGCAACAGGTTGTCCTCGACAGTATTTTGTAGTCAGAATCAACTATGACATTTATTAACAATTATATCAATTGCCAAATTTATACCATACCCCATGTTCTTGGCCTTTGACTAAGATCAAATGTGTTATAAATAGAATCTTATACATCAGTGAAAAATGAACTTTGATATGGATCCATATAATAAATATCATATTTAGAGAATCAGAAAATCACCAAAAGGTAATTATTGAACAATCCGCATTGACAGGAAAATTAGAATAAGAAAACCTAATCTGCAGATTTAAAAAGCACCTAAGTGTTTCCCTGAGTGTGCTGGTTGGCCGAAGTTTATTGAGTAGACAAGGTAACTTTTGGATATATTCAACGTACTTGAAACCTTTATTGGGAATGAATTCCACAGGTGACTATATGTCTCAAAACCTCCCACACTGCATACTCAAATGTATACTAAAAAGTACACTAAAAATAGGACATCTCTTTTCCTTATTTTCTCTTCAAATTTAATAAAATCTATTTAAAATTCAGGGGAAGAAATGACCTTCAGGCATCTAATCTACATGTTTTGTCATTTTGTGAAGTGCAAGAATGCATCCATGATTCTGATGTACATGTAGGCTTTGATATCTTTTTTTTTTTTTCGTATTTGGCATGGACCCAGGATTATTTTCTGAGTTAAAGTCTTCTACCACCTCAGTGTTGAGGGAGTATGGCCATCTGTCCAGACAACTGTTCTTACTGACTTTCCTGAAATTTTCCACCCTTCTCTTCAATCTGGAAAATTTCAATACCTGTATATCTGTGTTAGTTAGCAACACAAAATAGCTCTCTTCTAATCTTAATTAAAATCTTAAACATCTTGATGCTACTTCTCCCTTAAATTTTGACTGTGAAAACCAATTTTGAAGCATTGCCAGGATGCCAGATATTACTCTCTTCATATAGAAATATAAAATTTGATCCTCCTAAATTTGATTTTTTACTGTATTTTTGTTTTTAATATAGTAATTTTATTGATATTTTGTGTGTTTCATACATTATTTTTTAGTTCAGTTTAGACATATTCCCCTTTCCCCTCCCCCCACCCACCCCAGTTCATTCATTCTGCCATACATGTCCTGCATCTTTCTCTCAGTCTTTTTTAAGTTTTTCTCTACAGAGGTTTATTGTTTGGGGAAGAATTTTTTTGGTCTTTTTGAGACAGGGTCTCCCTTTAGTCCCAGCTGACCTGGAGTTCACTCTGTAGACCAGGCTGGGCTTGAACTCAGAGATCCACCCACCTTTGCCTCCCAAGTGCTGGAATTAAAGGCATTTGCCACCAGGCCCAGCCCTGTTTGGGGAAGAATTTAACTGTATCAGTCTGTTCTTTGACCCAGTCCTTATGTCGTTGTTTTTTTTTACTATATTTTACTTGGGGTGTGTGTGTGTGTGTGTGTGTGTGTGTGTGTGTGTGTGTATGTGTGTCTGTGTCTGTGTGTCTGTGTGTGTCTGTGCGTTTGTTTCTGTGCCTGTGTGTGAGCATCTCTGTGTGTGTTTCCATGGTTGCCATGGCACATGTGTAAAGGTCAGAGTTCATTTTTTCCTTCTACTATGTAGTTCCTGGAGATTGAATTCAGACAGTCAGGCTTGGCAGCAGGTGCCTTTACCTGCTGAGCCATCTCACCTGCCCTACATTTGTTCTTAATAAATTGTAATTAGTAATGGAACACTAGGCTGGATTCAGAAAACTCTTAGGGAAAACGCATGAAACTCAATATCTGCTTATTCAATTTTATTTGTTTGTTAGTTTGTGGCACGTTCTCATGTAGCCCAGAATGGCTTCAAACTCACGATGTAGTGAAGGCCAGCCTTGAATTCATGATCTTCTTCCTCCATTTAATAAATGCTAAGATTACAGTAGTTATGCATCACCCTTCTTGGTTCATTTGGCTTTTTAAATCTTCATTTATGACATACTAACTTTGACATACTTGTGAAATCCAGGCGGAAATGTAAAGTAGGGAATAGAATGTCTAAGTCTCAACAGGTATGATGTTTTAAGCTGGGGACGATGGGCAACACACCAACAAAGAATAAGGCATGGGGCAGACCAAGTGGAAAGAACAACCTATGAATTGTGAAGCAGGTTGTGCTGCTTTCCCCACTGTCCTGTGCCAAGTTCCCTCCCTGGGAGCTGGACGATTAGGATGAGCTTAAAGCGGATGAAGTCACAGCACAAAGGGCAGAATAGAAGGCATTCTGTGGCTAGTTACCCATAAGTGAGGAAGCATTTCAACAGTTTAATAATCAGGAGACTGTGCTAATAAATATTGGCTAAATATAAGCCATGCGTTCAATTGAAACCATTTATTCATGTTATATTCATGAAGAGGCTTAATAGAAATTTCTTCCTGAACAATGAAAAGTTATACCTTCAAAAGCATTTTGTATTTAGAAGTGTATCTCTTGGGTATTCTCCATCTCAAAATATTCTCTCTAGCGATGAGAAAATTACAATAGTAATTCCATCCACTTTTGTACAGTGTAATATATATACATATATATTTATATACAATGAGAAATCATTATGTTCTTACCTCTGCCTATATTGTGTTTTTATTCTAATTTCTTTTTATCATTGGGATAAAAGATAAAATTGGATAAGATAAATTTGAAAAAGACAGTTTGATTTGTAGTCTATCATACTAAAATTTTATTAAAGAAATCAGAAGCCATAAGGTTATTAAACGGAAATCCCAGCACCAGGATTGGGACATTTTATGACTTTTTTTTTGGTCAGAGAAGCTCCTGAGGGCTCTCAAACAACACAGGCACTTGCCATTGAGTCTATATGGTAAGATTCAGTCCTTGAGGAGACCACATGCTTTGTTCACTGGATGGAGAGAAAACAAGTTGTAACTGACATGGAACCTTCCTTTCAGTTGACTAACCCTCAGAGTGCTGAAAGGTACTATGCACCTGCTGGGGGGAAATCACCATCAACTTACACAGTTGTGCACCCTGTGTGCTACATGACCAACCAGCCAGGCAAGAGGTGCTCACTGGTAGAATAAGGACAAATACTATGGAGGCAACTCTATTCTCAGGAAAAAAAAAAAAAAAAACAAAGAAAAAACTGTAGAACCCAAACAAACATTATCATTCTTTGGCAGAGTAATTCTTTCCACATCTCGTTCTTTCCACGGCTCAGTGCTCTGTGCCTTCAGATATTTAATAAAGTCTCATACAAACCCTGGATCTTGAATGCCCTCAAGAAAGGAAAGCCTCAGTCTGTCATGTAAAGCCTTGTCAACACGAGGCCTGCAAAGTATGTGATACTGTGTTACAAGCATTTACTAAGACTTTTTTGTTCTTCTGGTTGTCTACCATAAATCTGAGAACTTCAAATAATTTTACGTGCTAATGTAGCCAAGTGGCAATCTGGCATTCTGGCATTCTCGACTCCCTTTAAAAAGGTTGGTCTGGCATCATGAGCTGCTGGAGTATTCCTTATTGTGAGTAGGTAGGCTCACCTCTTATTCTTGCTTTTTTTTTTTTTTTTTTTTTTTTTTGGTCTTTTCGAGACAGGGTCTCCCTGTAGCCCCAGCTGTCCTGGAATTCGCTCTGTAGACCAGGCTGGCCTTGAACTCACAAAGATCCACCTGCCTCTGCCTCCCAAGTGCTAGGATTAAAGGCGTGTGCCACCACGCCCAGCTTTATTCTTGCTTTTGAAGTTATTCACCTCCAGCTCACTGACTCACAGCACTGGAATGAAACCAACAACAGGGGCTAGAGCTGGAAGCGCTGCTGACCGCATCATCACGGACGAATGATCCCAGAGCGACTGTAACCATCCTGATAGGAATGAAGATACACTTGCATCCCTCACTTTTGACTATCTGACTTTTGAAACATTGGTCCTTAAGAAACTGGAATTTCTCCAGGAATCTAATGTTGGGAAATAGAAAAGGCAGAAGCATGGCACTAGCAAGAAGATGAATTTGTCTCCCAAGAAGAGATTTCACAGAGTTCTGACAACTTCTCAGACCACCTTACAGGAGAGACTGTGAAGCCACAATATTAATGGGCCAATGACGAGGGATCATACCTTGACCAGGACCCCTTAGACATGCATATCTTTTCTCCTCTAATGTCTCAATCCAAATATGGATTTGGGGTAATATCACTGGAATTCTTTCTTCATCTTCTCAATGTGATTACCTTGAATGAGTTGGCTTTCCTCAGTTTTCACTATTAGGTCTTTTTTAATTAGCTTGTTAGGGCTTGCTGGGCCAAGGCTGACCCTAAGAACTCCAGGAAAGACATGGCCTTATACTGATCACAATGATGGCTAAATTATGCTTTTGCCATTAAAAAAGTATGCTTTTGCATTTATAGTACTAAGACACTTCCTCTTAAATCTCAGCAATGATCCATGCTTGAAGAATGCATTTTTGTTTCTCTAGCCTTACCTAGAGCATTATATTAAAGACATTATAGGTGGATACTAGTGCCCAATCATGATACTCACTACACTGTTTCTGTTTCCATAAGTGGAACATCAACTACTTAGCCTGTTGTGGAGATAAAGCCATACAGAGTAAAATAAAATCCATAGGCTTACGTAAACCACTTTAATAAGGAAAGAGGCTGTGCTGTGAATTATTACCGGCATTGGGCAGAGACATCTGCTGAACCTTCTACCCCAGGGTACCATCACTTATTTGTTTATTATTTATTTATATTGTTATTAAACTTTTTCCATAGGTCATACACCATTTCTCAATCGAATCTAGAGTCACTTCCCTTTCCATGCCTCCAACCCCACCGAAGTCCCTGCACTCTGCCATACATGTCCTGCATCTTTTTCTGAGTCTTTCCAAAGTTTTTTTTTCAGTTCTTTTGTTGTTGTTCTCTCCAGTTTGTATTGCTACAGTATATATATATATATATATATGCATAAATATATACATAAATGCATAAATATATACATACATACACACGTATCACCTGAATTGGAGGATTTTTTTTTTCCTAAAAGATGTCATGTTTTCCTTAAGGAAGTGCTTGAAGGTTCCTCCTTGGCAATCCCAAACATCCATCAATCCTGCACTTTTGCTCCACATTGGGGTCTTTCGCCCTCATGGTCCCCCAAATGAAGTCCAGTAAGCACGCATCCTGTCTTGATCCCCTTGTACTGGCCTCGGTGATACAGCCCAGGTAGTCCAACAATAGCAGTCTATATTCTGACTAGGCTGAAATCCCGTAGCTGCTCAGTCCACAAGCTGGGTATCTCAGTAGTCCCCATTGAAGGTTTGGAGGATTCTTGGAGAGACATGAGTCTTTAGTCCATATTGGAGGGTTAAAAAGCTGTGTCTCAAGTCTTTGAAGAATGGCAAAAGCAGTGGCAGCCACAGAGCAGATGCACTTGCCAGTAAGAATTGAAGACAGGCCAAACAACAGTGCTTTCTCTTTTTTCTTTTTGTCTTTTTACTAAGATCTCAAGCTTTATATCTGAAGTACAATTTCTCAGGCCTTACTGATTATTTATGTCTGGTTTTACTTTCCTTTTGGATGCTTAAGGCCACACAGTTAGCCCAGATTAACCAAGGTTTTTGTTTTCTCAAGGTCAGTTGAGGATCTCGTCCTCATCAGTCTCTCAGGGTTTTTTTTTTTTGGAGGGGGGGGGAAGGAGAGTGGGAGCCCCTTGCTCCTTTCAGCTCCTCATCCACCAGTTTCATCCACTTGAGCGCAAAATCAGGTCTTGCTAGACCAGGCTTCCTTTTCTGAAGCATGAGCAGACTTTCCTCTTTATAGACTGGACACTGGCTGAAGTTCCATTACTGGCTCTCTAAGACCTCCCTGCACAGGAAGACTGGTGACCCACATTTTCAGGACATTTCAAGAGATGCCTCCATGCATAATCCCCTAAGACTTGGTTGACCTCTAAGGGCAAGGAACAAAGTTATCCCTTAGGTCCCACGGCCAAATTGGTATGGATGTTAAATATAATCGTTAAGCACTCAGAGAGGCTAAGTTACACCAGCCTATTACATTGCACCTATATTAAAATTGTATCCTTTGGAAACACACTGTATGTTATTTCCATATCATATTTCTTGATTTGCATCTTTCCATTTTAATCCCATATGACTCTAAAAGATGCACACATATCCTCCATCATGTACCGAAAACCCAAGGACTGAAAATAAATGTTAGGTCAGCTCTAGAACCTGTTTAGGGATTCACAATGCAAGAGCACAGTTATCTTTAGATCATGAGGAATATAACATTAACATTGCTCAGTTTGTCTTACAACTAGGTACTTGGTACTAGCATCCACAGATGAGGGTGTCTTTTGTTTTTCTGGGATTGTGTTACTTCACTTAGCATAAAATCTTCTAGTTCCATCCATTTACCTGCAAATTTCATGATGTCCTCTTTCTTTACCGCTGCATAGAACTCCATTGTGTAGATGTACCACATTTTCTCTATCCACTCATTGGTTGAGGGGCACTTGGGTTGGTTCCAGCTCTTCACTATTGTGAAGAGAGCTGCAATAAACATGGCTGTACATGTATCTCTGTGGTAGGAAGAGTCTGATGGATATATTCCCAGAAGTGGTATGGCTGGGTCAGGTGGTAGGCTCATTTTAAGTCTTTTAAGGGTTCTCCATACTGCTTTCCATAGTGGTTGTACAAGTTTGCATTCCCACCAGCAGTGGATGAGTGCTCCCCTAACCTTCTCCAGCATTTAGTATGATTTGTTTTCTTGATCCTTGTCAGCCTTATCCAAGTGAGATGATATCTTAAAGTGGTTTTAATTTGCATTTCCTTAATTATTAGAGATGTTGAACACTTTTCAAGATGTTTCTCAGCCATCTCTATTTCCTCCCTTGTGAAATCTCTGCTCAGCTCTTTACTCCACCTTTGAGTGAGTCATTTGTTTTCTTACTTCTTTGGTTTTTAAGTAGTTTATATATTCTGGAAGTTAATGCTCTGTCAGATATATCAGGAGTGAAGGTTTCCTCCCACTCTGTGGGTTTTTGCTTCACTTCCCTGATCATTTTTTTTCCACTGTACACAAATTTTGAGTTTACTAAGCTTCCACAAGTGCAGTGGAAAAAGTTGAACCCATCACTTTTGTTTGTTTGGAAACTAGAGCAATACACATTATTTTTGGTTTCCATTTGTGTGTATGTGTACATGTTTGCCTGTGTATGGCACACGAGGGGTTGTGTGCATGTATGTGTGTATGTGTGTGTGCATGTGAAGGCCCAAGGCTCATGTTGATAATCATCCACAAATTCTCTTTCCTGTCTACAGCATGAAAGAGTAAAATTTTACTTCTCACTCTTTGAAATTTCTGAAATGACATAACTGGTGAAAAATACTGTATAATATTGTCTAATGTGAATTATGGTAAAAAGCTGTCACTTGTCAGATAGTGATACTACCAACAAGTTTGTGGTGTCTAATGTAATAGTATTGTTTGTCAAGCTGGAGATGCCACGGATTGAAAGAATGGAGATGGCTTTTCATTCAAAGCAAAGAAAAGCACACTTAGTGCAGACATAACTCAAAGCCCTCTAAGAGCTTCCAAGTTTTCTGTGATGTGGTCCTTTCATCCATGTTCAGACACATGTGTACTAGCATTCTCACATGCAGTGTCTTCTGAGTCAGGGTCACTCATGTGGCAGTGTTTATCCCTTATCCAGTGTCTTTCCCTGGCATACCTTGCCAGACTTGTAAGCCCATAAACTATAGAATGAAAGAAAGCCTTGGGGTTGTCCATGCTTGGACTCCGATGCTGAGATGACACCAATATTGAACTGATTTTTTGGTGTTTTTGAGATAGGGTCTCCCTGTAGCCCCAGCTGGCCTGGAACTTGCTCTGCAGAACAGGCTGGCCTTAAACTCACAGAGATCTGCCTGCCTCTGCCTCCTGAGTGCTAGGATTAAAGGCGTGCACCACCACACCTGGCACTGAACTAATTTTTATAGCAACTGTTGAAAGCAAGCAGTACTCTGACCTAAGTTACTCCATGTGGAAAACAGTGCGTTTTCACACTATGCTTTTCCTTGAGAGACTCCATCTTACAAGCAGGTTTTCACTCCATCTTCAGGATTCTGCAACTGGATAGGTACATGAACCATCTGCATAGCATCACTGTTTGGCATCACTCACCTACTATAGAATGATACATGACTCATTCCTGGGAAGAGAAAGTGTTCCACCTTATCAATTTATCATATAAACTGGGACTGTAGGAGCACATGTACATTAAAACTGTATGAGAAAAACTAGACCTGAGAGCATATTAGACACAACGGACTGAGAAAATAGTCCAACTCTCTCACCCACACCCCAGGAAGGAACCAGGCCCAAGTATTGAGATGGCAGCAGCTCACCAGCTTGTCATGTGACCACCTGCTAAGTGTGCCATGAGATCAACAGGCAAGGAACCTGCAGCTGTCCCAGGGCTCAGCTCAGCCCACACTGGTGAAGTAGCCCACTTTAATCGCCAACTGCCCATCCACCCATTTGTCCACCTAGAACTGCCATCCACTCATCTGCCAGTTCATTTGCCTGCACCCAGTTCTACCCTTCTTGTTCACCACATCATGTTCCTGTAGCTCAACTCTTATCCTACTGTAGCACCTCTAACTGAACTCCAACAGGTTAGATATTCGATACACACCCCTGCCACACCTACCCCCATACACAGACTCTGCATTTCTATCAACTTCTCTGCCATTCAGAACTTTTTGAAGTGCAAGCTCTGAAGCAGTCTCTTAATTCATTACCATCAATCTGTAACCTACATATGTGCATATATATAGCAATCTTCACTGTGTGATGTGTTATGTGTTATCAGAGTTAATATTAGAAATTAGCATTGGAGGGGCTAGAGAGATAGCTCGAGGATTAAGAGCATGCACTGTTCTTGCAGAAGATTCAAATTCAATTCCCAGCTTTCCCTTACAACTACCTACCTATAGCTCCAGGAGAATTCGAGGCCTCTGGCTTCTACAGGCATCTGTACTCATGTGCACATACCCAAACACATGACATATACATAATTAAAAATAAATTAAACTTTTAAAAATATGAAAATTATTTTTAAACAGAAATTAAGATTGGAATAAAGTATCTTATGTGTTCTTCAGCTGGCAAGAAATGAAAGCAGGCCTATTTGGCAACTTGCTGCCAATGAAACCACAGTGGCTTGTGAATTTATTGTTGTTCAATAAATTCTGACATTGTGGAAAGACACAGGTGTGTTCCTCGGTGTTTCTGGCATAGAGGCCACACTCATAAAGTATCACCTGCAAGATGAGAAGTAGCTATGGAAACATAAATAATTTGCAACGTTTGGCACTTGTTAGCGATTGAGGAAAACATTTAGTGAATCAGAAACTCTAGTCAGGAGCTCAGGGACTAGGGACTTAGCATACAATATCCACTCAGTAGCTATATGAAGAGTGCTTTGATTGTGATGGCAAAAGCCTGTTCTCCAAGTCTTATGTAACAGTTTGAAAATACTCTCCATGTACCTGGATTTTCCTATGTCCCACAGAGCATTCCAATTTATGCGTATAGATGGAATGCTCTTCCTAAGAGTCCTGTGTAATTCTATACCTATCCATTGAATTGTATATTCACTAGGTGACCATTGGCTGGCACCTACTGGGCTGGGTTTTATTGTTGTCACTAAATATTTAACTTAATCATCGCATAGACTTGTGGATATGTGTTTTCAGAAAGAGAGTTATCACTATGAAAAGTCATCTAAATGTTTTTCAAGTACTGCATAAATGTTACCTTCAAACCAATTTATCAAATAATGTATATGAATAAACTGCTGACAAAAATAATAAACTATATAAAATAACTGTATATACTACTGGGTTCACAAGTATCTTAAATTATTGCACTACTTCAAATGAGCTAAAACTGTAAAATGAATGTGGTGAAATTAACCTATGCATTAGCAAGAATATGGAACAAAAGAAAGGAATCCAGAGGAAATAGAAAGACTTTGGAATAATTTCCAAATAATGACCAGTTCACCTTCATTCTGTAAGCCATTTAGTAAGATATATTGGAAAACCATCATTCTTACACCTTCTAAATAAATGGATTTTCATTGTTTTTTTACTCCAAATAAGCAGCCAACTATGTCAGAGAATAGGATTTCAACTCAAATCTATTTGAAAAAAAAATTACAAGTAGGAAAGCTTTATGGAAATTGAAAGTACACACACTTACATCTGAATGGTCAAAATTTCATAGTTCATAAAGAAATAATTCACTAAGAACGGATGGAGATTTGATTGTAGTAGTTGATTCTAATGCTAAAAGGACTCTTATTTTTGGCTTGAAAGAAGATTCAAAACTTCTGAGTTCATAACTTGGAAACATGTCCCAACTACCTGAACGTCAGAAGTTTTACCATGAATAACTAGCTTCATTCTTCTTTTCTTCTTTCTTTAATATGTGCAGTAACCCATATAGATCAATAGTGTCTATGTGCATGCATATATGCACATGTGTGTGCCTTGATTTTGAATACATATAGTAAGTATAATTGTGCAGCCATATATAACATTCACATGCCTGCATGTACACAACCACACATGTGTGTCTACTTGACATATCATTCTCACATTAACCCTGTGCCTATAAAGTCAAGTCACCAAACAACTATGTGAAGCTCAGAAACAAAAGAAAAAGTTTCATGCTGGGCTTGGACGTCTCTCTCTCTATTCTCTAGCAAGAAATTCCTAAACTTTCTTCCTAACATTTTGAATGTCTCACAGCTGATTGTAGATTATAGCACATAACACCTAAATGCCAATGTGCTCTACATTTTCCAAATGTGATGCATCTACTAATTAATCTGCACAATATTCTTGTGAAATGAATAATTATAATTTTCACAGATGACAGAGCTAAGCCTCAGTTGAAGTATGTGATAACATAGGACGTTAATGAAACTTATTCTAGCACTACTGCTTGCCGAGGGAGGAGTGGACTGGCAAGGTGAAATGAGAGTATAATAAACAGTTATGGGTATTGATTGTATGTGCCACAAATCAAGGAAAGAAGAAATCGTTTCTGACCTTAATGTTATTACAGGACAATGTAATGTAAAAATCTGTCAGGATCCCTGGGACAAAAACTGTCTCTGAGGTAAGAATGCAAATGTGACCCTAAAAAAATTGTGAGGAAGCACCTGGAAGAGCAAGAGTCCACTCAGGACCAGGAGAGAACAGGGATGTTTCCCCAGGTGCACTGTGATAATGAGATATAAAATTTTTCAGTCAAACAAAATTACAGTAGTTCAGAAATTCTGAAGGAACTCCAATGTTTCAATAGGAAATTGTAGAACCCACTCGGCACTTGGTAAACATCTTATCCATACTCAAATCTTCCATCTATATTGGACTGTCAGAAGCACTGAAGAAGGTACTGTAGAGGAATCAGTAATGACATCCCACCAGAATCCTAGATTTTCTGTGTTAATAAGTACTGATTCAATTCATTGAACAACAAGGACAATAAATTAGAGGGAAGAATTTTCTTAAGCTATAGCACTGAGAATGAACACATAATTGCAATTTAAGTCTTTTTTTAGAGGTTGAATTAAGAACACTCAGTGCTTTTACACATAATTAATAATTTGTTTCACTCGTAGCTTGCAGAATGTACTTTTTCAGTCCTTAGGACACTCCAGAATTCATTTGGAACAAAATAATGTATGATTGCAAAAGTTCACTGAATTTTGTGACCAAATGGACCAAGAATAGATTTTGATAATTCATTTATAGTGACAATTTTGCCTAACTCTTAACCTGGACTCTGAAAGTTACAAAATCGATATCTACTTCTGTCTGAAATGAAATCCAAACTAAGACTGATCAGTGGCCTTTGGTGATACCCGGTCAGCTGTGGTGTAGGTTTCCTTGTGTATGCCTCAGAACAGAGAGATTAGAAGGCAGTAAAGTGCCCGGAAAGGGGATTCAGTGGCTCCTGATCTTTATGGTTTATAAAAGCAAAGGAAGGTTCATTAACTGCATCATGGTTCCCAAAATCTTTTCACTTTTGTATGAAATAAGCATTTCTTGCTTTTCAAGAAGATTAATAATTTCTAAAGTGAAATGTTAAATACACATTTCAACATCATTATCAGCAAGAACAATAATTTTAGAAATTGCTTCTAATCCGTGGGAAAAAAATGATAGACTTAGTGATGGAGACACATTCTGAGCAATGTGTTGTTGGGTAAATCCATCTCTTTTTTGAATTTTTTATTGAGGTTTTGTACGTTTCATACCACCATTTAATCAAATTTAGACACCCTCCCCTCATTTGTGCTCCCCCCCCCCCCCCCACTGGACCTCACATATTCCAGTCAAGCTTGTACCCAGATGTCCTTTGGTGAAAGTTCATTCGCTGGAGTCTAGTCAGCCTATCTGGTGATCATAAGTGAAGTCATCATTTTATGGACATTATACAGTATGTCTACAAAAATTTAGATGGCTAGGATATCACTGTGGGAATTAGCTTGTTAGTTTTTGTCAGTTTAACACAAACTAGAGATGCCTGGGAAGAGAGAGTAATCTCAGTTGAGGACTTTTCCTCAACAGAACATGACCTGTGGACATGTCTATGATGCATTTTTCAAACTGTCAATTGATAGAGGAGGGCCCTGGGCAGGTGTGGGTGGACTAGATAAGGACAATAACTGAGCAAGCCAGTGGGAATCAGCTAGTAAGCAGCCTTCCTCTGTGGTTTCTGCTTTAGTTCCTGCCTCCAAGTTCCTGCCTCCAGGTTTCTTCCCTGACTTCCCTCAGTTTGCGATTGTGACCTGGTTGTAGTAAGCTAAAATGAACCCTTTCCTCCCCAAGTTGGCTTTAACCAGTGTTTGATCAAGCAACAGAAAAGTAACTAAAACAAATGTAATATAATCTTTCAGGAGAATCATCATCATGCAGTCTGTTGTCCACCAAAACACTACACAGCCCATGACTGTATGGAAGCAATGCACAGACAAAATGGCAACTTCTAACAGGTGTGTCCAACCTTTTGACATTATGAGGTGATGCTGTCATCTACAAAGTTTATCCTTTAGAACTATGCAATTAAGTTACGAAGAGAGAAGAAAAACTAGCAAACAAATAATCTCATCTTGAAAGCTAGGCATGGTGCCTCATGCCTTTAATTTTAGCACTTGGGAATCAAGGCACAAGGCTTATAGCAAGTTTGAAGCCATCCTGGACTACAGAGCAAGGTTGTTTTAAGTAAGTTTGGGATTTTGTTTGGGGCCACATTCACAGCTATCCCAAGGTGCATGTGACTTGTGGATCTCAGGTTGCAGGTCCTTGCAGACAGAAGCCTAGATTTTCTCCATAAATGGTAATTTTAATAAAAAAGCTTGAAAGGGCTTGAGGTAGCTAGAGAGATGTCTCAGCAGGTAAAAGCACTTGCAGTTCTTACAGAGGACTGGAGTTGGGTTCCCAGCACCTGCATGGGGTGACTTACAAACCACCTATAATTCTAGCTCCAGGAGATCCAACAACCTCTTTTGGCCTTTGTTGGTATTTATATTCATGTGTGCCTACACACAGAAACACAGACATACAGTCACACACACACACACACACACACACACACACACAATATAAACCAATATATAATATAAATCTTAAGAAAAAGAAGGCTTGATTAAAGAGTGTCCAAATGTTTGGGGGAGCTTTATTGTTGTTGTTTTTGTTTTGTTTTGTTTTGTTTTTAACAGGGTCTCACTGTGAAGCTCTTGCTGGTCTGGAATTTACTACGTAGGCCTGCCTGAAACTTAGAGATATGCCTGCCTCTGCTCCCAAGTGCTAGGATTAAAAGCCTATGCCACCATACCCAGTCCCAGTGCCCAAATTTTATGAGTCCTATGGTCATCTTTTAAATCATAAATCAAATGTCAAATACTATTTAAATATGCCATTTTTAATATTAGCCAAATCACAGTCCAGTTTGGTTTGAGGCACTTACTTTTTCTAACGTAACTGGATATTGTAGTCTAAGATGGAAATCATGGATTTATTTTTACCAAGAATGGAGAGGAGGAGAGGTAGCTGGATACCATCACACATGTCCTTAAGTCAATTTAGATGCCTTCTTAAAAGGATACATTTCTCTTACAGCTCTTATAGGAAAAATCATTCTCGTTTTCCAATTTGA
The DNA here is from genome assembly GCA_009823505.1 of Rhizomys pruinosus. Lineage (NCBI taxonomy): Eukaryota > Metazoa > Chordata > Mammalia > Rodentia > Spalacidae > Rhizomys > Rhizomys pruinosus. The sequence goes on along the minus strand of VZQC01006084.1, from coordinate 2,236,380 downwards.
TTGGCTTCTCAGAAAATTGCCCTTTTTGATCAGATTATAGCCAAGGTCACTGATGATAGAACCACAGTAAAGGCTTTCTGCCATGTAGGAGGTTGTGGAATGCGAAACTAAACGGAAGCTGGCAGACAGACAACTCGCTGGTGTCAGACAGAGTAGCCATGTGCTCCCCAGCTGCCCTAGCTAGCCTTGCCTCCCTGTAAGTTTAGACAAGCAACTGAACCCAGCTGTATCTCAGCTTCCTTCTCTGTAAAAAGTGTGAGAATTATAATTACTTACCTCTTAGGGATGTTATGACACTAATTAATGTCTCAAAACTCTGTGAATAAAAGTCATCCTGCATGAATGTTAATTACTATTATTCAAAAAATAGCCGTGAGGACAGATGCAGTAGAAGAGGGTGGTGGGCAGACTTTCAGCCTCCTTCTTGAAGGCCAAATGGCAATTAGTAAGGATTATGGGAAAAAAAATAAAGCAGCTAAACAAGGGCTTATAATAAAGTCATTGCTTAGAAAACACTACAGCAACCAGGTGTCTACTGATAATGTTGGGAGGGTGCTTCTCCCCAACCTGAAAATTCATCAGAAAATTCCATGTTCTATGGCAGTAGTTCATGAACAAGAAAAGCCTTTAGGCCTGCTGGAATCCTAGTGAAATAACAAATGCTGAGAGATCTTATGGTGCTCTGTATAATCAAAGTCAGAGGCCGGGCGTGGTGGCGCACGCCTTTAATCCTAGCACTTGGGAGGCAGAGGCAGGCGGATCTTTGTGAGTTCAAGGCCAGCCTGGTCTACAGAGTGAGTTCCAGGACAGCTGGGCTACAGGGAGACCCTGTCTCGAAAAGACCAAAAAAAAAAAATCAAAGTCAGAGGACATGACCTGTGCTTCTATGACACTCTTCTTTTGTTACTTTTAGATATTGAAGTAATTTGAGATGTAAAAGCTAGTAAAACTTTAAGGGTTGTTATACCTGGCCAAATTAGAGAATTCCATAATCTTTCTTTGCTGTTCCTTTGTAATTGAGTTGAATAAAATACTATACCCAGGGATGGCAGAGACGTGGCTAAGTTTAAGAGCACTGGTAGTTCTTGCAGAGGAGCAAGGTTTGGTTCCCAGCACTCATGTGATGACTAACAACTGTCCTAATTCCAGTTATGGGGGATCTGATGCCATCTTCTGGAAGCCGTGAGATTACACAGATATGTGTAATTGCATACATGTACATACGTGTACATACACAGGCACATGTACATACATGGAGGGAAAAAACTGATACACACAAAATAAAAATAAATAAATATATTTTAATACTACTCTCCAATGACAATTGAAGCATTTTTTTCTAAGAGCATGCTATTTTCTCTTGCTTTCTACCATTGCTTCCATGTTCTTCTGGCTTCTGCTCTACCTCATTTTTTGGCTAGCTGGAGGGCAACGTGAGGAGGGGCAGCTCTCACGTTGCCAGATAAGCATAGGTAACACGGCTATGCTGGATAGCTTTAGCTGTTAAATTGACACACCTGGGTAGAGGTCATCTCAATTGAAGAATTCTCTGCATTAGATTGGCCTATGGCCATGTCTGTGGGCCACTGTCTTGATAGTTGTGTGATGTGGGAGGGCCACTGTGGCAGTCCCACTGTGAACAGTGCCACCCCGGGGCTGATGGTCCTGTGTTGCATAAGAAAGTAGGTTGAACACAGGCCAGAGGAACAAGCCAGTAAGCAGTGTCTGTACCGCTATGGTCTGTACTTCATCTCCTGCCTCCAATTTCCTGCCCTGACTTCTCTCATTGATGAACTGTGACCTGGAAGATATAAGATAAAATAAACCCTATCCTCCTCAAGGTGGTTTTAGTCAGTGTTTTATCATAGCAATAGAAAGCTAACTAAGCCAACCACGTGAGGTGATTACACTAAGATTTCTGGATCAAGATAACTTAAGCAGAAAGATAAGGGACAACAGAAGTTTCCATTTCTAAGATTTTAGAATTCCCAGTATTACTCATTATTTTCTTCACATTTTTTTGCTTTTTCGTAAGACTCCTGATGGATAACTTGAGTGTGTTCAGTGTGACAGACATAGAAATACCACATGCATACCTTTATAAGAATCCTAACTGGGAGTCCCCCGCTCCATGTTATGCAAGGACTGGAAAATCTTTTTGTTTTCAATTTTAAACTTAAATTTTATTTATTTATTTATTTATTATTAGTGTGTGTGTGTGTGTGCGCGCGCACGTGTGTGTGTGCGCGCGCACGTGTGTGTGTGCGCGCGCGCGTGTGTGTGTGTGTGTGTGTGTGTGTGTGTGTGTGCACTCCTTGTGTGAGCATGCTGGGTTGTGTACATGAAGTCAGAGGACAAGCTCCAGGAGTTTATGTTCCCTTTCCACTATGAGATTTGGGGACTGAATTCAGATCACCAGGCTTTTGGGCCAAGCACTTTTAAATTTTTTTTTTTTATTAATTTTATTTATTTATTGTATGAATGTACTGTCTGCATGCAAGTCTGTTGCACCCGTGTCGTGCAACGCCGCGGAGGTCAGAAGAGGGTCTCGGATTCCCCTGGAACTGGAGTTCTCCTGGAATTGGAGTTTTAGACGGTTCTCGGCCGCCATGCGGGTGCTGGGGATCGAACCCGGGTCCTCTGTAAGAGCGGTCGGCGCTCTTAACCGCTAGGCCATCTCTCCAGCCCGGGCCAAGCACTTTTATCTGCTGAACCATCCTGCCAGCTCAGGACTCGAGGACCTTTGTTATTTATTCATCTGAACTGTGTCTGATAGTCACTTAGTTTTTAGGGATTAGATTCGATGTAAATTGAATTTGAGTTATAGCCCATAGCCATGGTTACTATAGTCCCTTTTCAGCAAAAACAAAGAAACAAAGAATCCACAAACATCTTTATCTTGTTTTTTCTTTCTACAAATGTTATTATATTTTTATCTGTCTGAGTGTATGTTTGTGAGTACATAAGTGGCACCGTGCTTGTGTGGAGGGCAGAGGACAACTTTCAGGAGTTGTTTCTTTCTACCATGTGGGTCCTGGGGCCAGAACTTGGTTCCTCAGGTGGGTGATGAGTGCTTTTACATGTTAAGCCACCTCCTCAGGCCTATCTTATTTTTTTTTTAATGAAGAAACTGAGCTTCGGGGATTTAAAAAAATACATTATTTTTTTATTTTGTGTGTATGAATGTAATGCCTGCATGTAGGTAGGTGCACCCATATCATGCAGTGCCTGTGGAGGTCAGAAGAGGATGTTGGATCCTGTGGAACTGGATTTACAAATGGTTGTTAGCCATCATGTGAGTGCTGGGAATCAAACCCAGATCCTATTCAAGAGCAGTCAGTGCTCTTAACTGCTGAGCCATTCCTCAAGCCACAGAGAATTTAACTCATATCCTAAGATATTTTAGATGGCAAAGTAAGATGCTTTTGGATGATAGTCTAGTCCTCCTTCATCTATACCCTCTGGCTTATTCTGATTTCATAATAATTTAATGTCCAGAGAGGTTAAGAATGAGTGTGCAGCATCCTCATGAACTCTGCCTCAAATAATAAGAATTATCTAGGCACACCCAGTTCCCAACTGTGGAAAAGCAAAAGTAGTAAGAGACTCAAAGCTTGCTAAGAAAGTGTAGCGATTGGATGAGAAAATCTGCTCAAATATTCACAAGCACTCAATTGCCATGGCTAGAACAGCAAAGGCATGGTTTCTTTTATAGATGCCAGGGTATCAGAAATGATGAATGAAGAACATAAGGTCCATGGACCCTTCAATATTCCCTGGATCGATACCACTGTAGTACCAAGGTTTGGTGCTAGGTCTGACCAACAATCAAGTGGCAGCTTCTGAGCTTACAGGTGTAATAAAATCTGCAGGTTGATCTCAATGACAATTAAAAAATGTTCTCTGCAATCCAGAGTCTCCTGACTGTCTCTTAGCATTTAAACTAGAAAGTTCTAACTATGCCTTATTAGTGCAGATGAGTGTAGCAGCTGAGCCTTCCTTGTTTGTATATATACTAAAATTTCTGATTGTTCTCCTAATGTTTTTTTTTTAAGATCTCTGAAATTAAGATGTGTTGCAGGATGGTATTACACACAGCACAATGCCTCGGGCCACTGGTTGATAAAGCAGAGAGGCAAACTGACGAGGCATGATAGCAACTCGGTAATCCGTGCCACACCTCACTGACCCTAGTAATGAGTCAATAAGGCCTGTCGCTCTGTAATGGGAGCTCACATAGGAGAAAAGTGGTACAGTGTGTTGCAAAAGGGAACCTGGGAGGTGTACTAAGGCAAATGTTCCTGACTCTTAACATTTTTAATAGGCTGACTCAGTCTGTAACTTGCTCTGTGTGCTACCTTTTCCTACTTCTCCAATTCAAGCTTCTTATAAAATATAATTAAGGTCTTCTTACTAAATGAATCAAACAGGATGTACAACTCTGACTTTTTAGGAGGTGGAGGTAGAATAGCTGAAAATAAGGCTCATTGTAGAGACCTGTGCTATGCATTCCTACTAACTCTAGAATTCTAGGATATGCAAATGGCAACATGGTATTGGAAATTACTGCCGTCTAGCTTCAACTCTACCAATTACTAGTTATTTTCAATTCTTCAGCAATTTATAGGGACAGACTTCTCATTTTCAATCTGATAGCCAGGTGAGAAGTCTTAAAGACAGATGCTTTGAGCAGTTGCTAGATGTTCTCACTCACATTGATTCAACAGCAAATGCTACATATTCCAGGTCAGTATGTTCCTCTTAAGCCACAATGGATCTTGTAACTGCATAGAGACAAACATTTCTAAGGACGCACTAAATATTGTTTCCTATGGTGATTTTAAATGGGATTGCAGCAAAAGAGAATCATGATGTTTTTTTTTACTTCCTATGATGCTGGGTGCCGAAAAGAGTCACAGTATTTGCAATTCTCTTGGTGGGGAAAGAGATGTTTCCCCACATATAAACGCACATGGTTTGGTTTCGCTTCAAAACAATTCATTCCACACTGGGAGCTACCAAGATTTGGGTTAACCTCATCAACCCCCTGTGACTCTTTCTGATGATCAATAAAACTGACTCATAGAAGTTTTTCTGCTACTTTTAGAGCACCATAGAAGAGAGCTGAACCAGAAGAGCCCAAAGGTATGAACAGATATTTTCTAATGTTTAGGGAAGGGCTGGAGAGCTGGTGCAGCTGGTAAAGGCTCACAACCAAAAATACAAAAATGTGGTGAAGACTTTGAAAATCCCCAGACCATGGGAAGGAAGCAGACCAAGTTCGATCAGCTCCTAAGAGGGCATGGACTTCATTAAAGATCAGAGCAAGGGCTAAAATGCAGAATAGGAAGTGTTGCTAGGACTTGTCCATACTTAACAAATGTCCAGGATACACATTCTCAGTTTTGAGCACAAAGGCAGAGAAAAAAGTCCACAAAATGTAGAAAAAAGGAAGAGAATGTAGAGACCAACAACCATGCCTTCTTGTGTTACTGACGTGCTTCCAGCTGGACTCAAAGGCATCCTCATTTCCTGTGTCCAATGGCAAATAGACACATTTTTATCCTTCGGAACTAAAGTGTGGAAAATTAGTTTCACTTAGTTTGCTAACATTGTCTGTGAAGATTTAATTCATTACTGTGTATTTTTTTAAATAACAAAATTAGACATTTGGAAATACAAAATAAAATGAAGAAAAAGGGCAGTTAGTGGCATATGAATATAAGGCTGTTGGGAAGCTAGCAAATGACATAAATAAAGGCAAATGAGAATGAGAGAGGACAGATGCAGGACAGTGATAAGCAGCTATGAAGGTGAAAAGCACTGTCGCATGGCACAGGTTAGCAGGACTCAAACAGTCATTCTTTACACTCCTTTGAACTTCAGTTTGGGTCACATGAATAGTGCCGGGCACTGGAATAAGAATGGAAGTACAGTGCTGATTGTAGACTGAGGAAATTAGGAGACACTGCTCCTTCTGTGGCTTAATGTCCAAGTGCTCCTACATCAGTGTTGGTCTAGAAATATGACTCAACTCACACACAGACCATCACATTTTCTCTTATTAAACGGGTAAAAATAATTAATATATTGTAGTTAATCTACTTCTCTAGATACTAGTTTTCAATATGTAATCACTATAAGGACAATTATTAAGGTAGTTTACATTGTTGCGCCTTGTAAGGCTTACTAAATCTTGTACACTTGAAAGGTATAGTACAATAAAACTCAGACTAGAAACATTTCAAGTTCTCTGTAAGTTCTCTGCTGCCATATATGGCTAGCAGCTACTCTACTGATTAGAGTTCTAGAAAGTCTTGTTTCAGGATGAAGCATAGCTGCTCTTCTTGAAACTGCCTTAGATAAGATCTTCCATAGCATTAAGCAAGCCACAGACATTTTATAGTTTGTTACTGCAGCATAGCCTATAATTGTCCCATTAATTATAAATTCAGGACCAACAAAAAGACCCCCCATGCTTGGATATGACTGAGCAAAATATTCAGGAAACAAGGATGAGTGTGTATTAGTAGTTAGAACACACCTACTAATCAAAGGAACCAGGATCCCAGCTGTCAAAAGAAAGAACAGACCGAGATTCCCGTCCAATCAATACTGTCAGGTGGCTGTGCAAAACAGTTCTGTCACAAATCAAGCCACTTAGAAGTACACTTTCCTGTTTGATTGCTGAAAATCCTAACTTTCAAAAAATATAATTTAGTGGGACACTAAGGTTCCTATTACAACCATCTTTTCTCCATGTCCCTAAATGATGCAGCTCCATAAACTCTGGTCCAAAAGAAGTCACAAGTTTTCCAATTAAAAGCTCACCTGAGAACCTTCTGGCCAGGTCCCTTAGAGACACCTACTTATATGGGAGGATGAGTCAAGTCCTAAGTATTTCAAAGGACTGGAGGGGTACAGCATACCTTGCACACACCTCTCTCCAAATCTCTCTGATTCTTCTCTCACTCAAATCACTTTGCTCCACCTCAGCAGAGCAGAGCAAAACCAGTTCTTCTAGTTCTTATAATCTCTTTCCCAAAGGCTTTAATCAGACACCTAGCTAGGTCTCCATTGAAATGGCAGTCTCCTGTTTTATTCTTCTCCCTATCCTCATAAAGCGTGTGTGTGTGTGTGTGTGTGTGTGTGTGTGTATTTCACATATGTACACAAGTGCTCAGAGTGGAAGACCAGTAAGTGAAAAAGGAAACAAAATCTATTATTCCTTCCCTCTGTTGATTACTGCTCATGAACATTTCACATCTCACCTTCTCCATGAGATTTCAGAACCTTGCTGCAGATGTAGCTGTGTCCATGGATACCCAAGGAAGGTGCCTAAAAGAATTCTTGAGAAAACCTTTTCTACCAAGCTTTGTAAAGAGCATTGACAACAAATTCCAGGAAACTGTAGTTGATGTTTCAAGGCTAGATCTGGCTGTCAGGTATGCTGAGTCACAGCCACTGAATGCTGTGCAGTGAGGGTATTTTTCTAAGATTAGCTAAATCTTGAACTCCCTAGCAAATGATTCTGAGGAGGTGGAAAAGATCCTATTATTAAGGAGTTGAATTCCTTTTCTTTTCTTCAAGGTCCTATTACTGTCTCAAGGGCTGAGCTCAACGCTAAGCTCAAATACCCGAAGCTAGAAACTTAAAACTCAAATGGTTTAAAATAAAGCCATGGGGGCTGGGTTTGTAGCCCAGGAGAGTAGTGTTTGCCTAGTATATGCAAGAACCCGAGTCTGATTTTAGCATAATAAACAAATTAACAAACAAAATGATTGGGGGGGAGATATAATATAAGTAGTTTAATCAAGCTTCTCTAGATTCAAAATAAATACAAAACTAAGGAACAGAAGGGTAGAGATCAATTCCTAAAGTCATAAAAGTAAAAGAGTAATATAGTTATATTCTTCAAGGCTTTTCATTCTTAAATATTTAGTAATGGACATGAATCACAAGGATATACAGAATGCTCTTACGTAAGTGCACATGTGCAAGGGTTTCTTGAGACTCTGCTCTATGGAGAGCAATTGATGAGTTACAGAATATGTACATTTTCTTTTTTTTTTTTTTGACAATGGGTCAATTGTGCTGATAATATGTACATTTTCAAGTCCACTAGGAATACTAAGTATTTTTTGCCTGAAGAGGCCACGTCAGTAGTATGTAAGAGCTCATATTGCCTCCTCTGCTTTCACTTGAATTAGACAATTGAATTTTGCAAGTCATTTTGTGCTCCTTCCTCCTTTCTGTCTCTTCTTTCTTCCTTTGCTCCTTTTCTCCATTCTTTGTACAATCTCTTCTCTGTACTCAATCAGGGACATAGAAACTGAGAAATGCCTATAGCTAGGTAAATATGCAGAGGCAGGGGGATTGGTAGAGCTAGAAATGCTCCGGTAGCCTTTAGCCACAAGCGTCCATATTTCAAACTCAAAGCTGAAGCTACTGTCGAATTGGCAACATTTAACAACATTGTTTTTCCAGATTGTTCAGAGAAACATGTGAAAGGTGACCTCTTGAAACAGTCAGTGGTCAATGTCAAGTACTTTAGAGGCAGAGCTGCTGTGTTGAAAATTTTCACCAACGATGTTTTGGAAGGAACACAAATAGATGAAATTTTCTACTTACTGCAGTAAGTAGTAAATTTAACAGACTGCAACAGCTGATTCCACTGTTTCCATAGCAACCCACCCTCAGCAAGGTATTTGGATGACTATTTAATAAATATCAAATTGCCACAGGGAGTCGCTAGTCCTGTCAGGCCACCATATCTACCATAGTAAAAATTGGCCTTCGCTCCTCGGGATAAAAGAACCCTTCTCTGAACTTTGTGACTTTGTGATACCTCTTGAGAGAAAGAAAATTCTCATGAAGCTTTTTCTTCTCTTGTCTTTCTTAGAGAAAATCAAGTATGGATTCACAAGACAAAGCAGGAAGAATGGAAGTTGCAGACTAGATTCATTCTGCCTCCAGTGACTCCTTGGAAGAGCTGTCTGGAAATATTAAACACAAAGATTCAGAGAACCCGTGTTGTAATCACTCTGGATACTGCTGATATTAATATTTAGCCATGGGTTATCTCTCCTTAAAATGACATAATTAGATTGGATTAATTAACAGACTCCAAATTGCCAACTGCAAAGTCTGATGCCGTGTTGTGCCCATAGGTGAATTCCATGTATGCTGACTGCCTCACCCTGTGGATGGCCAACAGAAAGGCAGAGGCGAAGGTCTTAAGAAACAAGCCAGAGCTGTACCAGGGGTATTGTTATTGTTTTTGCATTCTGTAAAATTTTCATTTTGAAGCAACCAAGCCATCTCTCCTCAGATGTAGTAAGATTAACCTTTAACTCTACAATAAAAACCTGGTTCTTTACAGTGTTGCCCACTGCATATTGATGCTCATCTTTGGCAAATGTAAGAAAGTTGGGAAGCACTAGCATATCTTCTTTGCGTGTCACGGGGTGTGGAACTAAATCTGCATGCTCTTGTCCTATGCTCTTCATCACATCACATCGCAGACATGTGTTTGTCTCCCTGTGTGAGATTGGCTGTGTACTGTGAGAGCAGACAGTCCCTGCTGGGACCCCCACAACCTGCTGTCCATTCTGGGCTTTTTTATTTTTGAGAAGTTGTCCTATCCTCTCCAACCCCAGTTTCCACACATCTAAAATAAGAATAAAAATATACTTACATCATAGAGTAATGAAATATATGTAATCTAATACTTTTGAAATATTAGCATTGCCTGGTTCATTGTAAGGACTCAACAAATATGACCCATTATTACTTTATCATTTCAGAAGCATTCCTTGGGGTAACATTCAAGCATTAAAGTATTCATTTACTTGATAACAGTCTAGCTGTCCAAATGTTTATTTGCTTTCAAATTAAACAGTGCTTTGCTTGCTTAAATGACTAATGCACTGAAACATATTTTAATCTTCTTGAATAAGAGTAAAAAACACATTTCAGAACATTATTATTATTTTAGAGATTATCACAATAAATTAATACATATGTTGAATGAAGAAAGTTTATTTCTTTGAAACATTGGAAGCTATTAATATTGTTAATCTCTTACCAATTGTAAAAATGAGAATTTCTTGTGCTTTTTCTAGAGGAAAATGTTTTTAGTCTGTCCAGAGACAGTTTCTCTGCATTATCTCATTCAACTCAGATGCCTTTACTGCTCTATTTTTTAAATATTTGTATGAATTAAACTTTATGAGATTTTTCTGCTTCTTCTCCCTTTCTGTACACTGCATTGTCTCCTTGAGCTTTCCCCTTTTCTAAATTCCTCAGTTACTGGACATAACTAAAATTGTTCATACTGGCTCAGAAATTAAAGCTTTGGTAACTAAAAGTGTTAGGAATCTTAAGGATTTTCTGCCATAAATCACTGACTATAATAATATGTATATATAGATTGGAGTTAGGTTCTATTTTTAATCTTACAGTTAGGTTCTATTTTTAATCTTATTGTTCTACAAGCACATTAAATCAGTGTTTTACTTAATATATTTTTATGTAAAGTTAAGCAAAAGCTGTTAGGGAAGGTCAATCAGTAGCATCATCAATTATTTTCTGTGTAGATAATGAATTTCTTTTAAGAAAATCCCAGTCTTCCTGTTCATGGAGGTCTTGGAGATCTACTATTGGGACTTCAGCCAGTGTCCAGTCTATAAAGAGGAAAGTCTGCTCATGCTTCAAAAAGGGAAGCCTGAAGAAAAGGAAATTAAACAAATACTAATTTGAAAAGAGGAAGTCAAAGTTATGGCAGAATGCATGAATTGGGATGGGGTGGGGTGGGATGGGGTAAAGGGAAAGGGAAATATGCCTGAACTGAATTGGAAAATGATGCATGAAATACACAAAGCATCAATAAAAAAAAAATTAAAAAAAAGAAAAGAGGAAGTCAAGCTATCCCTATTTGCTGATGATATGATTGTTTACTTAAGGGATGCTAAAAGCTCCACCAGAAAACTCCTAGAAATGATTAACAGCTTCAGAAAAGTGGCAGGATACAAAATTAACCTAAAAAAATCAATGGCCTTTCTTTACACCAAGAACAAGCAACTGGAGAAGGAATTCAAGGAGACATTCCCACTCACAATAGCCTCAAAAACAATAAAATACCTAGGAACAAACCTAACCAAAAACACCAAAGATCTCTACAACAAAAATTTTAAACCTTTAAAGAAAGAAATTGAAGAACACATCAGAAGATGGAAAAACCTCCCATTGGGAAAATTAACATTGTAAAAATGTCCATTTTACCAAAACTCTTGTATAGATTTAACACAATTCCAATCAAAATCCCCAAGAGTTTCTTCACAGGCTTGGAAACAAAAGTCCTTAAATTCATTTGGAAAAACAAAAGACCCCAAATAGCCAAAACAACCCTGAACGAAAAGAGCTACACAGGGGGGAAATCTCTACACCAGACTTCAAACTATACTACAGGGCTATAGTCATAAAAACAGCCTGGTACTGGCACAAAAACAGACCTCTTGACCAATGGAACAAAACTGAAGGTCCAAATCTGAGTACATACAATTTCAGCCATCTCATATTTGACAAGGGGGCCAAGAAGACACAATGGAGAAAAGACAGCATCTTCAAGTGGTGTTGGCAAAACTGGATCACCACTTGTAGAAGAATGAAATTAAACCCCTACCTCTTGCCCTGTACAAAAGTCAACTCCAGATGGATCAAAGACCTCAACGTGAAACCCCAAACTCTGAAGGTGATAGAAGAAAAAGTTGGCAGCAGACTACAAGACATAGGTGTAGGAAAAGACTTCCTAAATCAGACAGCAGCTGTGCAAGAATTAAGGTCGACATTTGACAAATGGGACCTCATTTTAAACTCAAAAGCTTCTTACATCAAAAGAAACAATCACAGAATGAGAGAAATCCCACAGCGTGGGAGGAAACCTTCACAGCAGAAACATTGACAACGCATTGATTTCCAGGAATAATAAACTACTCAAAAAACAAAGAAGAAAGAGAAAGACACAAAACAACTGGACCCACTCAATAGATGGAAGAAAGAGCTGAAACAGAGGACTTCACAATGTGAGGGAATTAGAGATGGCTGGAAAACACCTTAGAAGTGTTCAACATCACCTAATCCTTAAGGAAATGCAAATAAAACCACTTTAAGATATCATCTTTATCCGATAAGACCTGCTAGATCAAAAAACCAAATGATCCCTAAGTGCTGGGGAGGTTGTGGGTAAAGGGGAAAACACTCATCCACTGCTGGTGGGAAGAAACTGGTACAGCCCACTATGGCAGGCAGTGTGGATAACCCTTGGAAGACTTGGAATGATCTTGCCACCCCGACTCAGCCATACCACTCCTGGCATGTACCCTCAAGACTCACCACCAAAGAGATACCATGCACAGCCATGTTTATTTAGCTCTCTTCACAATAGCAAGGCGCTGGAACCCAACCCAAATGCCCCTCACTGATTGGGGGGGTACAAACTGCTGGATAATGAAATGTGGTACATCACACAATGGAATTCTATTGCAGCAGTAATAAAGAAAGCTGACATCATGATCTTTGCAGGAACAATGTGGCTGGAGCTAGAGGAATTCATGCTGAGTGACGTAAGACAGTCCCAGAAAACAAACGCAAATGGTATCCCTCTCTGTGGATGCTAGTGCCAATTACCTCGTTGTAAGTATTTCTTATTTCACGGCCCCTTGAGCTTTGTCCAAAGCCAGCTGGGCAGTGATGCATATTGGAAACAACCCCAACCAACAACAGACAAGGACGTCATCGAGAGAAACTGGATTCTTTCTCTGTGAAACATGTGAACTTCTGCTTCAAAAAACAGTAATTCCTCATGGAGGAATATTGAGAATTGGGACTGAGGAAAGAGGTGACAAACAAAAGCCATGTTTGGCAGGAAATGCATGAGCTTGCTGGTGGGGGGGGGGAAATGGGGGGGACATGGGTCTAGATTTGATAAAAACATATAAAAATAAATTAATTAAAACATAAAATAAAATACAGATTACATTTAAAAAATAAATAAATAACTCCAGAACAAATAAAGGGAAGCCTCATCTAGCAATACCTGATTTTGTCCTCGAGTGGATGGAACTGGTAAATGAAAAGCTGAAAGGAGCCAGGGGCTCCCCCTGCCACAAAAAAACAACCCTAGAGACCCCTGAGGACCAGATCCTCACCTGACCTTAAGAAAGCAAAAAACCTTCGTTAATCTGGGGCTAACTGTGTGTAGCATTAAGTATTCAAAAGGAAAGTAAAAACCAGAAAATAAAATAATCAGTAAGGCTGAGAAATTGTACTTCATGAATAAAACTTGAGATTTGGAAAAAACAAAAAAAGCAAAAAAGAAAGCTATGTTGTTTGGCCTGTCTTCAGTACTTACTGGCAAGTGCATCTGCTCTATGGCTGCCACTGCTTGTGCCATTCTTCAAAATTTGGATCACAGCTTTTTTCTTTTTTTTTTTGTTATTTTTTTTTTTTTTTGGTGTTTTCAAACAGGGTCCTCCCCTATAGCCCAAGCTGTCCTGGACCTACTCTGTCGCCCAGGCTGGCCTTGAACTCACAAAGATCCTCCACCTATGCCTCCCAAGTTCTGGATCAAAGGTATGTGCGCCCACGCCCACCTGAGACAAAGCTTTTGAACCCTCCAATATGGATTGAAGTGACTCATGTCTCTCCAAGAATCCTCAAAACCTTCAATGGCAGTGGAGACTACTGAGCTACTCAGCTGTGGACTGAAAAGCAGCTATGGGATTTCAGTCTTGTCTGTATATAGACTGCCATTGTGGACCGCCCACGGCTTGTGTTTCATGGAAGCCAATGCAGGAGATCATGACAGGACGTTGCTGTGCCTACTGGACTTCATTTGGGGGACCATGGGAGGGAACCCTTGTGGAGCACAACGGGCAAGATTGATGGTTGTTTTGGGCTTGCCAAGGTGGAAACTTTCAAACACTTCCTTAAGGATAAGACATTACTAAAAACATCCTCTCAATTCAGGTGATATGTGTAAGTATGTATGTATATTATTATTATTTATACTATTATCCTCTATCATCTATATGTATACCTTACTAATTGACGCACAACCAAGGCAGTGCAGCAAACACAGAAACTGGCCCACCACCAAAACAACTCGGAAAGATCCCCCCTCAAATGTCGGCACATGTATGGCGAACTTGCAGGGTCTCATGGTGGGGGGGGCTGTTGATACCGGGCAAGTGGACTCTACCCTTGTTGAGCCATGTGTATGATGTATGGAAAAAGTTTTTTTTTATGTGTATTGACATGTTTACCGTCTACATGCAGGTTTGTGCACCCGTGTCGTCAAATGCCTTGGAGAGTCAGAAGAGAGAGGGTAATCATATTCCCCTGGAACGGAGTTAAAGATTGGGGTTCTCCACACCATGGTGGGTGCTGAGAATCGAACCTGGGTCACTCTGCAGAGACGTTGCGTCTCTTAACTGCTAGGCCATCTCTCCAGCCCCGCGAAAAAGTTAATAACAATTAAAGAAAAAATAAAAAGGAACAAGAGTGACGAAGAAAAAAGTACAATAAAACCAATAAATTGCATTTTATCCTACTTACAAAAAAAAAAAAAAAGAAAGAAAAAGAAAAAGAAAATCCCAGCTGTATTTTTCCATCTTCAGCCATGCGCACAATTCAGCCAACTGCAGCAGGAATGCAGTTAGAGATTTGGAAGGCTTTCTACATTGTTGCGGCTGGTGAACCCTTGCTCAGTCAGAAAGCTTCCTTGAAGGTTTAGGAACAGGAAGAATAATTTGTCTGGAAATAATGCCAAACTGAAATATGAAGGACAGATGGGAATTACCAGATCATTTAACATAGTTCCATCTTATCACATGCTTATCAATATTGGAATGTCTTCCTTGTGGGATAGCCTCTCACAAAATACTAATGCCATCAAAATGTGTTTGAGTTGCCTTTAGGAAATACTTTATTTACTATTTTTATTTTGCATGTATGAGTACATTGTCTGCATGTGTGTCCGTGCATGTATGAGTATATTGCCTGCATGTGTGTACATGTGTGTGGGTCCTCTGCAAAAGCTGTTAATGTTCTTAACCACTGAGCCATCTCTCCAGCCCCCTTACTTGCTTTTTTAACAATGTAGTTACTCACCATATTACCTGAATCCTTACCAGTGGACTGGTACCTCATCTCATAAAGACGCTGGGCCATCATTCATGGTGACAGAAAAGTAACTTCTCTAGTTCGCAAAAATGTAATTGCATTGCATTCTCAGGGAATTAATCTCTGTATATTTTGTTTTGAGGCAGGGTCTCACTGTGTAGCTCAGGCTAGCCAGGGACATACTTTCATCTCGAAGTGGACTCCTGAGTGCTGCAATCCCAGGTATGTGCCCCACACTCAGCTACTGGGAAACTCTTTTAGGAAGACATCATTTCTCAATTTTGCAATAGGTGGGGTAGAGATAGATAGCGACTCCAAGTATGATACTCTTTCCAACAAAGTTTTTCTTTTCAATATTAGCTCCAAAATTAACTCCTAAAAATGAGTCACAAAAATACCTAAATGGGATGTGTTAGATACTGTGATGTGCTGGATACCAGTGGAGAGAAGAAATGTCTCTCAGGACACCTTAAAGTGTATAACCAGTCACATTCCTGTTCTGACTGAGTCAGAGTCCAAGATTTCCAGTTTCACTGAAGTAACCCATTTGCCCTAGGCAGTTTGGGTGGATGGGAATCAGAATCTTACAGAGAAACAGCAGCTATCCTTACCCCAGTAATTCACTCTGCTAGTCATTTTATGCATGACCAGGGTAGATTATCCAGCAAATCTCATTATTCACTTATTCCACAGATATTAAGAATCATCAGAAAAGGAAAAGGATGCTCCTTTTCTCAGATGGGATGGTTCTTTGAAGTTGTCTCACTGTCCTTGTCTTTACTGGTAAAGACCATAAATATTTTAATGTTATAAAAATAAATGAGTGGAATACAATACCATGATTATTCAGCTATATGTGTTTGTATGCCCGATGATTCAAAAATTTGATTATTTTGAGATAGAAACTCTTGAGCATTATGCCCACAATGAATTGTGTAAATTCATTAATATGAAACATGATTCTTTTCAAAGTCTATATATTTGCTTAGAATTCAAGGTACACATTTAAAGTAAATAAAATTATTAGTGAAAACATATTAAATTATATATCACTTATTTATCATGCTTATTAAATGATAGAATGCACATTAAGTACCTTATAAAAATTGGCACAAAGGAAGAATACTGTATAGTTATCATTAAGTTGTTTTTTTTAATCAAAAGGCCGTCATTCTATTCTTTGCCTCAAAAGTAGTTAAGTTTTATTTTGAACATATTAAGTTAAATGCCAGTTACCCAAGCTGAGATGTCTAGTGGGCAGTTAAGCAGACACATTTGGATCTCGGATACAGAGAGATTTAATATGCATCTTAAATATAGTATTCTGGCTGTCATTTTTCATCAGTGATCTATTAGGAAATCAAAATAACACTTTAAAAATAGTGAAGCGAATAGCATTTTCAATGCTAATTAAATAACTCGCTCAAATGAGAGAGAGAGAGAGGAGATCCAAATACCCTTTCTTGTTCAGTGTATTTTTCTTTTTTAAATATTTTCGTATGTATGTATATGAATGTACTGTCTGCATGTAGGTCTGTGCACTCATGTCGTGCAATGCGGCGGAGGTCAGAAGAGGGTGTCGGATTCCCCTGGACCTGGAGTTAAAGATGGTTTACAGCTATCATGTGGGTGCTGGGGATCGAACCCGGGTCCTCTGCAAGAGCAGTCAGGGAGCTTAACTGCTAGGTCATCTCTCCAGCCCCATTCAGTGTATTTTTCATGGTCTTTAATCTTCAAAATTAGGAATGTAGTTATTCCCAGAGTGTTCTTTGCAGGAATAGTCAAGTGCTAGAAGAAATAGTGTTTTCTTGTTTTTTTTTTTTTAATTTTCTCATTTTTCTCACTGAAAATAGAAAGATTTGGGTTAATTTCTGAACTTCTTTTGCAGAAGATAAGTTAGTAGGATGTTGACCTATCTAATTCGCTTACACATATAAGGAGAGAGAAGATAAGGGAAAAGAAGCAAGGATATTTGGATTAAACAAGATATTTTATGTAATTTTACACCTCTATTTCAATATAAATAATTTTATTATAAAGTAATTGATGTGTTATGTGGAATATAAACCATATATAATTAAAAGATTAAATATTCTATTTATTGCTATTTGCATTTATCACCTCTCATATTACACATTATAAATTCCATTAAATTATTAGTGTGACTAAAACATTAAATAATATTGAAGAAATAAAAATATATATTTCAGCTTATTTATTTCTGTTCAAGAGACCTCAATGAAACAAATATATTTAAGGAGATACTTGGTAAAAGTATCAGTAACCCTTTAAACATGCTTGGATTGAATTTATAAAATGTGTTCGAAAGATACAGTAGATTTTGTAAGGAAAGAGTAACTTTGATTCCAGTTATAGTTGAAGGAAAATAATGCTGGAAGAGGAATTTTGCTTTTTGTTTTAAGTA
The DNA here is from genome assembly GCA_009823505.1 of Rhizomys pruinosus. Taxonomy (NCBI): domain Eukaryota; kingdom Metazoa; phylum Chordata; class Mammalia; order Rodentia; family Spalacidae; genus Rhizomys; species Rhizomys pruinosus. Next base: position 2,218,772 of record VZQC01006084.1, on the reverse strand, counting down.
GAAATGTACTTGATGTCCATCCAAAGAAATGTCTAATTAGTTGGCATAAAATGGGGGACATCGCCAATAAGTTTGATAAATATTTATAGAATTGAACAGAATGGAGTGGAAATAATATGGTCAAAGGGATTTGAGCCATGAATGGCTCAAATCCCTTTGACCATATTACAAAAATTAACTGCTTTGAAGAGTGTTTTGATTGATTGTGACTCTAAAGAACATAGGGAAGGTACATACACAATTTTAGATTTATATATTTTGTTCACTGTTCTTGCACTATTATTTCAACACGCATTGTTTTATTATAAGAAGTGATATTCTACATGGAACATGAAAATGTAAATAAAACAATATCCATTTATTGCTTTGTAAAATTATCTTTTCCCACTCATATCATGCACATTCCAAATTACAAGTGCTAATCGAAACTCAAGGATAATTGAAAAGTCAGTATCCTGGAATTTGATATCAGAAATTCTGCATTTTAAAATTTGATAACTACTGTTTTTATCACTTAAAGCATTCAATTTATTAAAGATTTTACTACCTTATAAGTATAATGAGAATAGAGTTAGGAGAATAGGGTATCTCAGTGGTCGAACACTGGCTTGTTTGCACAGAAGTCCTGAGTTTGATCCCCAGCACGGCAAAAAACAAAAAAGCCCAAATAAATAGTGAAAGTTCATACTTACAGCATGGTTGCACAAATTCAACAGGATCTTTATAAAGTACATAGCAGAATGCCAACCTGGTTTTAAATGATAACTGGTTTTAAATTATTTAACTTAAATGCTATTTAACCATAACATTATCCTAACTTCTACTTGACCAATCAGTATATGGCCTCTTCCATGTCTTCTATGCTGTTTCCTTGTTACCATGACTATAATTCAGTTTGTTTGTTTGTTTGTTTGTTTGTTTGTTTGTTTGTTTTAGGGGGCTTTTTTTGCTTTTGATGGGCTCTCCCTTAGTCACAGCTACCTGGAAGTCACGATGTGACCAGGTGGACTTGATCTCCTCACAGAGTCCCACCTGCTTCTGTCTCCTGAGGGGAATTTAAAAGCATGCCATCATGCCCTGTGTCCAAGACTATAATGAACATTTAAATCACAAAATCTTTCTCATTGGTTCTGGAGGAATCAGTGGTTAACAGTACTGGCTGATCTTGCAGCGGACCCAGGTTCAATTCCTAGCACCCACATGCTAGTGAACAACTGTCCTTAATTCCAGTTCTAGGGGATCCAATGACCTCTTTGACAAAGTTGCACTTACACACATGCAGGCAATACACTCATACACATAAAAATAATAAATAAAATATTAAAAACAAAAATCTTTCTCATTTCTGTTTTTTTCTTATGTATCTTAGGAGTAGACAAAAGTGCTCGCCAAAAGGCATGTCCATATTAGTGTTTGTAGTCACTTTTATTTGGTTTGGGAAGGAAAGATGTAGGATAAAAGAAATTACCTCTGTGGCAGAAAAATATTCATGGCATGAGACTATAACTTCTCTCTGAATAGCAGTGCCATGAAAAAAAATAGTGTAAAAAAACCATGCCCTCCACAGATGCAATTTAATTAAAATGAGTACTGTAGACTGTGTGGATGTGACTAGAAAGGAAAAGAGCATGTATCATAGGTCCAAGGTTAAGCATTTCAGAAAATTCCATGCTGGGAAGAGCAGTCTGAAATAATTAACCCTGGAACTAGTCCTTTTAAGAGAACACTGACAGGCATTATCCAATAGAGAAGAAGGAATACAAAAATGAAAGCTGTCAGTACCAAGGAGCTTCTGTGCTTAATGCTGAATTCAGTCTAGACAGAGCACAATGAAGCACATTCATGCATAATTAGAAAAAAGAAACTAATGCAAATTATGATATACCTTTTAGAGGACCAAGACTTCAAAACAATGAATAATTTTGTTTCTAAGGAAAATTGTCTGTAATAAATTGAATCTGTACAGGAGTTATGTTTGCTGGAAGTTGGGTGAAGAACAGAGGGCCCACAGCAGCCAGAAGGGTGAGGGGTTGACAAAATGTCCTTTAGAAGACACATATTTCTCCTCATGAGGAGGTCTCCACCCCCAAACTGTAAAGTCGTGTTACCATGTAAGATGCCAAAGCCCAGATAAGGAAGAGATCACAGCTGTAGAAAACTCTCTCTCAAAAGGCATAGGCTGGCATTACATGGTGTCTGTAGACTGCAAATGCAATGCACGATTCCCTTGCTTCTGCATCTTGGGGAAAATTACAAAGTATTATGTGCACTAAAAACTAAAAACAGGGATTAACTAATGAAAATTTCTATATGAAAGATCTATTTCTGCATCCCAACTTTCAGATACTGCATGTAGTTCTTCTCTTTCCTTTAGGTGACTGAAACATTTTAGAAAATCCTCAGTAAACTGCGTACATAGAACTATGAAAAAGGCAATGAAAATCACACCCACTCTAGAGCTTGTCGAGCACCCATGTCTAGTGGCTCACAACCACCTGCCACTCCCACTCCAGGGGTGTCTGATGTATTCGGGCTTTGAGGACACCTGTTCTCATATGCATATATCCACACAGAAGCATGCACATATGTGTAATTTAAAAAATGATAAAATAAATATTTTTTAAAAGCACATGGAATATGGATGTCTATATATGCTATCTAAATTTCATGTTTATTATCTGAGAACAAAATAGATAATATAAACTTCAATATAGAAATATCTGCAGCAACCTCATTTACTCAATTTCAAGCTTTACTGATTGTAAGATTTTAAGCAACCCAGCTTCAAAGAGAGACTTATCTACATGTAGCTCAAACTAACTGGCTCCTTGCCATGCAAATGAAATGAATTAATATCATCAAAGGGATTGGATGTATCATATATAAGAATGTGGGCAATTAACATGGGAAGCATGAAAACACAGATAAAGACTAAGTGGAGATACTGGAGGGATTAATTATAAGAACAAAATGTGAAATGTGATGAGTGGGAGAAAGGAGGATACTGAGAAATATTAAGATCGTGTGGTTGCCAAGGAAACATCAAGCCATACTGTGGATGTGACCTAGCTAGGAGTAATATTCATGAGAGAAAATGTTGGGGGAGGTATAAGGACAATTTCCTTCTCACCCAGCATACAAGAGGAAGCCATCCTAGAACATTTAGCTTTCCAGTGCCTATTAATATTGGAATAAATAGCAATAGGTTTAGGAACACTGGGGTTGAAAATATATCTGTTTAAAGAAAGGGAATGTCAGAGAAAAATAAGTGTTTTGTGCTGCAAAACACAGGGGGACAATTACCTAGAGAAATATACAGAGGGACTTCACTGGGTCACTGAATCAGCAGCCAGAAAAAATGACTTTTTTGCTAACTTACTTATAATGAGATCATTTCAAATCCTGAGTAATTTGCTTTGTAAAACCAGACTTGCAGAATCCGTATATTCCATTTATCATTTAAAATGTTTTCTGTGCAGTTTGGGTATCTGCCACCAACTGACTGCTGATGGTGCATTTATATAGTAAGGACCAATGTCATTCTACTTAAGAGAAAATCTGAGCAAAGTAGGTAGTACAAAGAAATGTATTTTTCTACAAAGCTTAGCTGGATAGTCAGTTTATCTTTGAATTTATTTAGTACCCAGGACCTTGCATGCATTAATGACTTTTTGACTTTCTTTAAACAAAACATTAATTTGAACTATATGCTAATAAAAATAGTGACTACAGTTGGCTGGACCAGCCATTGTTTATTTATTAAGGTCGGATCATTGATTGGTTTTCTCCCTTGGCAGCTTGTACAGCATCCTCTGATACCATGACAGAGCTGGTATTCAGGGAGAGGGCTTCCAAGTCAGTTCCAGGTCAGTTGCTCCAAGTCCTATGTCTGAAGTGTGGCCTATCTTCAGCAATAGAGTCTTTCTTACTTTCAAGTTCTGGGTGGCAATCAAGGACTGTGGTAATATCTTCTATTGATGCAGTAGTGAAACTTTTATATTGGTGGTAATTGACAGCTGTCTAATTAGAATTAAAGCTCACACAATGAGAGGAAACTCATGCATGGTGGTATGAACATAGCCAAATACACATGGATGGAGTGGTCATAGATCCTTGAGAAAACCCTACTTTTGCCACATCCCTAGACCAATGTAATTTCTTCCTTTATTCTAAATATACATCCTCATGTTTACAGACTTGTGCCTTTCACCCATCAAAGAATCCTTTTGCAACAGATGGAGACTATTAAAGGGTTCCAGAATGGGTCAAATGCAGAAAATAAGTGTATTTGAGATGCTTAACATTGACACTTCTTAAATGCAACCTGTACACATAGGATGAATGCATCTCTCAGCTCTCAGGAGGAAGTTTCCTTAAGCAGCAGACAGTGATTAACACAGAAACCCACAATTGGTCCATATGTAGAGAACAAGAGGCTGCAGGTTGCTGATCCCTGCATAGGACAGCTATTTCAAACCTCTGCCTCAGGGATCACTGTGGAGAGTTCATCCTTGAACAGGACACCTACATCTATCCTGTCTCCCAATGCTCAGAGATCAGAACAGAAAAGGAGACAGAAAGATTGTAAGAGCCAAGGTTGTGGATGACCACAAGGAAACAGTCTTCCAAAGAGCTGCCCTGTTACTCATATGACCTCACAGCAATGGTGACCGTGTGCACAAGTACTATGAAAATTCAAACCTGTGGGTGCATGCCTTTAATCCCAGCACTCAAAAGGCAGAGGCAGGCAGATCTCTGTGAGTTCAAGGCCATCCTAGTCTACATAGTGAGTTCTAGGCCAGCTGGGGCTATAGGGAGACCTGTTTCAAAAAAAAAAAAAAAAAAAAAAAAACCTCAAACCAGACAAAATCCTAGCATAAGCATGGGGAACAGGCCAAGAAATCCCAACCCAACCTAAGGATCTTTTGGCAATTGATGGTTTCTGGGAGGGGGAAAGATAGTACCACCCAGTGGATGGACCATCCTTGAGAACACAAATCAGACTCAGTAGGTGGTGTTACATATCTATTACACACACACACACACACACACACACACACACATGCACACATGTGTGAGCACACTAAATTGAGTGAAGGGCAGTGAGAGAGATACAGATACGGAAGGGATCTAAATACTATCAAACTATAGTGTAAGAAAATGAAAAAAAAATAAAATTAAAATTAAAAAATAGTAGAGTTGGTTTTTGTTTTAAATGAAACTTATTTTGCATTGCTTATGTTTTTTCCATTTTTAATTGAGCAAATATTAATCTTATTGTTCAATGAATGTGAAGCTTTTGACTTCTATACTCCTCAATAATTCTTTGAAAAATGTTGCAATTTTATTTAGTATAGCTCAATTGTGAACATTTTTTATTTTATTTTATTTTTTATTATTTTCTATGTGTATGAGTGTACTGTCTGCATATAGGTTGGTGCACATTTGTCTTATAATGCCATGGAGGTCAGAAGAGGGCATCAGATTCCCCTGGAACTGAAGTTAAACACGGTTCTTAGCTGCCATGTGGGTGCTGGGAATCGAACCCAGGTCCTCTCCAAGAGCAGTCGATGCTCTTAACTGCTGAGCCATCTGTCCAGCCCCATGAACATTTTTTATATCACCTACTATAGAAAACTAACATCAAGTTGAGTTAACAAGAAATTTTGTTTGTTGTTTGATTTGGCTGCATTGCTTGTTGAAAGTTAGATAGATTTGTATGAGCTTATGTACAGGGAGTGGGTACTCTTGAGGTCTTGTTATTCTCAGCAAGAACAGTATGAATTTAAATATTTGTTGTTGCCATTGTTCCTATGAAGTAGTGAATAAGTGTCTCCTCACCACGGATAAGGAAGTGATGACAGACAAAATTAATAATACCACCAAAGTCCAACTTGATACACTACTGAGTTGACCAGGGTTTCTTTAAAACTTGAGTTGTAAAGCTGACAAATATTCTGAATTATTTAGAAGAGAGTTAAGTTTAAAAAATATTAAAATATTTTACTTCTAATTAAAGATCCTCTCTTTGGTATACCTCTCTGATTTGAATATGAAACATAAATGTCCTATAGGAAGTTAGACAGGTTGGAGAGTCCCCTCTCCTCAACAGTCATTACTCGTTATATAAACATGGGAGGTTTAAGGTATCTGTGCATCTAGTAAGGTTCAGGGATTTCTTCAGATTTGAGAATTGTTTTCTTTCTGAGCTTTTTTAAAAATACTTTTATCGATGATTTTTGTATTTCATTCATTATCTTTCAGTCCAATTTACACACATTCCCCTCTCCCTGTCCCCATCCTACCCCAGTTCATGCCTTCTGTCATACATGTCTTGCATTTTTCTCTGTCTTTCCAAAGTTTTTCACTGCAAAGGATTGTTGTTTGGGGCAGAATTTAACCATATCAGTCATCTCTTTGACCCATCTTTATGTTGTTCTCTCCTCTTTGTATTGCTCCAACATATGCCTACATAACCATCACACATGTATCACAATTATGACCTCTGAGAATAAACTGTATGTTAATTCCAAGATATGTTTAGGCATTCACATTTTCCCCTTTAATTTTATGTTACTTTAAAATATGAATATGTACCTTCCACCCATACAGTAATTACAGAGTCTGAAAATAAGTGGTAGGTCAATTCTAGACCCCATTAAGAGATTCACATTATAAAAGCACAGTTGCTTTCAGATAAAACGAAATATAAAAATAATGTTGTTCAGCTTGCCTTTCAACTGGATATTTGGTGTTAGCATCCACAAATGAGGGAAACCAGTTTTGGAATTCACATTCTTCCCCTTTAATTTTATATTACTCTAAAGTAGGCATACATAACCTCCCCCCATATACCACAATTACAAAGTCTGAAAATAAGTGGTAAGTTAATTCTAGATCCCATTAAGGTATTCTCATTATAATGGTACAGTTGCTTTCAGGTAAAAGAAAAAATACACACACACACACACACACACACACACACACACACACACACACATTGCTCAGTTTGCCTTACTAGTAGGTATTTGGTGCTAGCATGCCCAATGCCATTTGTCGTTTGTTTTTCTGGGACTGTATTACTTCACTTAGGATAATCTCTTCTAGTTCCATCCATCTACCTGCAAAGTTCATGGTGCCATCTTTCTTTACTGCTGCATAGAACTCCATTGTGTAGATATACCACATTTTCTCTGTCCACTCATTGTTTCAGGGGCATTTGGGTTGATTCCAGCCCTTCAATACTGTGAAAAGAGCTGCAATAAACATAGATGTGCATGTATCTTTGTGGTAGGATAAGTCTTGTGGAAGGGTAATGACCCCCACCATATCTTTCTGAGTTTTAAAGAGCCTCCTTGTAGAATTTCTCATACCCTGAAGAGCTTCTCTACAGGATGGATTCTTTTAGTTCTGACAAAATTAGTTGCTATACCACTTATTAAAAGGAATAAGTGGAAATTTAATTGACCCAAAAAGAACTTTAAATTAAGACCAGTATGTTTAAAAAAAACAAAAGATACAGAGAACGTCATTCACTTCATACTTTGACAGCTGCACACTTTGATATTAGTATCCAAATGTCATTTTTACTTATATTTTCATGACAAAAATAGTGTTACAGCTGATTCTTTTCCATCTTTAGGAGTGAACATGGGTACTACCATTGTTAAAGTTTGTAGTCAGGTCCTTCCATGATAAAGATGTAGGTATTCTTTTGGAAGAAGCACTTAAGAGAGTCAGCAAGCAGCCTCCAAGCCAGGACTCCTACTGATATCTTGCTTGCCTGTGAAGGCCTGCCTGGTGATAAAGATTTCCTTATAAAATAGCCACAGAAATTTATTATGCCACGGAAATACATTATAGCGACAAGGATGACATTGTCCTTTTTCTCTAGCCTTTTAGTTAAATAGTAAATAAAATATTCTGTTTTATTCTTAATATATCAAACTTGAATTAAATGACATGTTACTCAAGAGAAACTTTAATAATTGTTTTTTTATCAGATCAACCTGTTAACTGAAACTCCTTCATGTAGTGCTTTTCTTCTCTTTTATGGTTTTGGAGATTCATTTCAAATTTCTCCTTTCCCACAGCAAATATCAGCTTCACCTTAAGACATTTTCAGTGAAGCCAACAACTGGAAAAGCACCATCCACCAACTTCACTGTTTCAACGTAAAGCAGCACCAGGAGTATAATTTTGGCTTTAAAAGAATGGCACTTTTAAAGAATAAAACTTAAAAACCCTTTAACAAAAGTAATATCAAGTTTGTAAAATAAATTTTTTTTATTTTATTTATTTTTTATGTGTATGAATATACTGTCTGCATGTAGGTTTGTGCACCCATGTCGTGCAGTGCCACGTAGGTCAGAAGAGGGTGTCGGATTCCCCTGGAACTGGAGTTAAAGATGGTTCTCAGCCTCCGTGTGGGTGCTAGGGATCAAACCCAGGTCCTCTGCAAGAGCAGTTGGTGCTCTCAACCACTAGGCCATCTCTCCAGCCACCAATATAAAATTTTCATGCAGCTTGATAAACATGGTAAATGTTTCTTGGAGTTTTAGTTTTCTCTAAATAATAAAAATTATCCTATGGTAAAGTCTAAAACTATTCACTTGTACTTAAAATAAAAAATGAGTGTTAAAGCTGACAAATATTCTGAATTCTTTAGAAAAGAGTTAAGTTTTTTAAAGTAATAATCAAATATTTTACCCCTCATTAAAGATCCTAGCATGATAGTATACCTCTCTGTTTTGAATAAGAAGGATAAATGTGCAGTATATTTTAGCTCACTGCCTAGTTTCTTGGTTATTTTTCTGTTTTTTGTTAGTTAATTCAATGCTAATTGGGAATGGGCTGGTGACACCCAGGTAGAAGACTAGGCAGCTTTCAGCATTCCTGTGTATTTCAAACTACTCTTAATCCTTTTTCTCAGTTCTGTCACTTAAAAAACAAAGAGTCATTCAGAAAGCCACAAAGATCCTTGCAAAATCATTTGACCTCTAGATAGTAGAAGATTTTTTTCTTTGACCTTATCAAGTATTACAATTTTTGAAAAATGACATTTCAGCCAAAAATGCTTTTCTTAATTATATTACTCTGAGTATGAGGTCATCATGTAATTGTGTCTTAGCGCCTGAAACCCAGCATGGATGGGGGAGGAGTGCAAAAAGCCCCAGTCCTAACTGGGGCTCTACTGGCAATTGACAGTGCTGAGAGAAGGAGTTTCAGTCTTCTTAGAAGTATGACAATAGGTAGGTGGGACAAGCTCTAGAGGATGGACCCACACCCAAGAGCACTTGAGGAACACAGATTAGAGTTCATAGGACTTAAAAAAATAATAGGGGGGATAGAAGAGATGGCTCAGCAGTTAAGAGCACTGGCTGCTCTTTCAGAGGACCCAAGTTCAATTCCCAGCAACCACATGGCAGCTAACAACCTTCTTTCTCTAATTCCAGTTCCAGGGAATCCAACCCCTTCTTCTGACCTCCACTGCATGACATTGGTGCACTCCACACATGCAAGCAATACACTAATACACATAAATTAATAAATAAAATATAAAATAGAGGATATTAAGTCAGGAGAGGTAGGTAGTAAGACAGATGTGCAGACGGGGGTTCTAAATATAATCTATACGTATTGTATAATATTCTCAAAAGAACAATAAAACTGGAAAATATTAATGAGCCTTGGTGCCTGTGAGGAGTCTCTCGTGTGTGTGTGTGTGTGTGTGTGTGTGTGTGTGTGTGCGTGTGTGTGTGTGTGTGTGTGTTTATGTTTATGTGAGTTTGCAAGGGTGAGTGTTTGAGAGATTTGAAATAGTCAAAATGATCTCCAGTATGTAGGAAAATTTTGTTTTATCTATCACTTATTTATTCTGCTTTCAAGTATGATAATTTTGTCCAAGGAAATTGAGTAGGCAATTGCTAGAGACCAGACAACTTACTTTGACTTTTCTCAATGTGATTTGAAGTGGCTGAAATGTCATGAACAGTGTTCAAAGTCTGAGCACACTCAGTTGCAATCACCATAATATGGAAACTGAAATGCAGCACAAAAATGCTGTCATTTGTTGATGGAAAAGTTACAAATTTTCTTTCTGAATGAGTCCCATTGGCCTTGGGGAAACTGGCTTCTGTGTTGAGAGCAATTCAGTCCATTGCCTTGTCTGAGTTTGGGCTTCCTTTCCGAAAGCCTGCTGAGCAGCACCTTCATTTTCTAACTGAGATAGTTGGAGCTGGAGGTGCCCTAAAAGTACTTAGCTTCTAAGAAACTGATAATACCTTTCTTGGCACCTGGAGTGTGTGGCCTTCCCTGCTTTAGGATTGACGCTATGCAACACTGTCACTTCACAAGAACAGTGCTTCTCATTTTAAGTTGGCCAGAGCCCAGCTCTGCAGATCTGAAATCGCAGCCAAAACTCTGATCAGTGAAAATGTGTCACTCAACCGGAACAGGTAAAAATGCTATTTTGCAGTAGAGAACATTTATTACTTCTCCACAGCAATGTCTCATTATTAAATGACTTCTTTTAATGTCCTGAGTCAGTACATGACGTGAAACACTAAGACACAATGACTCATTTTTGGAGAACAACTTGCTTACACATTGTAATTTAATTAATTTGGATATGGGAAATTAGCACACAGCATTCTCTCTGACTTCATTCTACCCTAGCACACTGCAAAGAACAGAGAGAAAATATATGCATACTCCATGTTCTTGCAGATGAAGTTCTGAAAATTATGTTCACTATCTCCTATCATTTAGAAAGAATAAGGCTAGAGATTTGGCTATTGTTGCTGATGAGCAGCTAAGGCTGTATCTGATTTTCCCACATTTGTTATTATCTGCCTGGTCCTCAAAAGTTAACTCTGGGTGAGCAGGAGCAGTTTTCTGGTGATGGGATCCCACTTAGACACTCCTCAACTCAGTTACAGTAAAAGATACATGATTTTTATCTTTCTGATTAAGAAAGAGGTGGAAGCCTTCCTGACTGGAAGTGACTGTTTGGTGCTCAGCCCTAAAAACGTCATTTATGCCATCCCCTCTAAAGCTCAGGGAATATGGCAGAAAATGAGATGGAAAGAAGGCAAGAGCTAGAAGATAGGGAGAGGGGCTGTGAAATACCATCTTCTAATCAAAACACAGCTTTTGCAAACAGGGACTTACCACAACTGCAGATGTCTCTACTGGTACTGCACAAGAATAGGCTTGGTGCCAAAGGGATGGCTCAGTGGTTAAGAGCACTGGCAGCTCTTGCAGAGGACCAGGTTTCCATTCCCAGCACCCACATGGCAGCTAACAATTATCCATAATTCCAATTACAGGGGATCTGATGCCCTCTTCTGACTTCCAATGACATTGCATGACATGGATGTACATGCATATAGGTAAACAATACACATATACAAAAAATTGAAATTAAAAATTAAAAAAGAATGGGCCTATTGACAACCACTCATGGATGAAAGAGGAAGGAGTTCCAGGGACTATTATTTCTCACTGCTGAAACATTTGCCACTGATAGCTTCAGGAAGAGGGAGCAGTCATTGCCTTTATTAGTGTACCCAATGGAGACCCCACTAGAATGCAATAGTTCCAATACAGTGGTCAAACAGACAGCAGTAGGTAAACTAAATGAGTCAGGAAACAAAATCAAAGTCATGAATCTAAGAAAGCAGCTGGTAGGAAGCAGGTAAGATTGATATCAATGAGGGAAACATACAGGGAGGAAATACTTCAGAAATATTTCAGAATGCATCATGTACTACCACCACAACAACAAAATTAATGGAGATCACTAAGAAAGTGAAACAACTGACAGAATCATATGAAATATTGCAAATAATATATCTAACAAAAGGTTATTATACAAAAGGTATAAAAACACAATAAAAAGTACTATATCCTAACATTTAAAATGGAAAACGATAGTTTTCTTTTTTTGCTTTTTATTTTTTATTCCCACCAGCAGTGGATGAGTGTTCCCCTTACCCCACAACCTCTCCAGCACTTGGTATCATTTGTTTTCTTGATCCTAGCCAGTCTTATTGGAGTAAGATGATATCTTAAAGTGGATTTGATTTGCATTTCCTTAATGATTAGTGATGTTGACCTCTTCTTAAGGTGTTTCTCAGCCATCTCTAATTCCTCACTTGTGAAGTCTCTGTTCAGCTCTTTGCTCCATCTATCGAGTGGGTCATTTGTTTTCTTTCTTCTTTGTTTTTTGAGTAGTTTATATATTCTGGAAATCAATGCTTTGTCAGATGTTTCTGCAGTGAAGGTTTCCTCCCACTCTGTGGGATTTCTCTTCACTTCCTTGATTGTTTCTTTTGATGTACAGAAGCTTTTGAGTTTAATGAGGTCCCGTTTGTCAATTGTCGACCTTAATTCTTGCGCAGCTGCTGTCTGATTTAAGAAGTCTTTTCCTATGCCTATGTCTTGTAGTCTGCTGCCAACTTTTTCTTCTATTGCCTTCAGAGTTTGGGGTTTCACGTTGAGGTCTTTAATCCATCTGGAGTTGACTTTTGTACAGGGCAAGAGGTAGGGGTTTAATTTCATTCTTCTACAAGTGGTGATCCAGTTTTGCCAACACCACTTGCTGAAGATGCTGTCTTTGCTCCATTGTGTCTTCTTGGCCCCTTTGGCAAATATGAGATGGCTGAAATTGTATGTGCTCAAGTTTGGATCTTCAGTTTTGTTCCATTGGTCAACAGGTCTGTTTTTGTGCCAGTACCAGGCTGTTTTTATGACTATAGCCCTGTAGTATAGTTTGAAGCCTGGTATAGAGATCCCCCCTGTGTTGCTCTTTACACTCAGGATTATTTTGGCTATTTGGGGTCTTTTGTTTTTCAAAATGAATTTAAGGACTTTTTTTCCAAGCCTGTGAAGAAACACTTGAGAATTTTAATTGGGATTGCATTAAATCTATACAAAAGTTTGGGTAGAATGGACATTTTTACAATGTTAACTGTCCCAATCCATGAGCATGGGAAGTTTTTCCATCTTCTGATGTCTTCTTCAATTTCTTTCTTTAAGGGTTTAAAAATTTTGTTGTAGAGATCTTTGGTGTCCTTGGTTAGGTTTGTTCCTAGGTATTTTATTGTTTTTGAGGCTATTGTGAGTGGGAATGTCTCCTTGAATTCCTTCTCCAGTTGCTTGTTGTTGGTGTAAAGAAAGGCCACTGATTTTTTTTAGGTTAATTTTGTATCCTGCCACTTTGCTGAAGCTCTTAAACATTTCTAGGAGTTTTCTGGTGGAGTTTGTAGCATCCCTTAAGTAAACAATCATATCATCAGCAAATAAGGGTAGCTTGACTTCCTCTTTTCCAATTAGTACTCCTTTAATTTCCTTGTCTTGCCTTATTGCTCTAGCAAGTGTTTCAAACACTATATTGAAGAGGACTGGTAACAGGGGGCAGCCTTGGCGAGTTCCTACCTTTAAAGGGAATGTTTCTGGGGCTGGAGAGATGGCCTAGTGGTTAAGAGTGCAGACCGCTCTTACAGAGGACCCGGGTTCGATCCACAGCACCCACATGGCAGTCAAGACCCGTCTGAAACTCCAATTCCAGGAGAACTCCAGTTCCAGGGGAATCTGACACCCTTTTCTGACCTCCACGACATTGCATGACACAGGTGCACAAACTTGCATGCAGACAGTACATTCATACTGTGGTGGTTTGAATGAGTGTTCCCCATAGGCTCTAGGTATTCAGACATTTGTCTCCAGTTGGTGGCGCTGTTTTTGGAGGTCTTGGGGATGTGTGGCCATGCTGGAGGAAGTGTGTCACTGGGGGCAGGGCTTAGAGAGTTTGGCAAGCCTCGTGGTCTCCAGTTGCTCTCTCTCTGCTTCCTGTGCTCTTTGCGAGATGTGACCCTTGGCTTCCTGCTCCAGATCCAGCCACCATGCCTCCCACCACAATGGACTCTAATTCCCTGGAACCGTCAATCGTAAGCTCAAATAAACTCTTCCTTTTGTAAGTTCCTTGGTCATGGTGCTTTATCACAACAACAGAAAAGTGACTTATACACATACACATCCAGAAATAAATAAAATTAAAAAAAAAATTAAAGGGAATGTTTCTGTCATTTCCCCATTTCGGATGATATTGGCTGTGGGTTTCCTGTATATGACTTTGATTCCATTGAGGAATGATCCCTCCAATCCAGTTCCTTCTAGGACTTTAAGCATGAAGGGATGCTGGATTTTGTCAAAGGCTTTTTCAGCATCAATTGAGATGATGGTGTGGTTTTTGTCTTTCAGTCCATTTATATGCTTGATGATGTTTATTGATTTTTATATGTTGAACCATCCCTGCATCTCTGGTATGAATCCAAATTGGTCATGATGGATGATCTTCTTGATGTGAGTCTGTATGCGATTTGCCAGTATCCTGTTTGGAATTGTGGCATCTGTGTTCATTAGGAAGATGGGTCTATAGTTCTCCTTTTTGGTTGTATCTTTACCTGGTTTTGGTAATAGCATGATGCTGGCTTCATAGAAGGAAATTTGGGAGAATTCCCTCTGTATGCTTCTAAACAATTTCAGTAATAATGGTTGTAGGTCTTTTTGAAATGTTTTATAGAATTCTGCTGTGAAACTGTCTGGGCCTGGGCTTTTTTTAGTTGGGAGGTTTCTTATTACATCTTCAATTTCTTCATATATTATGGGTCTATTTAAGCTGTCTATCTCTTCTTGGTTGAGCTTTGGTGATTCCCAGATTTCAGATATTCATCCATTTCTTTTAGGTTTTCAAACTTGGTAGAGTATAGGTTCTTAAAGTATTCCCGTATGATTTTCTGGATCTTTTCCTTGTCTGTTGTGATATTTCCCTTTTCCTCGTGGATTGTATTGATTTGGAGTTGTTCCTACTTTCTTTTGGTGAACTGGGCTAGAGGTCTGTCTACCTTGTTTATTCTTTCAAAGAACCAACTTTTGGATTCATTGATTTTTTGTATTGTTTTCTTTGTTTCTATTTCATTGATTTCTGCTCTGATTTTCAATTCTTCCTGTCTGTTGTGTTTAGAGTTCATCTGTTGTTGCCTCTCAAGTGCTTTTAGCTGCAGTGTTAGATCATTCACTAGTGCTCTGTTTTTCTAATGTAGGCAACCAGGGCTATAAACTTCCCTCTTAAGACTGCTTTTAAGGTATCCCATACGTTTTGCTGTGTTGTATTGTCATTGTCATTCAGTTCCAGGAATGCTTTTATTTCTTTCTTTAGCTCTTCCTTGACCCATTCATTATTCAAGAGTGTGTTGTTTAGTCTCCATGTGTTCTTGTAGGCAGTGGTGTTGATGTTGAGCTTTATTGCACTGTGGTCTGATAGAATGCATGAAATTATTTCAATCCTTTTGTATTTGTGGAGGTTTCTTTTGTGTCCCAGTATGTGGTCGACTTTGGAGAATGTTCCATGGGGTGCTGAGTAGAAAGTGTATTCTCTGGTATTAGGGTGGAATATTCAGTAGAAGTCTATGAGGTCCATTTGGTATATCATATCATTCAGTTCAGATGTCTCTCTGTTTATTCTTTGTCCTGTTGACCTGTCCAAAGGGCTCAGTGGGGTATTGAAGTCCCCTACTATGAGTGTACTCGGGTTAGTGTGTGACTTGTGGTCCTGAAGAATTGTCTTCATAAAGTTTGGTGCACCAGAGTTTGGTGCATATATATTCATAATTGCAAAATCTTCTTGGTGAATTGTTCCTTTGATAAAAATGTAATGGCCTTCTTTGTCTCTTCTGATTTCTTTTACTTTGAAGTCTATTTTGTCTGATATTAAAATTGCAACGCCTGCTTTCTTTTTGGTATCATTTGGGTGGAATATTTTTTTCCATCCTTTCACTTTCAGTTGGTGCCTGTACTTGAAGGTAAGATGTGTTTATTGTAGACAGCATATCGATTGGTTCTGTTTCCTAATCCAATCTCCCAGTCTATGTCTTTTGATTGGGGAATTTAGTCCATTAATATTTAAGGTTATGACTGATAGGTTTGTGTTGCTTCCATTTGCTTTATTATCCATCTGTGGTTTGGGTTTAGGTTTCTACTTCTGCAGTTAAGCTTTTATTGATTTCTCTTTCTAGATGCCTGGGGATGGTTGCTCCTTTCTTCTGTCCTTTGAATTGCTTCAAGTATTCTCTGAAGGTTTGGTTTTCTGGACATGTATTCTTTCATCTTGTTTATGTCATGGAACGTTTTTCTCTCTCCTTCAACTATAATCAACATTTTTGCTGGGTATAGTAACCTGGGTTGTTATCTATTGTCCTTTAACACTGGGAATGCTTTGTTCCACGTTTCTCTTGCTTTCATAGTTTGCACTGAGAAGTCAGTTGTAATTCTGATAGGTTTCCCCTTATAGGTCACTTGTTGTTTTTCTCTTGTGGATTTAAGGATTTTGTCTTTGTTTTGGGTGTCTAGCATTTTAACTATGATGTGGCGTGGAGAGTTTCTTTTCTGATCTTGTCTGTTTGGAGTTCTATGTGCTTCTTGTATTTGTATTGGTTTGTCTTTTTTTAGTTTGGGGAAATTTTCATCTATTATTCTATTGAAGACCTGATCAATACCATTCTCTTGGGATTCTTCTCCTTCCTCAATTTCTATGATGTGGAAGTTTGATCTTTTCATAGTGTCCCACAGTTTCTGGTTGTTCCAATTTTGTGTATTTTTAAATTTTTCATAATTTTTACTTGAGGTTTTTAGTTGTTCTGTGTTATCTTCCAGGTCTGTTATTCTTTGTTCTGCTTCCTCCATTCTGCTTCTGAGGCTTTTTCCATTTCTTTCCTCTTGATTGGATGAGTGTTTGATTTCCTTTTTCATTTCCTCTTCTGATTTCTTTAGTATTTCCACTTCCTTTTGGAGCCTCTCAATCTCTTCCTGTAGCTCTTTGCTTTGCTGGTTGGTTTCCTTATCTTTTTCAGCATGGGATCTTTTCAGTGTTTCAGCTTCCTTCAGGAGTTTATCATTCTCTCTCTCTAGGTCCTTCCTGAGTTCTTCATTCTCTTTTCTTAATTCTTTGATTTGCTCTTTATACTCTTGTACTTCTTTAAGTATGTTCACAATTGTGTTTCTGATATCTGTGTCCTGGGCCATCCCCAGGGGAATCCCACTGTAGGAGTCTTCCACAGGGTTGGTAGAGCTTGGTGCAGGATTATCCTGAACCTTTCCCAAGTTGTCTCTTCTTCATGTTCCTGGCATATGGGCTTCTCCTTGCCTGTATTCCAATGTGAGTTCCAAATGTCTCTTCACTGTGTTGAAGGCTTGCTTTTCTTGGCTCCTTCAGATGCTTGTGCTTCAGGTGGTCTTGGGAGATCTCCCATGATAGATAATTTTCTAGAAAGATATATAACCAATGAGCACATGAAAATATGGTCGGCATAATTACCCATTATGATATGCAAATCAAAACTAGAATATCATACCATTTCTCATTCATGTGACAAAAAGACACACAGCCATGAGATGGGTAAAGGTGCTTGCCATGCAAGTCTGACAACCTGCACTCAATTCCCAGAATCCATGCAGAATTAGAAGAAGACCAACTCCTACAAGCCATACTTCTAACGTCTACAGGTTCACTGTGTTATGATCACTCCCACATGCAAACAAATGAATAAACTCAGTGAAAAAGAAAAGTGACAAACAGTAACAAGCATTGGTAAGGATGCAGAGACAAATCTTCCTGTACGGCTGAGGATGTCAAATGGAGCAGCTTCTTTAGGGAAAAGTCCAATGGTTAATTAAATTCTTAAAAATACAGTTAAGTTATAATCCATAAATTTCACTCCTAAACACATATAAATTGAATTGGAAAAGTCTACATAAAATTTCACCCCCCATTTCAGAAGATTGAAAGCATGGAAACAATCCAAATGTGAATCACCTATTATCAATGGAAGAAGAAAATAGCACATCCATCCTGAGGGACATTATTCAGCAATAAAAGGGAATGAAGTATTCATGTGTAGTACAGCATGAACCAACCTTGAAAATACTGTGGTGCTTGAAAGGATCCAGGCACAAAGTCCACACTGTATATGATCCCATTAATATGACTAGGATCTGGGCACAAAGGCCACACTGTATATAATTCCATGAATATGACAAGTCTAAACTAAGCCTCTATATTTCAGAAGCTACAAGGAGGGAAAAATGGGAATGTGTTGTACTGGGGTTTCTTTGAGTGTGCACATGTGTGTGTGAGGAGACTAGAGACTGACCAGTCTACACTCATCTTTATCTCTTCCATCTTAGTTTCTGAGACAGGATCTCTCACTAAAACTGTATTGCTCAGCGGATTGATCTGGGAGGCTGAGGGACCTGTCTTTCTCTACCCCAGCCTCAAGGACTGAGATCACAGGTGCCCACCATGCCCAGCTTTGTTACATGGATTCTGGGGATCCTACCCTGATCCTTATGCTTATTTGTCTTTCCCAAATATTTTGGGGCAATGAAAATGGTGTCAAATTAGTTACTAGTTGTTGCTGTAATGTTTTGTAATGTACAACTGCATTGATAATCTTTAAAAGTGAATTTTGTCTCCATTAATTTCATATTATTCTAAAATATGGATACATACTCTCCACCCATATACAGTAATTAAAGAGTCTGAAAATAATTGGTGGGTGGATTCTAGAGTCCATTAAGGGATTCACATTATAACAACATAGTTGCTTTCAGATAAATCAAAAATATAACCATACTGTCGTTCAGCTAAGATGCAAGACAGTTATGACAGAATACATGATCTGAGATGGTTTGGGGTGGGGTGGGTGGAAGGGATAGGGGAATATGCCTGAACAGAAATGAAAAATGATGTATGAAATACATAAAACATGAATAAAAAATAAAAATAGAATAAAATAAGTGAATTTTGTGTTATTTGAATTCTATCCAAAATCTAAAAGTATGGTGTAGAAAACATAGATAATTTTTGTTAAGACAGAGCCCTAGCTGGCCAGGAACTCATTATGTAGACCAGGCTGGCCCACAACTTACAGAGATCCACCTGCTTCTGTAACTGGAGTATGGGGATTAAAATGTACACCATTATTCCCTCCAAATTACATAATTCTTAATCGATATAAGTCTGGAGTAACTATTTTAATGTTATGCAAGGCTGAACAGAAAAACAATATTATAATGAAAGGATGAAAATTAATTACAATACAGGGAGTAATTAATCAAGAAGATATAAAAATCAGACATATGTATTATTAATTATTATCAGTTTTCCATGCATATACACTAAAAAAGATGTTTTAGCTGTTGATAATTTAGCTCTTGAAACTACATATTGGAAAATCTCACAGAACTGAAAGTAGAACTGGACAATTCTGGAATTATAGTTGTAGATTCTACATTTTTGTCCTCACCTTTAAATTAAGGAAAATCTATATGAGCATCAGTATGAATAATAATGACATAATTTTATTGATAAAACATTGCACTTAGAAAGCAAATGCACACTTTACAAATAAATGGATTATATTTTACATATCAAAAACCATTGTAAATGTTGAGTTTGATGAGCAGAATTACATAGCTGCCCACACTACTGCTTCAGTCTCAGGACACTGGAGACACTACAGTGGATATCCCCATGCTGGTTATAGACAATTATCATTCCCATGCTTTGCCTTGGCAATCAGTGATGTACTTGAGGTATTCATAGCTAAGTCTTTCTAAACTATGTGAATAAAGTCACACAATTAGTCCTTTACACCTGGCTCCTACAGTTTGACAAAAAAAAAATCTTGATTTTTATTCTGGTGGTTGCGTGTCTCAATATCTGTCCCCTGAAATTGTATTGTATTCTAGTGTAGAAATCTATCTTTATTTATTCATTCAATTTATTAAGTGATAGACATTTGGATGACTTCCAATTTTCAGTTTCTAAGTGATGCTGACATGAACATAAAGATATGTTTTTATTTTTCTTGAGTAGATAGCTGTGAAGAGAATACATAAGTTATATGGTGAGTACACACTTCAGTTCCTAGAAAATAGGCAAAGTGCTGTCCAATGTGGGTACATAATTCTGCAGTCTTATAAATAATGTAGATTGTCATTTTTTTCATGTCCCCACCAATACTTTGGTATTGTCTGTCTTTTTCATTGCATCTTTTTTAGTACGTACATAGTTGCATCATATTGCAATTTTAATAGGCATTTTTGACTAATGATATGAAACATTGTTTTCTATTCTTTTTTATTTTGGGTGTATGAGTATTTGCCTGCATGTACATATGTGCATCATGCATATGCCTACTGCCTAAGGAAGCCATTTGATCACCTGGAACTGGAGCTGCAGGTGGTGGTGGGGTCCCATGTGGTTGACTGAAACTGAATCACAGTCCTCTGGAAGGGTAGCCAGTTCTCTTAACGATTGAGACATCTCTCCAGTTGCTTTTCATATTCTTTTCTTTTTTGGTGGGGAACAGTGCATTCCTGTAGCCCCAGCTAGCCTGCAACCTCCCACACACCTGACCTTCATGTCCTGAATAGCTACTGTTGGGAAGTGTCTGTTATGACATTCTGCCTTTTAATGGATAGCATAGACCTTCTCTCCCTTTGGTACTTCCTGAGAGTTCTTTATGATTTCTGGATATATTATATTTTATGGGAAAATGATTTGAACATATTTTTCCCAAGATTTTGTTTGCCAAGGTTTCTCATAATAGAATTATTTGAAAACAAGGACTTTTAATTTTGAAGATATTAATTTGTTAGTTTTAAAATCTATTTTTAGTAATGGTTTTTAATAATGGTCATTATATCTAAAGATACTTTGCTTAATCTGAATTTGTAAATATTTTCACTTACTTTTTTAACCAGCCTTATATAATCCTATTGATTATACTTAGATCACTGATCCATTGATCCATTCTCTGTGAGCTTTTGATCAGACCACAGAAAATATGAATCACATTAGACTCCCGTATTTGACTGTAAAATAAGCTTTAATGCATAAGGACTAAGGATGCATCTTCACATGTGTGGGGCTCTGGCTTTCATTCCTTCACTGAAAAAAAAAGAATTAAAATCATGCAAAGTATATTCTTTGCCACAACTAAATTAAAATTTAAATTATTAGTATATTACTCAGGGCTCTCCCGAGAACAATAGGAATGGAACCTATGAGGATTAATAGATGAATCATGGAAATTTCTCAGACTTACTATGAAGGTCTCAAAGCTCCTTCATCATCCATTTGAATCCTAGCCAACCAGGATCCCAACCAGTAAACTATGTCCCAGCCCAGAGGCCTGAAAGCACCTAAGAACTGCAGTGGAGCCACAGCTCAATTACCAGAGCATGTCAGTCTGAGATCGCAAAACACATGGATGACCTGTCTTAGATGAGAGTCCATTTGCCCTTCTTGCCTCTTTCTGCTCTAACTAGGCCTTTAACTGATCTGTGACTATGATCTTTAAGAACATGAAATACAAGCAAAATACTTAAAGGGAATATGTTCAAAGTATATATCTATTAATGCATTGCATCCAAAATACATAAAGAACACTGAGTGAAAATGACACAGTTAAAACCTGGCAAAATATTAGGATAAGCACTTCACAACTGAAGAAGTGAGATAAGAATTGTCAGTAAGACACAGAGTGTCCATCCCTGAATAGAACCCCTACATCAAACCTCTGCTTCCCAAGGCCCAGGATTCTGTGCAGAAGAGGAAGTAGAAAGATTTTAAGAGCCAGAGGAAGTGGATGACCACAAGGAAGCACAGTCATCCAGACAGCTGGTCAGTTGTTCATATGGACTCTTATCAATGGTGAGAGCATGCAGAAGGTCCATGTACACTCAAGCAGACAAAATCCCAGCATAGGCATGAGGAAGTGGGTCAGAAACCCCAACCCAACCTGAGGAAATACAGTCAACTTATGGCTGCCAGGAAGGGGAGACTCAATCCCATTTAAAAATGAGAGTTTAGTATGTTGACCAGGCTACTATGAACCCACACTGAAAGACATTTGAAACACAAACTTGATTCTGTATGCCTGATTCTACATACGTGTGTGTGTGTGTGTGTGTGTGGGTGTGTGTGTGTGTGTGTACAAAAATTTGGTGGGAGTCTAGTAAGGAAGTGCCAATATAAGAGATGATCAAAATACGATAAAAAATATTGTATGAAATTCACAAAAATCAATTAAAAATTAATAAAAAGAACACAGAATTATTGAAGTCAGTCTTCAACAAAATTAGTTCTTGATAATTTTCGTTTTTTATTTTGGGAACTCTATAATTTTAATTTATACTTCCTTAAGTTCACCATTCTAATTATTATGTATCTTAATTATCACAGCTGATTTTAAATATTTTCTGCTAATTCCAGCATCTGGGTAATCTAAGAATTGGTTTCCATTGATTTTTTTTATCCTGAGACTGGATCAAATTTCTTGGTGGTTTTTATGCTGGCTAGTTTCACACTGTGTTCTCTATCTTGCAAATGTTATGTTACAGAGACTCTGGTTTCACTGTGATGCCATGGGGTTGACATTTTATCTTAGCAGCAGTTTCTGTGGTCAGATTCTAACTGCAATATTTGAAAGCTGGACAATTCAGATCCTAGTTCTATTTTGTTTCGTTGGGTTTTGCTTTGTTTCACCTTTAGCTAGGGCGATGAAAGTCGTCATACCTAAAACTAGTTCAGGAATAAAATGGAGAATCATCCATGGATTTTATGAGAAAATTTGAACTTTATAGTTGTATTTGCT
Organism: Rhizomys pruinosus; assembly: GCA_009823505.1. Classification (NCBI taxonomy): domain Eukaryota; kingdom Metazoa; phylum Chordata; class Mammalia; order Rodentia; family Spalacidae; genus Rhizomys; species Rhizomys pruinosus. The sequence goes on along the minus strand of VZQC01006084.1, from coordinate 2,196,048 downwards.
TCTTCCTGTGCATACCACCCAAAACTTTACCCTCCATTTCTTCATTTCTTCAGTCCATAAAAGTGAAAGCTTTCTGACAGTTTTGGTCCATTGGTATTCTTCATCACACAAAAATATGCCATTTATTCTTCTCGTTGTCAATATAATATGCTTGTTTTGGCTACAGTTCTTTGCTTCCTATTTGTCTTTTACCCAGAATATATAGTTGCTACCATGGTCAGGGTCAGATCTACCAAAGCCTACTCAGTTCATCTGAAAGTATAAGCCTCAGTGGTTTCTTATAACATTAAGCATATAATCTATCATTTGACCATGGAATTTCTCTCTGGCTTGTGACTAAAAGCATAAAACATAGACACAAAAATATTAAAACAATTTAACAGCCTTATTACTAGTAGACTGGAAACAGAATTAGCCCAAATGTCTTCAAAAAAAAAGATGGATTTTTAAAAGTTGGCAGTTCTACACAGTGAAATACTACTCGGCAAGCAGAAGGATTAAATGCAAATTATTTGGACAAAAAGAATAAATCTGAAATACAGTATTGTGAAAAAGAAGCCAGATAAAAGCCAGATATATATATATATATATATATCATATATATTATATATAATTGCCTCTATGGGTTGGAGGCTAGGAATTCAAACTGAACATTCTTGAACTGTGCTTTTGACTAGACTATATGTAAATTATGCCTCAATTTAAAAACTTTAAAACAGAATGATCAATTATTGTCCATATGAATAGTTTTTTTTCAGTCTGATCAATCCGATAATCACGTAACTGATGCTTGGGAGACTAGAAAAATACATACTCGTATTTTAAATTTTAAAACCATTTTAGCCAGGCGTGGTGGCACATACCTTTAACCCTATTGCTTGGGAGGCAGAGGCAGGCAGATCTTTGTTAGTTCAAGGACAGCCTGGTCTACAGAGTGAGTTCCAGGACAGCTGGGGCTACAGGGAGACCCTGTCTCAAAAAGACCAATAAAATAAAATATACAAAAAATAAAACCATTTTAATTATCAAGGCTTTTGAGCCATTACTAAAATTTTATTATTAGAACTTTTTCTCCTCAAATACAATAATTGGTCCAGGATAATTAGATCAAATATAGTGAAAAGTTTACAAAATTAGAAACAAAATAAATCCCCATTTAACACAGAGAAGTTAGTAGAGCTGAGGATCCTAATGACATCTTCAGAATTCAGCACTTGTACCTGCCTACCTCCACACTTCTTCTGCGACAGCTGCATATTATATTGGCATTGTGTTGTGCTTATGCCTGAGTTTTGCTCATTGCTTCTAAAATGGTCATTTAACTAATATCATTATTAAAAGAATAATGCTCAGCTGAACTGGAAATTCTCATAAACAGATTTATGAAAGTGAAGTGACCTCAAATAGCAGAATAAATAAATCAACTCATTTGCTGATTAGAAGATGGGAGTTAAAAATAGTAAAGTTAATCATGCAAGAACAAATGTAGATTCTAAGATGTGAGCTCCTAACTTGCTGTTTGGTGCTTTTAACACTTACAGAACAACCTCTTGACTCTGACTCTTAGGCAAAGAGTTGTCTCCTATCCACCACTGGGCTCTTCTCTGGAATAAAAATGATCTTGATCAGTTCTGATTAGGAAGCTTTCAGGTCTGTCTCTGAGAAAAGTGCACATAAGATCATGTTTAGAAGCCACAGAATCAAGAAATACAAATTAAGAATTTAGTCTGGTGAGGGCTGGAGAGATAGCCTAGCGGTTAAGAGCGCAGATCGCTCTTACAGAGGACCCGGGTTCGATCCCCAGCACCCACATGGCGGCCGAGAATCACCTGAAACTCCAATTCCAGGAGAACTCCAGTTCCAGGGGAATCCGAGACCCTCTTCTGACCTCCGCGGCATTGCACGACACGGGTGCACAGACCTACATGCAGACAGTACATTCGTACACATACGAAATAAATAAAATTAAAAAAAAAGAATTTAATCTGGTGATAAATGTCACTGTAGATTTGAGTGTTGGGAGATCTTTTCTGTCCACAGTTTATGTTTTTGCAATTCAGTTCTGCTAAATGACAGGAATCCAACTTAAGGAACTTAGCAAAGAAAAAATAATCTATTGTTTGAATAATGACATGTCTCTCTTGAAACATAGTTGAATCCAGACGGTTTTCCAGTGCTTTTTCTCTCTCTCCCTCCCAGCAATGTATCCATGGAAAGAAACAGTCACTATCAACTCTGTATTTACACCCATCCAGCAGGTCTCATGGAAAACTGTGGCTGGAACTGAGACATGTAACAACCTTGAACCATTCACTGCATTTGAGTCACAGGTCCACCTCTCAGAAAAGAAGAAAGGTAGTCTCCTCCCACACTGGGAAGGATGTTCCCTTGAAGGAAGCCTTGCTTTGCTGACTAGCAACAGCAAATTTAGGCATGAAATTAAAACTCCCTCATTGGGGACTGGAGAGATGGCCTAGTGGTTAAGAGTGCCGACTGCTCTTGCAGAGGACACAGTTTCGATCCCCAGCATCCACATGGCGGCTGAGAACCGTCTTTAATTCCAGTTCCAGGGGAATCCGACTCCCTCTTCTGACCTCCGCAGCATTGCAGCATTGCACGACACGGGTGCACAGACCTACATGCAGGCAGTACATTCATACACATAAAAAATAAATTAAAAAATAAAAAATAAAACTCCCTCATTAAACTGGAGGCCTTAACCACACATAGATCCCCTCCTGAAGTTGATCAGCAAACCAGAGCACTGACTTCTGCTGACTTTATTTCCCAGGCTGCTTATTGTTGGATCCATTCAATGGCGCCAGATTTAGAAATAAGAGAGTGAAAGAGAAGTTGCAATACTCCCTCTCTGGTTCCAATTCTGATGGAGTCTGGCTGGCCTTAGCTCTCTTGTCCTACCTCCCCAAGGCCTGATCTCTGTGATTTCAGGTCTCTTAAGGCAGCTTAGGCTCTTCTCATAAAATATAACCCCTTCTACAGTGCTAGAGCAGCAGTCATTTCCTACTGGTAATTGAAGGTTTTGTCCCTGACCCCTGTCCTTTTATAGTTGATTTGCCATGCTAACTTCCCTCTACAGAACCTCCACACACGGGTGCTCTTTTTCTGGTATTACTCCAGATAAGACAAATGGTAAAAGGCAGGCTCCCATACATGCAGTAATCGAGCTAAGCAGAATTGAAGGGTTTCTTCTGCACATTCGCGCCTTGAGTGTCAGCAGTGCACACTAGTAGCCCCCCGGCCACATCCATTCCTTCTGTCTCTACTACTTCCTAGTCTTTAAAACTCAGTCAGGCCACCTTCTGAGGAGGTGCCCCAATTGCACCAAGCTCCCTACTGCTGGGTGTGCCCTGATACTTCCAACCTCCTTGGAAGAGTCACTGGGACGCGAGATGCAGCTGGGTGGAGGAGGGAGGCGGCATTGCAGAGCCTGGGGTGTGACTCTGCAGCTGAACATTTCACACCTTGCTCTGTGAGGAACTCTAATGTTGGTATTCTCACATAAGTAGATCTCTTCTCCATCTGAAAATTTAGACTCGGACCAGATGCCCAAGAAATCAATTCTAATGTGATTTTGTGTTTTATTAAGTGATAAGACCAAACGATGGCTACAGTTTCATCAGAACTAAAACTGTATACTCCACCCCTCACTGGACAGATTTTTAAAACACCATCTCTCTGTTCTGGATACAAACAGGTAAAGCCATTCTGAGCTGCGTCTTGCGCCTCTGTTGCTAAGTGGGGAAACTTGAGGTGGAATTACCTGTTTTCTGGGTCGATCATTTCCTTCTCAAAGGTATTTAAAAGAGAATTTTATTTTAACGACGATATTTCAAGGTCAATATTTCTGTCAGACCCTTTTCACTTAACTTTGTAGCCTACGAGATGGTCGGTACGGACAGTATTGGCCCTGACATCATCACACCAGGATCTGAATTACAGAATCATATCTAATGACGCCCGTGGAGCCAGGGGTCTTTTCTCTGAGGTGACAGATGTTTGATTCACTGAGATTTATGTTTCCACAAGCCTCGAACAAAGCCTGACACATAGTAGGTTTCCATAAACCGTGGATGTATCTGTGAATGAATCTGATTAGTGACATCTGGGCCTAGAACTCTCCGCCCTCTCTGCCCTCTGTCTTCCTGTGTAGACAGGAGCCCTCTGCCCTTCCTGTTCTTTCTGTCCCTGTGCCTGTCTTTTTTGAGGCTGGATTCACCTGTTGGGTTTGATGGAAGCAAGGTAGGTGAGCTTCCTCCACGAGGGGGCTGGAGGAGCCTGCCTCACCCATAATATAAAGAAGGGAAATAGGGACTTCTAAGGTGGGCTTCACTCTGAAAGGCTAAAATTAATGGCCTCGACTTCCCAAGGACGTCCTTAAGGCGGCCGGCTGGTCCCAGAAGCACACTTCGCCCTACTGGAAGGAAGCCTGGTCCCAGCAGCCGCCCTTGGCCTTGGCTGGGCGGGGCTCCCAGGCTCCCAGCCTCGCTGCCCGGGAGGGACTGCGGGCTGGCTGCGGCAGGAGGCGGGGCCCTGCGCTCCCCCTCCCGGACACTGCGGCGGTGGCAGCGCCAGCCGGTCCACGGCCGCGGACCGTGGCGGAGCCGGGCGGGCCCTGTGCGGGGCGGGGAGCAGCCGGGGCGGGGCGGCCGCGGAGCCGGGCTGGGGCGCCGCGCACACTGGGCGGGCGCTCGGGCTGCGCGGGCTCTCGGCGGCGGCTGCAGCATCCTCTCTGCCTTTGCCTCCCCTCGGCTTCTCTCCTCCGTCTCCTTTCTTCCACCCTCTCTCCTCGCCCAATTTCCCCCGCTTCTCCCTCGGAGGGCACCAGCTCTCCAAGTCAGCCACGGCGACCGCGGGTGCATGCAGCTTCTGCGCCCAGGTAAGAGATCCGTGCCCGCCTCGCCTCTCTCTGTAAACAGTGCGGCTGCTGCTGCCTCTCTCCCAGCCCAGAGGGAGCCGCAGCCGAGGAAGAAGCGGGAGGGGCACCCGCTGAGGTCCCCTGTTGCCTCCCGAGCCGGCTCAGGTTGGCGCTGTCCAGGCCCGACCTCTCCAGGTGTCACTCGGGGACAGGGTGCCGGCGCTGGTTCCTAGGCTCTAGATGTGTAGATGAGCAAGTGGCCTTCTTAGGAACCTCTTTTGAAACACCTGGAAGCCTGCTCAGGTTAGGGTACATGTTTCGCGGGCTAATATTATTTGAGCTGTAGGAGGAAGGGAAGGATATTGTGCAAAGGTGATGAAAAAGGAATTCCAGGTAGAGGATTTTTTTTTCCTTGTCTCCGTGTGCATGCGGCCTCAGAACACTGCACACGGAGGAAATGAAGGCGGGAGTCTTGTCGATTTCAAATCATTTAGTCCTGTGCTTCCTCCAGAGGCAGCTGGAAGAGGAAGGCTGGTATATATTGGGAATTGTAGGAAAATGAAAACTGTTGTTTGGTGGTGTTAGGGGGCGGGGTCCGGAGATGGAAGCCTGGTTGAACTTGAACTTTCAAAGGAGAGAGAGGGCTACACAACTGGTTCTGCTGTCCCTGATTCTTTTCTTCTTTTCTGAAGGCTTTCTTCGGGAGTGGGGGACTGCAGGGATGACTGCCTTCCTTGGCCTTGCCTTTTGTTTCAGGATGGAAATTTCGAGAAATTGTGCCCAGGGACCACAAGTGGGGAGGTGTGTGTTTGGGTGTGTAAGGCGAGGGGGAGGGGATAAGAAGCTGATGGAGTCGCAAAGCACCACCCTTGAAAACTGACAATTGCTGTTATTCTTCCTGGGTCTGGGAATTCAGGTTTTTGTCAGCAGATGAAAAGGTTTGGTTAGCAACAAGCTCATTTGTCACAATTGCTGTATGCCATCTGTTGGAGACCTTAAGGCCTCTAGGACACAGGCCTTTTGAAACAGGGTGTGGGGCTTTTTGTTGAAATATAAATATATATATATATATATGCACAAATGCACACGTATAAATAAACACTGTAGACAAGTCATGAAATGGAGTGGATAGTTAAAAGACAAAGCTTTTAAAATGCGTCTTTGAGGATTTGAGGATTTGCTGTGAATGAAATTTGTATTGCAAAACCAACCCCCCCCCAAATAATTATTGGGGTAGTATACAGTTTTCCTAGTGATATAGAGGAACCACTGAATGTTAATAAGGAACCGACCTCCATATTAAAGATATAATTTATTTAAAAATGATCTGTTAGAGGTGAAGTTGAGGCTTGCAGCCACAGTGAGGCGATGGAGAACAAAACCTTTTATGTGAGCCACATCATGCAAAATGGCTCTAAGCCTGAGCTGCAGGTACCAGCCAAGTGGGAAAGCAGAACTCTGTCACCCTGTCATTTCACTGTGGGCAATTATGATTTCTTTGGCAGTCAAAATAGACTGAATAAACAAAAGCCCTTTAGAATGCTTTTGATTTTGTGCCCAAGAGGAAGATTACAGCCCTTTACCTGAGTATCACAAAAACACTCCTTTAAGAGAGCCTAGTGACTATTATTTTTGGTAGAAAACCTTATGTATTTGAAAATCATTTTCAGTCAACCCCCCATCATGTGCACAGAAACATATCTGCTTTAAGAGGGGTAAAAATCATGTTTTTCTTTCAGTAGGAAATGGTGTGTGTGCGTGTGTGTGTGTGTGTGTGTGTGTGTGTGTGTGTGAGACACAATTCATTTCATTGTGATTATACCTGGTTCACACAGCTTTAGACCTGCATCCATGATTTGGTTATTATCAGACCTATTATGTTTTCAGAATCACCGGTACATGCTGTTTACCTATTCATGGTTTACTCATCTTATTTTTGTCATATTTCATATTTTGGTATAACAATATAATTTCCAAACTCTTTTTTAATGTCATAAGTGGGAAACTGTTTAATATAAACCAAGATACCTAACCAATGTAAAACTTGAACTTCCCTTTAAAAACCTAGTATTTTGGTGCCTTAATTCTTATTTCTTTGTTTCTCTCCTGTCTTATGCCCTCCTCTCCCCTCCCATCAAACAACCCTTTTCTTTCTGGCTGTTCTTGTGATGCTTCAGATTCCCAGCTATGTCTAGACCACACAGGCGGAGCCAGCGTTCCCAGGCATTTGGAATTTAGGATGTGCTAGGTCCACAGCAGCCCTCTCTCCTCTCTCTGGATGAGTTGTTTACAGCACCTTCTCAGGGAGGAGAGGGAGAAGGAATGTGCTGAGAGAGCATGACCCAGTGAAACTGGCACAGTCATGACCTCATCCTAGTAGGCACTTCAGCCTCATTGAGGGAGCTGACATCCTCTCAGTAGAAATCCAACACCAGAAGCACACCCATCCCTGGGCAGAAGCCCTTCTCCTCCACCCACTGCTAATACTCCTCTGCTAAGGTTAAAGCATGCTTTTCTCTTTTATGTATTTCTGTTTAGGGATCTTGAATTTTGCCAGAACTATGTGTTAAGAAATGAAACCTGGTGCAGAACATGCCTCCCTTTGCCTCTTTTGGTTTAAAGTACTTCACAAATTTCCTAAATGTCAGAAGTCAGAAGGTACTTGCTGGTAGATTTTTCCATATTTCCTTATGGCACATGTATTTTGTTGCTGTCCTTGTTTTTTAATTTTACTGGCTATTAGGTAACAGACTGGATTGGTGTGCTTTTACAAATACAAGTGCACTTGCCTTTTAAAATCACAGTGGTATTACATTTGCTTAGGTGGAAAATGACAGTGAGTGAACCCCTGCCTGGTTCATTGATGTGCCTTGGGAGACTGAATGTAGGAAACCAGTTTGGAGATCTTAGGGTGATGCTGACTATTGAATTCTTTTCAAGGCTTAATTTCCTTGTAACAGATTAAGATAAAGAAACTGAGGTAATGAAAACCCCCCTTCAACCACTATTATACCCCTCAATCCTTACAGAGCTCACTTAGGTAAATTGTTAATTGGCAAATGAATGCACCAAAAAGTAGGAGTTTCAGAATAACTGTCAACTTTTTTGTGTCTGATTGCTATAAGTTAAAGATGCTAACAAGCTCCTCACATATTATGTGATTTTGTTTCAGAGCTTTATCTTCTATTCTTTTTGAGACAGAGTCTCCCTTGTAGGCCCAGCTGACCTGGAACTTGCAATGTAGAACAGGCTGGCCTCAGTCCTACAGAGATCCATCTGCCTTTGCCTCCCAAGTGCTGGGATTGAAGGCGTGCACCATCATGTCTGGCTACATTTACTTTTCTTCAGGTATTTTTGCTTCAATCTATTTGCTGTCTTGATTCAATGTGGACTTTTCCTTTTATATAAGAGAATGTTTATTGATATTTACTTATTTATTCCATATAAAAACCATTTCTAATATTCTAAAAAAATTATTAGTACCAAAAATGGATTCCAAGTACCAAAAGCAAATCAAGGACTGCAAATAGGATGAGATGCATATGATGCTGAAATCACAGGAGAGGGTCTGTGGGAAAGCTTGGGTGGGTGAGAGGCGGGACAGGGAGGAGGAAATAAAAGCCAATTCTCAGCTGCTAATGTTTGTCAGTGTAGGATGAGATTTGGGGTGTGTGGGTGGAGAGGGATGAAATCTGTTTTGCTTTTCCACCTCAACCTAATGTTTTGTCCCCTTCTCTTCCTTGCCATTATTTTGAGTTTAAGGCTGTGGGTGCTTCCTTGGTAAGTATGCAGGATGCATATTGAAAGCAGGTCTGCAGTGAATTAGAAAATTTTTAAACAATGAGAACACAATTAGTTGAATTTATGAAAAAAACATTTTTAATCTAGCCTTTGAACTTTGACCACTCCTTTTCAAGAAATAAACTTTCCTTTGGGTGGTAACATGCTGAACGTGGTATTTTTTATTTACACATTTTGGAGCAATTGTATGGAAATTCAAACAAAATAAAAAACAGAATTTTCTTTCACTCTATTGTTAAGTTTATATCGTGCACATGGGGAAAGGTTTACATGATTTGTTTTGTTTCCTATTGAGGTTACTCCAGAAGGCACAAATTTACATGCATCTGTCATCTGTCTGATTTTTAAATTTTTAAAATGATTTTTATTTTATGTGTGTGAGTATATTGCCTGCATGTGTATAAGTATTCTTGTGTTGTACAGTGCTCACAGAAAAAGGCATTGGATTCCCCTGGAACTGGAGTTACAGAGGGCTGTTATCTATCATATAAGTTCTGGGATTTGAACCCAAGTCCTCTGCAAGAGCAGCCAGTGCTCTTAACCACTGAGCCATCTCTCCAGTCCCCATCTAATTTTTGAGATGATAATAAGCTTTTCTGAGCAACTTTTATTTACTTAGTTATTCAGATATTTTGAAATTGTCTTGCTATGCAGCATAAAGGGGCCTGCAGTTCGATCCACAGGTCAGGTTGGCCTCAAACTTTCCATTCTCTTCTCTTGGCCTCTTTACCGCTTGGATTACAGGAATGTGCCCTTGATACCTGATAAAATCACCCATTTTTAATAACACAGAGCTTGACTCTTTCTTATGTTTTCTGTCTTCTTTCTTATTTGTGTTGGAAAACCAAAACACTATTATTAGAAAATTAAAGTTCAGCCTTCTGTTTTGAGTGGAATTTATTTTCCATTACATTTATAGTTCTCTTTTATTTTCAGGGGCATTCACAGGTACAGGAATTTTATTGGGGATTGGTAAACCAGCCATGGCTGACCTGACCATATAACAAATGCAGAAATTAGGCTGGTGAACAATAGGAAACATGACCTCCAACAAATCAGGGTTAACATGCATACTCCAGCATGCCCTAAAGCCTTAGGTTAGCAATGATACTTAGGAGGCAAAACATTCCGAGGGCTAGAAAGTCAGCCCAACACTTTCATAGCAAAATACTTCTGAAGTCATGAGGAACAGATAAAATGCAACAACGAGGTATATTCAAATATATATGATAGGAAACAGAAAATAGAAATGAAGGACAATAAGGATGAGCAGTAGAATTTCCTTCTAGTTTAACCTACACTGCTGCTTTCTTTCCCTCACAGTTTTTATAACTATCTCTGCTTCATTTGTCATCTATGAATTCTATCTGTAGATTAGATGAAGCATTTCCTCACTTTATAAATCCAGGTACTATTTCACCTTATTAAAATTTTCCTCTAATAAGTCTAAAATCATTGTTGATCATAATGTTTAATAAATTGTGTTTAATGAGTAATACAGGAATGTCAAAAATGTCAAAAATGAGACTTCTTCTTTGGATTAAAGAGAGTATTATCATCCTGATTGAATGAATCTTGTGAAAAAAAAATGCGTCTCTAAGTTCAGTATATAGTAAAATCCTATGATATCCTGTAGTGGCTTAAATGTGAAATAGCCTACATAGGCTCATGTATTTGAGTTTGATTTCCAGTTTGTTGGTCTCTTTCAGGAGGTTATGGCACTTTTAGGAAATGGAGCCTTGCTGGATAAAGTACATCACAAAGTGAGGTTTGCGTCTTCAGAGTCCTGCCCACTTCCAGTTTGCCATCTTGGCTTCCTGTGTGTGCAGTTAAGTTGTGATGTCTTGGTTTCCTGTTCCTGTTGCCATGCCATCCCCGCCACTATGAACATTTAACCCTCTGGAACCATAAGCCAACATAAACTTCATTAAGTTACTCTTTGTCATGGTATTTTATCATACTAACAGAAAGATAGTTCAACAATGCCTTTACTTATCTGAATCTCATTTTTTATACAAAATATTATAAACAAACGTGTTTTCATTTAAGAGATATAACTAGAAACCATTTCTCTATAGGGTTGACTCAACAAAGGGAAACATAGGGAATTCAAGAATTATTTGACTTTGTTGCCCTTTGAGCATTCTTTGCTGGAAGAACTTGTGGGATTTGTGTTATACTTCTCTTATAAAATGCATATAGTTCTCTTAATAATTTCAGAGATTTTTTTCACAGTATAACTTAATGGTATATAGATCTGTTCCCCTCTCTGCACCTCCACACACTGCACTCCACCCAATGTAATGAACTGTCATATATATAATATGGCCACTAGGGTTCGATTTGTGTCCCCAAATGTCCTTCAGTATGGGTTCATCCACTGGACCCACCAAAATTCCTATATCTTTTCCCCCACTCGGCAGCCATCAATTGTCACAAGTTTCTGAGACTGAGGTGAGGTTTCTTACTTCCCCATGTCTGCGCTGAGATTTTGTTTGCTTTTAGCTTGATAGGATTCATGCATTCTATCACCATTGCTGTGAGTTCACATGAATAAATGACCTGCTGTCTGGAACACTTCCTGTGTCTGCCCACCCCCTCTACTTCTTACAATCTTTCCAACTCCTCTTCTACAGTGATCCTTGAGTCCAAGCAGTGGTTTTAAATATGTGTCCAATTCAGGGAGAAAACCAATCAATGGTATTACCCATCTGTGAAGTCTGATAAACACAGTGACCTGGCCTAGTAAACTACTGGTGCATTAGTGGCACTTTTATCTTAGGAGTGATCAACAGCTGTCTAATTGAGATTAAGGCCTGCTCAATGGGAGGGCATCGTGTGTGGTACTGTAAACAATAGCCAAATGCACATGGCTGGAGAGGTCATAGATCCTAGAGAAAAACCACTTTGGCCACATCCCTGGACGAATGTAATGTCTTGCTTTTTACAAAATATCTGTCCTTGTGTTTGCAGACAAGTGTACCTTTCACCCTTCATCAAAGAAGCTTCTTTTTGCAACATACAGAGACTATTAAAAGAATTCCAGAACTGGTCACATGCAGGGAATAAGTGTCTCTGAGACCCTTAACCCTAAGTGACACATCTTCAATGTAACCTCTACACTTATGAGGAATGCATCTCTTAACTCTCACAAGGCAAGTTTCCTTATGCAGCAATTGGTGATTAACACAGAAACCACAATTGGCCAACGTGCAGAGAACAAGAGGCTGCAGTTTTAAGCTAACTTCATCTCTAAACTCCATCCCCATCATCATCCTATACTGGAACTTACCTTTTGTATCTCCTCGAATAAATAGTCTTTTCCTTATCTGCTACTCTTTCATCACGAATCATCTTACCTCAAAAAGACATTCCAAATCAGAAAGAAAATTCACTTCTTTGTTTCTGTGCTGATTAGTTTTAGTTGTTAACTTGATACAACCTAGCTACCTGGGAAGAAAGTCTTCATAAGGAATTATCTAGAACAGGTTGTCTTGTAGGCGTCTTGATTGTTAATTAAGCTAGGAAGGCTGAGTGGCAACATTCCATAGTCTAGGCCCTGAAAGGTCTGAGTGAAGACAGAGAACAAGCAAGCAAGAATCCTTGCGTTAATCCTCTCTCTTCCCTTCACTGTGAGTGTAATGCTTTAGTTCTTGCCTTGACTTCCTAGAAATAATAGGCTGTAACATGGGGTTATAAGCCAAATAAACCCTTCTTCCCTAAATTGCTTTTGATCAAGATATTCTATCACAGCATCAAGAATGAAACCAAACATTTTCTCCCTGTTAATTTGTATTAAAACTACTCCAGGTTCTCTCTCTCTCTCTCTCTCTCTCTCTCTCTCTCTCTCTCTCTCCCCACACACACACACACACACACACACACACACACACACACACATACACACACACGGGGAGGCCAGAGGCTGATATAAGGTATCTTATGTCAGTCCCTTTCCAAGTTGGTTTTGAAGCTTTCTGGTGCACTTGACTGGCTGGCCACTGAGTTTGACAGATCCATTTGTCTCCACCCCCAACTCCCTACACTGCTTTCCATAGTTGAGATCCATTGCCAGTCAGTTGCATCTTTTTAGAAGAGGGTAAGAGCCGGGTATGGTATCACATTCCTTTAATCCCTGCGCTTGGGAGGTAGAGGCAGGCAAATCTCTGTGACATCAAGGCCAGCCTGGTCACACTATGCTCCAGGCCAGCAGAAGCTACAGGGAGAACAGCTTTAAAAAAGTAAAAATAAAAAAGAAGGGAGTGGATTTTGGAGGAGGAGTCTGAGAGAGAGGGTGGTGGGAGGGGAGGATGTAAGTGCAATCCCTACACAATTTTCAAAAATTTTTCAATTAGAAAAAATTTAAAGCTATACTATAAAGTTTCATATGAGCCCATGTAATGCACAATATAGTTTTATATGAAAATTAATAGGCATTCATTAAGAAAGCAAAGCAGATGGATTCCTGAATACATTAGCCTCTCCTTATCCACAGGCCCATGTTTGTGGCTCAAACAGCCCAGATTAAAAAAAAAATACTAGATAAAACTTGCATCTGTACTGAACATGTACACTTTTTACTCTGTAATTATCCCCTGAAAATATAGGAGAGCTACTTACATAACAGTCATAGCATTAGTATTGCAAGCAATCTAGAAATGATTTATAGTGTGGGGGAGGATGTGTCATAGGCAATATAACACTGTTTTATATAAAGGACTTGCATATCTGATCAGTGTAGTCACCTTGGAGGATTATAGGACCAGTCCCCCATAGATATGGAGGAACCAACTGTATTTTTATAATGTTTTTACTTGGAGCAACACAGTCCAGATCCCAGTGTTGTTTGAAATAAATATTAACTCTAAAACCTGTATTCAAAAGCAAAGCATTTCTATGTTTATCTAAATTTTCTAAGCTAAAACAACTTGCTACATAAATTTACTGACTGGTGTTGCAGAAGACTAGTGTTCAACTCCCAGTACCATATCTGATAGCTCACAAATATCTGTAACTACAGTTCCACGCCTCTGGCCTCTTGGATGGTTTGTACACACACACACACACACACACACACACACACACACACATGCGCACGCGCATCAAAAAATTTTAAGATTCAAGTAATGCTGCTTTTACATGAAAAAATGCAGTTAGTATTCATTTAAATGGCACAAATAATTATTTCTGGGACTTTACAAATTTCACTGCCTATAAAATATAAAGTACGAAGCCTTCTAGATTAGATATATTTAATCTTTCTTGAAACATAAAACCACTGTAACTTAGCTTAAAAACATTTTAGGACATTGCATCTCAGACTAAAGCTTACCTCCTTCATGAATTGTATGATAAATGTTCTAAGACTGAGTAGCCTTTGGTGAAAACTAGGAGGTTTTTGTTTGTTTTTTAAATTTTTCTAGCTTTTCAAACTCAGTCACTGTGGTGGTTTTGATGAGAATGTCCCTTATAGGCGCCAAGTATTTGGACATTTTGTCTTCAGCTGGTAGCGCTATTGCTGGGGACAGGCTTTGGGGGTTCTTAAGTCTTGTAAGATTCCAATTTCCTTCTACTTCCTGTGCCTGCTTGAAGATGTGATCCATTGCATGGTTTTTTGCTCCAGCCTCCTACTGCAGCCATGCATCCCCTCTAGAACCATAAGCCAAATAAACTCCTTGTTCTCTAAGTTGCCACAGTTATGGCATCTTATCACAGCAAGAGGAAAGTAACTAATACAGTTAATAATTACATGTTTTGTTTTGTTTTCTTCCTATTGGGGTAGGACCACATTAAATGAGGGTGGTCAGTACTCAAATAGGAAACTTTTAAAATTTTGTGCAATCCTGTCCATTCTTACCTTTCCAGACAATATCATATGGATTTCTAAAAATCTAAAGTTGCCACACGCCTTTAATCCTAGCACTTGGTAGCCAGAGGCAGGCGGATCTTTGTGAGTTCAAGGCCAGCCTGGTCTACAGAGTGAGTTCAAGGACAGGCGGGGCTACAGGGAGATCCTGTCTCAAAAAGACCAAAAACAAAACAAACAAACAAACAAAAAAAAAACTAAAGTTGTCTTTTATGGAAAGTTTCACTGCTTTTAAATATAGTCTCTTTATTTTGTTTCCTAATATATTCATATATTGTATACCAATGTAGCATTTTTGTAACCTTATGAATATATTGGCTTTGAATGATATGCATGTGTGTGTCTAATATGCATATGTAGAAATATAATATGCCATTAAATGTACTGTGGTGGCACACTCCTTTAATCCTAGCACTTGGGAGGCAGAGGCAGGTGGATCTTTGTGAGTTAAAGGCCAGCCTGGTCTACAGAGTGAGTTCCAGGACAGCTGGGGCTGCAGGGAGACTCTGTCTTGAAAAGACAAAAAAGAAATTTTAATTGGGGCTGGAGAGATGGCCTAGCGGTTAAGAACACCCACATGGTGGTTACGAACCGTCTTTAACTCCAGTTCCAGGGGAATCCGAGACCCTCTTCTGACCTCCGCGGCATTGCACGACACAGGTGCACCAACCTATATGCAGACAGTACATTCATACACATAGAAAAGTAAATAAATAAAATTTTAAAAATTTAAAACAACATTTAAATTGGGCTAGGGATGTAGTTTAGTTGGCAAAGTGTTTGCCTACCATGCATGAAGCCCAGGTTGGATTTCTAGCATTGCATACATACAATCCCACCAGTCTGTAGGATGAACTAGTAGGGTCAGAAATTCAAGGACATCCTGTGCTACATAGTTATATAAGGCTATCCTGGGGATCTTGTTTAAAAAATAAAGATTTATTCACACACACACACACACATGCACACACACACACACACACACACACACACATATATATATACATATATATATACATATATATACATATATATGTATATATATATTTATATGTATATATACATATAAATATATATGTATATATGTATATATATGTATGTATATATATACATATATATATGTATATATATGTATATATGTATATATATGTATATATATGTATATATATATGTATATATATACATATATATATGCCTAAGTTTATATACATGTACCACATGTGCGCAGGTACCTACAGAGGCTAGAAGATGACCTGGAACTGGAGTTACAGGAGATTTCCAGCCATCTCGTACAAGAGTAGCTATTACTCTTAACTGCTTAATCTCTCCATCTCCTCAAAATCATTTTTTTAATTGACAAATTTTTATAATATTAGAAGTATTCTTCTCCACCCTACTACTAAAGGGGCATCAACTACCAAGATTTTGTAAATAACATATTAATTTGAGGATGGCCAATATGAAAAAGGATCTATCTATGGAGAAATGGTTCATCTATAAGTAAACAGAGGCAAAAGCCAGTAAGTGACTTTACTGAAGTAGTTAGCAACTGAACCAGGTCTGAGACTCAGTAATTCAAGCCTAAACTGGGCCTTTTTAAAGGGTGCCATGAGGGACATCTTGTTCTGGATTTCTGTTCTGAAGCCTGATTATATTTTTGTTTTCAAAGCTGAGGGTGGAGTGAGGTGGAAGCTGTACCTGCCCAATTTTGTGACTCAACTGTTACTTTCACATGGATAAAAACATGGGAGGGACTGGGAATTTTCAGGCAGTTCCACCAGCTGCATGCCACTTTCTCTGCTGAGTGCCTCGAGACTAAATCTAATCCAGGAAGCACTCACAGGCTCGTGCTCTGGGCCATTCCTGTGGTTTGGATCTCTTAGGGGAGAAGCTTCAACTCTGGAGATGAATGCCCAGACTCAGGGGATTTGGAGAGCCAGGGAGCTTTGCTTCTACCTTGAACCTAGAGGCATAACTGAAGCCTGTAGGTTGAATGCATCTGTATTTAAACTTGGTCCTATGTATAAGGAGAATCCAACAAAAATAGGCAAGTCGAGGTTTTTTTTCCCCTGATCTACAGCACCATAAAAATTTCTCAAAAACAGTTTTTGTGATTCCCACAGCCCTGACATTTTTAGCTAAAGGAAGTGAGCTAGAAAGCCTGTGGGCCTCTCTGTCTGTGCCGGATTCCCACTTACCTTCCTACTCTTCCGTGCCTTCCTGTTCCTCTGCCTACAGTACTCCATCCCTCTTGTGTTTTTGCTTTTTCTAAGGAAACAGCAAATTAAAGGAGAATTAAGTGTTGCCATGGTTACTCTGTTCGGTAGCTACCCCTGCACCCACGCTGCTTAGGCATTGTAGAGTCTTCAGTTGACAAATATTTGAAAGGCATGAAGAGCAACTTGGAGGAAAGAAATTAAGCAGGAACTCTGCTTACATATTTTAAGAGAAACATATTCCTGAAACGAAGGAAACTGAAACTCTAGCATTCTCTTAGGAGTGAAAAGATTCTAATGTTCCCTTCTGGTAGAGAATGCAGTGTGTCCTGATTCTCTAGATGAATATATTTAACTGCCCATCAGAACTGGAGTTACTATTTTATTACTGAGTAGATGGGAGAGAATCGTGTACAGTATTTTGCTTCACATTGGTGAGAGAATAGACTGCTGTTGTTTTCCCAGAACTGTCTTCATACAGAGCCACCTGCAGGAGGGAAGCCAGCTTAATTGCACATCAGCAAGCAATCCTTGGGAATGCAGATCTTTTAAGATAAGCTATTTTCTGCTCATCCTCTTGGATGTGATTTATTTTATTGCATAGGCTGAACAGTTAAATAATCTATAAAGAGTTAAGTATTGATATGTTTTAAGGCCGGGCGTGGTGGCGCATGCCTTTAATCCTAGCACTCAGGAGGCAGAGGCAGGCAGATCTTTGTGAGTTCAAGGCCAGCCTGGTCTACAGAGTGAGTTCCAGGACAGCTGGGGCTACAAGGAGAACCTGTCTTGAAAAGACAAAAAAAAAAGGTTTTGATATGTTTTAGTAAATGATATTCTTATTTGAGAAGGGCTCTGTTTCTCTTCTCTTGAATTCTGTTCTCTTGAATATCAAGCAGGTAGAGATAAAGTGTTTCTTATATCATGACCCATTATTAATCCATGCATCTATTTAATAAATGCAGTTTTCAGGTCCCAAGACATAGGTATTTCTCTGGGTGTGGAGAATATCAAGATAAACCAAACAAATTCCTGCCCTACTAGAGTCCATATTTAACAACAGGAGACAGACGTTAGCAAATAAAGTAATAAATGACTGAGCCATTCATACACAAATAGATGCTACCAGAATATATAGCAAAGGCATGGAGTTGGGTTTCAGTTGGATACCTGGCATTTGGAGGGAGCACTAATAAGTAGAAAGTTATAGAAACAGCTGCGCTTCCAAGCAGAAGTAACAAGCAGAGGCAGAAGCGCTGTGAATCTGAAGATCAGAAAAACCCGTGGTGTAAAGAATCTGGGAATTTCAGTGGAACAGGCAAGCACAGAAAATAGCAGGTGCCAGACCACTTAAGCAGCCTGGATCCTGATAAGGATTTTGGCTTTTATTTGACTTGCAGTGCACTCGAGATTTTAACATTTTTAAAAGACTATTTTTTGAGAATCTTTCACAGCTTTCAGAGATTAATTATATCTTCTAAATCCCTGCAGATTGATCAATATCTTATTCACAAGTTAAATCACAAGAGAGAGGTAATTTAGAAAACCAGAAACCAATGGTGGAAGTGGGAGTAGATTGTTTTAACTGGGCATGTAGACACATACTGTAATCCCAGCACGTAAGAAGTGGAGTTAGGAGGATCAGAAGGGGGGGGGCAAGCCTGGGCTATATGAGACCCTACCCCAAATAGAATAAAATTAAATTAAAAAGATAGTATGATTACCAGAAAATTAGGTGGTTAGTGTGTAGGTGTGGAGCTATTGCCAGAGGAAATAAAATTATAGTTACATAGATGGGTTGAATTCAATGATCAGTTGTACAACTTGGTAATGATAGCCGAAGATGATACATTGCATTTTTGAGGGATGCTAGGAGAGTGGGTTATGACCTTTCACCACAGAAGGGCTAACCACAGAAAGAGATACATGCTAAATAGCTAGTTATAAGTATCCAACAATATGTTTTTTACCTCAAGGTACCTTGTCGTACACAAGAGATACATAAATTAATGCAATTTAAAGAAATAAATTTGAAAAAATAATTTACTTAATTGCATTCTGTTACTAGATTAATACAATTTTAAAGTTAAACATTTGAAAGTATCCACAGATGAAGATTCATCATTGAAGGTCTATAAATCACATCTTTTGTATTTTCAAGGCTGTGGAGGTTGAGATGGAAAGTAGAGAGGTGAAGGCAGCATGTTGTGACCTGCACATTATCTACTGTTATTTCTCTGTGGTCACATGGTTGCTCTGATTTATAAAAGCACATACTTGATCAATTAAATCCATGTCCACACATGATTATTAAGATCTGTACTTATTAATGTCAATTCTACTTTGAATAATCTGACTGATATGTTTATATATGTATACACATATATGTTTTATAAAAGGAAAGCTTGCTAATAGATTTATAAATGAAGTATCTGGAAATTGAACTCGACTTATCTTATAGGACAAGGACTTCTGTGTTCTCAGGAAATGAGAGGTACCATAAACAAAATGTTCCATGTGCTCCCCAGAAAAAGGTAAAATTGATAGGCCATTTTTAGAGAGCTACTCACCTCTGGATCCTATAAGAAATTTATGAACATGAAACTAAACAGCATTGCCCTTGTTAACATGAAGCTAAACAGTTCATGAAATTATAAAGTAATATTAACACATGGTGTACTTGGGATTGGGGTGTAAAACATAAATATACAGAGGCCATACAGCAGTTTTCTTTGGTAGAGAATGTAAATTCCTGCCCCATATTTATTTTCTGATTTGTTATACTGTACATAATAGCTTTTTAGTTGTGATCAATTTTTAAATATTCTATTACATTATGCTTATCACTATAGATCATTGTATGTGGGACATGTACATTTTATAGAATATTTAAGATATTTATCTTTGAATAATACAGCAACTTAATTTTCTAGGTAGGTAACATGTTGCCATGTCAATGTATAATTTTATTTGCTTGTTTGTATAGTACCCATAAGAACATTCATTCTTGTTCATTTGTCATGATCTCTCTCCTTACTGCCAAGAAAACTACATGGATGAAGGAAGTACTTAGTAAATATTTTAAACAAATGAATAAATACTTTTAAAACAAGTTATTTGGGAGCTGAAGTTATTTAACAAAGTTCTTAGAGTCCTCTATGCAAAAAGGAAGCTTCCTTTTAGAGTGTCAAAATTTGAAGGGAGTAACACTTATTTTCTTTTTACAAATACCACTTTTATACAATACCTAATTTTTAAAAATGTTATTAATATTATGGGTTAGATTTTTATAAGAAACCATAATTGACAAATGGGACCTCATTAAACTCAAAAGCTTCTGTACATCAAAAGAAACAATTGCCGGGTGTGGTGGCGCATGCCTTTAATCCTAGCACTTGGGAGGCAGAGGCAGGCGGATCTTTGTGAGTTCAAGGCCAGCCTGGTCTACAGAGCGAGTTCCAGGACAGCTGGGGCTACAGGGAAACCCTGTCTCGAAAAGACCAAAAAAAAAAAAAAAGAAACAATCAAGGAAGTGAAGAGAAATCCCACAGAGTGGGAGGAAACCTTCACCGCAGATACATCTGACAAAGCATTGATTTCCAGAATATATAAACTACTCAAAAAACAAAGAAGAAAGAAAACAAATGACCCACTCAATAGATGGAGCAAAGAGCTGAACAGAGACTTCATAAGTGAGGAATTAGAGATGGCTGAGAAACATCTTAAGTGTTCAGGGGCTGGAGAGATGGCCTAGCAGTTGGTTACTAGCACCAACTGCTCTTGCAGAGGATCCCGGTTCGATCCCCACCACCCACATGGTGGCTGAGAACCATCTTTGACTCCAGTTCCAGGGGGATCCAACACCCTTTTCTGACCTCCGCGGCATTGCACGACACGTGTGCATAAACCTACATGCAGACAGTATATTCATACACATACAAGAATAAATAAAAATTTTAAAAAAGAAGTGTTCAACTTCGTTAATCATTAAGGAAATGCAAATCAAAACCACTCTAAGTTATCTTCTTACTCCAATAAGACTGGCTAGTATCAAGAAAACAAATGATACCAGGTGCTGGAGAGGTTGTGGGGAAAGGGAAACACTCATCCACTGCTGGTGGGAATGTAAACTCATATGGAAAGTGGTGTGGAGAACCCTTGGAAGACTTGGAATAAACTTGCCACCTGACCCAGCCATACCACTCCTTGGCATGTACCCAGAAGACTCATCTTACTGCAGAGACACATGCACAGCCATGTTTATTGCAGCTCTCTTCACAACAGCAAGGAGCTGGAACTAACCCAAGTGCCCCTCAACTGATGAGTGGATAGAGAAAATGTGGTACATCTACACAATGGAGTTCTATGCAGTGGTAAAGAAAGATGACATCATGAGCTTTGCAGGTAAATGGCTGGAGCTAGAAGATATCATGCTGAGTGAAGTAACATGGTCCCAGAAAAACAAACGATGAGTGGTATCCCTCATCTGTGGATGCTAGCACCAATTACCTAATTGTATGGCAAACTGAGCAACGTTAACGTGATCTGAAAACAGCTGTGCTCTTATATTGTGAATCCCTTAAAAAACTAATAAACAACAAAAAAAAGAAATCATGTTAACATAAAATGGAAATTTTTATTGTTTGAAAATTTCCTACATGCATGTGTTTTGATCAAGCCCTCTTCTTCTCCCCCCCCCCCACATTTCATCATCTATCTATTCCTCCCTGCATTATTATCTCTAAGTTTCATGTATTCCTTCTCTTTTTTTTTTTAAGGCTGACTGTGTCCACTTAGTGCTGCTAGTATGTACGTGTGTGTAGGCAGTCTCTCAGCGGCCAGGTCCTTGACAAAAGCTGGCTTTCCCTCTCCTAGCAGCCATCACTTGCCTATAGCTCTCAGATGGTGGTGGGACTTTATGACTGTCTTCCTCTTCCATGTTGGCATTTTGCCATAGAAATCTTGAAACTATCTCTGCCCTCTTCATGAGACCTTGAGAAACTCATTTCACTTTCTAGCCTTCCAAATCCTAATCTACAAAGTAAGGGACATAGATTTAATTATCTGCAAGACTGCTTCACATTCTAAGGTTAATTGGAGAGGCATTACATTCACTCAACTTTCATGCAAATCAGTTCTTCCTTTTAGCTAGCTGTTTGCTCTGCCAAGACTGCAGTGGTTGTTGGAATGCTAGACAGATAAGTTTTTCATTAGGGAAGATTGAATGATGCAGAGGAAGGTTAGACTTGTGAGGAGCCTTTCAGAGGAGACAAATCTACTCATTGTCACCATCTACTTTATATTCAGCAAATGTTTATTAAAAACCTATTAGAAGTCCCCTACTGCCATGTTAGTAATACAAAGAAAAAGATTAGATTGCTTCCTCACCATCCAGGAGCTTGTCAAGTGAAGGAAAGAAAACACCTCACACCCTTTTGGTAACTACACACCACATTACTAGCTTTCCTGTTTAAAAATACTTGGGGCAGCTCTCTGGGGGTGTAAGCAGGACAGTAGGAAGGTCAGCATCAGTGTTAGCCACAGAGTGAGTTCAAGGCCATCTGATATGCTTGGCACCTTGTCTAATAAGAAAAACAAATAAAAATACTTTGGGGGAAAATATACACTTGATAACAACCAAATGGGAGCCAAGTCATGATGTGGTATGTATTAAAATGTCCAGATCTGGTCCTTATGTGTTAATCTGGGATGATTATTAACACATTGTTGCACATAAGGATACAAGAAATAAAGGGTGTTAGAAAAGCAAGATTGAGGCTAGGCTTTGGGAAGAAACCTATAAGTCTATGGCCTTTGATAATTATACTTGCCCTTTGAGAAGCTGGTGTGATGTTTAAAAGAATCATTAGATAAAATGTTTTTACTCACTACTCTATAAAATCACGTTTTGATTCTTTGTATAGTAAGTCTTAAAGCAATCCACTAGACTTATCATGAAGGAAATATTTCTTATAAATCCTTTAAGTTTCTCACTGGCTGCAGATGATATACAAAAGTCCATTTAACTCTTCTGAGAATGTCTTTTACTTGGTAAGTGCTTGAAGGATATGATACTTTGGAAAGGAGGGGAAAAGATGCATGCCTAAGGGATTTATTGTACTGATTTTTATAGTGAAGGCCAGATGTTTTAGAACTAGAATTAAAATGTAAATTATCAAAGCAGCTTAATGAGAGCTATTTCTTTTAAACAATGCCCAGTGTAATCAGAGTAAGAAAAGAGTTCACAGAGATTTCCTACTACGAATACATCATGAATGATGGAGTGAAAGTCTGGGGCAGGGACTGAATTATAAGGAACCAATGGACACAACCCACAGATTGTCTATGATCCTGGGAAGCTGAATTAATCAAGGAACAGACCTCGATTCTGCTGGGCCTGGATCTAAATCACAGGATAAGTGTGCGTGGAACGTGGGGACCCAAAACTGCATCTGTATGGTATCTGGTCTGTGAGTGGAGCTTCAATGCTATCAACCAAACTGCCTTTCAATCCACATGGTTTTATTAAACAGAACATGGAACTTTCAGTAGGATGTCACGTGAAAACAGAATATAAAATAAAATAAGAAAATAAGAAAATAACCATGGTCAAGATTTTTTATTATTAGACACAACAGGAAAACCTATAAGAGCTTTAAAGCCAAAGGATTTTCTCTTTTTGTGTGTAAATTTTTATTGAATTTTTATGTATTTCATACATAATATCTTAATGGATTTCAGGCATTCTGTCATTTGTGTTAAATCCTACTGAGTCAAGTTAGTGTCCTTAGGCATCCCTCAGTGCAAGTTCATCCACTGAGGTCTGTTCTAACTAAAGTCTGCCCCTTCCTTTAAAACAATCAGCTCTTCCTTACTCAGCTGTAATCGGCCGCCAATCATTCTTCAGCTAAGTTTGAGAACTGCTTCCCATTTCCACAGTTCTATGCTGGGTTCTTGTCTGGTTGAGTTTACATGGGTCTTGTGCATGCTGACACCACTACTATAAGTTTCATATGAGCAGGGTCCCAGGAACCTGTAAGACTCTTTTTCCATATGGTCATGCACCTCCTCCCTAGGCTCTTAGAATCTTTGGCAATGGTCCCTGATCCCTGGATGTGTGAAGTTTAATATAGAAGTCCTGGGATGTTCATCAAACATTTAGTTTCTATTATATCTGCACTCAAATAAGTGCTTTAAGAAGGTCTAATTGTCCTCATTAGTGCTGCACATAAGTCACAAAAACATATGTTCTTTTGACTGTATACATGAAGTCCTTGTAGTAAATGTCAATCAGATGTAGAGGCCCTGAAATGGCAGAATGAAATGTCAATGAGGGAAAGAACTGTAAAGACATTGATTTATAATAGTTTTTTTTATTTTTTTAATTTAATTTTATTTTTGTATGTGTATGAATGTACTGTCTGCATGTAGGTTTGTGCACCCGTGTCGTGCAATGCCGCGGAGGTCAGAAGAGGGTCTCAGATTCCCCTGGAACTGGGGTTCTCCTGGAATTGGAGTTACAGAAGGTTCTTAGCTGCCATGTGGGTGCTGGGGATCGAACCCGGTTCCTCTGCGAGAGCAGTCGGTGCTCTTAACCGCTAGGCTATCTCTCCAGCCCCTGTAATAGTTGTTTTTTACACAAACTATTTAACCTCGATTTGGGGGCGGGGGGAGCAGGAGGAAACTTGGACAAATTGCTATGAAATAGCAATAGATGATTTTGTCCTTTGTATGACTGTAATGTTCATAGGTGTGGTGTCACTCTGCCATACATGGAGGTGGACGCACGAATCTCATCCACTAGATTACAGGGAAAAGGGAAGACGAAAGACAGCCACCAGCAGCTGTCCTAAACCTTGGGGCCAAAGGCTGACAACCTTCCCACTGCCCACCTGTCTCATCTAACATCTACACCAGGCAATGCCCTATTGGCACTCCTAGATCCTCCAGGCTGCTGCCTGATAGGCGCTCTAGAGTCTAATGTCAGACTGTTGCCTGCTAGGCACTCTACAGTTTAATACCAGACTTGTCCTATAGGTGCTCTACAGTCTAATTCCTGCCCCGGGCAGGGGCACTCACCACACATCACAGGTGGCAACCAGATAGGTCTCCTTCCACCCCCACACCAGCTTCCCAGGTTGGTGGTCTGCTGGACCACCACCCAACCCACTGGTCACTACTACACAAGCCTGATGGGCTAAGATTACATGTGCAAAATAGCAGCCCATAGTCCCTGTCTGATGGTAAGAAGGCCGTTTATTAATTCACAGCATTCCGTTTTTACACCCAGAATGACATCATATCTCAGGGCCTGGTTTCAGACCCCCTGCCTCATGTTCCATAACATCATGAGTACTAGCATCAGGAGCAGGAGAACTCCTGAGTGCCTTTGATCTCAAGGTGTCACAGGCTTGCTAATGCACATGCAAATCCTGCCTTGGCCAGGCTTCAGTGTAAACAGACAAGCAGGTGATTTAGCTCAAAAGAAGCCACAGGTGGCCTCCTATTTCCCTACACATACAAGTGGTTGTGTTCAAATGCCTAAAGATGTAAAGATCAGAACTCAATGAATAACTAAAATCTGAAAGATTTGATAAGCAAACAAATGTTCAATCCTCAGCTTCAGCTATCTTTTCTCTACCTCAAGAGTTTGTCAGTCATTTTTTTTCTGTATTCCCACTTAATGGATGACCATTCCCACATTCAGAGCAGTAGCAAACACATCTGTATTTTGAATACCTCCTAATCTTCACCTCCAGCTTGGACTGCTACCCCAAAACTCAGGGTGGTCCTATACCCGAGTACCTGCTCAGATCCCTAGACACCCGAAACTCAACATGTTCATAAAGAGCCTCATTCCAGCACCACCCCCTCCCCAGCTCTTCTTTCAGTCCCCATTTTATGTCATGGAATTATTCCCAGTCAGAAACCAAAAGTTATCATCGACTTCTAAAAAAATTACCTAAATATATATTTCTTTCCTTTTTCCCCTTTTCATCTTCACTGAATTTTTCTGCACCTTCCATCTGATATGCACTATTTGATTTTCATGTCTCCAGTCTTTTCCCATTAAATTCAGTCTTCACAGGAGATTCAGAAACTGCATATCTTACCACATCTTTCCTTCAGTATCTTATTAATATAGCATATTAAATATAGCCACTTAAGTCTGAAAGCAGGCTATCTTTTCAATCTTATTTTCAGTCACTCCCTTGCTTATATTTTTGGCCTCGGAAATACCAAACTACTGGAGTCTCCAGACACAACTTGCTTTCTTCTTTCTATGATAAATCTGTATCCCCACCCTCTGACTAACTGCTTTCATCTTTCAAAACCAGCTTTTATATTTGCATCCCACTGAATATTTATATTTCTTGCAGGAAGGAACTCTCCTATTCATTTTTAAAAAGCCAGTTTTAAGCAGAGTGTCTGGCATATACTGTTTACTAAATTGTTATAATTTTAACTGAACAGCAATGTTGGTTGATGGTTCTGTTTAGCTTTTGCTAGTGGGTTCTTTGCTTAAGTTGGTGCATACCAATTCAGTTGCATTGTATCTCATAGGGAGCTAATCAGTCAAATGCTTTACTTTAGGTTAACAAGTATTTTTTTATCAAGCTTCTGGATCTATACCTCCAATCTTTTTCTTATCTACTTTAAGAGTAATTGTCCCATTATTAGTTGCAACTCTTAGTAAACTTTCAACCTGTTTCTTGACCTTGACCATGGACTATTGTGAAAGTTAGACAGTTTAAAAAAGTGCTAATTTATTGTTAGACATGAATTAGAATTCAATAAATACTTAAGTGACTTTTCATAAACTGTGGAAACATTATGTTTTCTAAAATGTTTCTACCCTGTTATAGAAAAATAAAAATAAATTGTTAATAGGAGTAAGTGGAGCTAAAATTCTCACTTAGCAAAAGTTCATGCTAGGGGACTAAACATCTACACTTGACATAATTTTCAATTCTATAGTTGTTGCAAATTTATCTTAGGGTAGCACACAAAATAATGGGCTATGTTATGGCATTTTCATACATATGTGTCATTCTGCTTTGTTCAACTCCCTCCCTCATCTTCTGGCCTCCCCTCAGCTCCCCCTTTCTGTCCGTCTGGTTTACTTCCTCCAGGTACTCCCCCTCCACTTCTGCTTTCATTTTCCATTTTTTTTTTACAGACTGCAAAACTCTAAGTAAAACAAGTTTTAAAGAAATACGTTACTCAAGCTCCAAGAATGATTTATTATAAGACTTTCCTTTATATCATAGGTAGGTATTTTGAATGTGTTATTTTATAACACCCCAAAAGATTCCAGCATGCTTAAAATCTATATTTTTGTCACTTGACTTGATGACAATGAATGACCAAATAGCTTAACCACTAATGCTGAGAAAATGATCCAAGTCATTATAGGAATGTTTCAAGTCATTATAGGAATGTTGGACCTTGAACTTTAAGTCTCCATTGAGAATGAAAGTTAGAAATTCATATGCACATCTCATTCAATAGTTCTAGTCTTTGCTCAAAGATTAACTACATTCATATCAATGAATAAAAATTAATAATTTATGACTAAATCTTATATAGGTGAACATTTTTAAATTTTATTTATATTTTTTATATGTCTGTGTGTATTGCCTGCACATGTGTAGGTGCACCCTTGTCATGCAATGCCCAATGGAGATCAGAAGAGGGAGTTGGATCTTCTAGAACTGGAGCTTCAGACAGTTGTTAGCTGCCATGTGGGGGTGCTGAGAATTGAACTCAGGTCCTCTGTAAGAGCAGCCAGTGCTTTTAACCACTGAGCCATCTCTCCAGCCTATAAGTGAACATTTTTACAATACTAAATAGTACCATGCAGTTAAAAATCTTCTGTGACATCAACGTGAGATTCTCAGGCCAATTATAAACATTCCAATTGCATGTACCAGCTATTATCTCATAAAGGGAGAGTGAGATATTGGTCTAAAATCATAACTTAAACTAGGTTGATATTTGAATCAGTATCTGAAAATATTTTCATCTAGTTTGTTAGAGGGAAATTAAAAATCAAATGTAATTTGAATACCACTGTAGTAATGGCTACAAGGCTATGTGAATGATTTAGCTGAAATTCAATTGTAATGAATTCTTTCAAACTTGCCATAGCTGAGATTTAGGTTGCTTTTCAACCAAGGACTCTGAGAAAATGCAAAAGGTACTTGGTTTCCAGATTAAACTTTTTGATCATGTTACATTTTTAAAAGTAACTAGTTAGCTGGGTGCAATTGTGCACACCTTTAATCTCAGCACTCTGGAGTCAGAAGCATACAGATCCCTATGAGACTTGAGGCCAGCCTGGTCTACATAAGGAGTTCCAAGCCAGCTGGGGCTACAGGGAGACCCGCTTTCAAAGAAAAAAAAATCATTAGTTAAAAAAAATCTAAAACATTTTATAAAATTATATTCTAAAATGTTTTGTTACTTTTATAAAAACATATGCCAAAAGCTATGATGGTGGATGTATTGTCATTACTACCCTGATGAGAAAGAGTCTCTTCCTGTTTATATTTGAATGCTACAATGTTTTGCCTAATCCTCTCGTCAATAAATTTTTCCAAAACTGTTTTAAAACCCTTGGAAATAAATATTTCCTGATCACTCGCATTTGGGTATAGTCTATGAGGACATTCGAATTGCAATACTTCATCACACAGAAGTACTAAATCTCACTTTTAAATGGTTCTCAAACTTAAGCAATTTAAAAACCGACCCAATATGACATTTCTTCCTCTCAAAAATATCTTTTTATTTTATGTATATGAGTGTATTGCCTGTGTATATGTAAGTGCACCCATGTCATGCAGTGCTTGCAGAGGCCAGAAGAGGGCACTGGATTCCCTGGAACTGGAGTTACAGACTGTTGTTTGTTGTTAGCCACCATGTGGGTGCTGGGATTTGAACTTGGTTCCTCTGCAAGAACAGCCAGTGCTCTTAACCACTGAGCCATCTCTCCAGCTCCCCAGTGTAATAGTTCAAATGGGCAATTGGGAAACTAAAATTATTGTTTTCATGAAAGAGAGGGATTTCAAATTTGATTCCATGAGAAGCACATGTGCATCTCCGCATAGATGATGGTGAAAGTGAGTGTCCCACAAAAGTAAAAGCTGAGCCACACTGCTTGTTCAGAAGAGATTGAGTGTGGTTTCAGTGTTTGGGTTTTCTTAGAACCCTAAGGTTGTGGGACACATTTTTTTGTTTGGGGTTTTTTTTTGGGGGGGGGAATGTTGTAACATACTTAAAACATACAGCCACATATTTGAGTGAAGACACAAAGTCAATGCTCTTCTTACAGCAAAGGAAAAAGCCAAGATCATTCAGAAACCAAGATTGTGCTGGGCACATAGATGACCAATGTTAAGACAGCAAAATGTCATTTTTATGTAGCATCTTATCTGTGGTAGTTAATTAAATAAAATCAAGAAAATCATGTTCTACTGACAGGATTACACTTGAGAATAACAATCAGAATCACTGGAAAACCATTCAATCACCCACATCTTCCAGAAGCATTACTCATTATAGCAATTCACATTGAGGTGTTAAGCAGCATGTTTTAATGATATGTAGGCTTAAACTCCACAGGCATACATGGCAGTTCTGATAGTTCTTTTTTTTTTGTCTAAGGACTATAAAGCTTACTATAACCTAAGCGAACAAAGGGCCACATGTTTTTGTTTAGTTTAGATTTGTGGACAATTAAAGCCTATGTACCCATGTTTCCTGCCCATTAGGGAATGGAATTATAAAAACTAATCATTATTTCATTACATGATGTTAAACTTAAAGCTCTAATATGGATAGATGATTAAGTCTGATGTGTTGATTGAAAAAACTGAGACTTCTTAAGAAACTATGTTTTCAGGTACTGCTTTGTATTAATTATGGTTCTATTTATTGCCTAACAAACATCAAATTCAGAAGAAAATTTAGTACATTTGTAAATATGGTCTAGACTGTAACACTTAGGTACATGCAGGCTCTTAGTTGGGACCTTGATTATAATTATTTCAAAAGATCTGCCTTGGCATTTCCCTCCTTTGATCAGTGTTTAATATTGCATTGTATATTTTATCCTTTTCATTGGAAAAGAAAGATTCATGTACATCTCGAATATATTGATCTACACCCAGTAATCTTATTTCTTATAAAAATGAAAGACCTGGCCAGTCGTAGTGGTGCATACCTTTGATCCTAGCACTTGGGAAGCAGAGGCAGGCAGATCGTGAGATCAAGGCCTGCCTGGTCTACATAGTGAGCTCCAGGCCAGCTGGGACTAAAGGGAGACCCTGTCTCAAAAAGATAAAAATAAATAAATAAATAAAGACTTGCAATGTTAATTTACTTTGAAATGTTGGTTACTTAATGATAAAAAGGAAATAGACTTTAAATTTTGAGTGGTAGAAAGTTTTTAATTTGTATCATCTCTTAGAATAACTTAGATATGGATGAGCCAAGAAAACTTTTTATGCTAATGAGCATCTAGAATCATTAAAATGAGCATTGGGAAGGAGAGGAGTCTCCAGCTGTCTTATCTCTCTACCCAAGCTTGAATAAGTATATCTTGGTTTTTCTGAAACAATGAGACATCTTCCCACTGTTGTTTTTAAATAGGAAAAACTCTGTAGATTTTGAAGCCATTGGTCTTATAATGAGATTTCATTGGCTCATCAAAGTTCAATATAAAAGAGCAACTTGACATTAGTTTTCTAAGACTACAGAGACTGGACAGTGGTACATCTATTGCAAGTATTTCCCCAGATGCAACTGTGTACTCTAGGCTCTTTCAGGCTACCCAAGACCTCCAAGCTAACAGTTATTTCCTTCTGACAAAACTTCAGCTTGCCATGGTGCATAATTTGTACTCTCTAAAGCTGAGAGTTACACAAATCCCCTCCAACCTGAGTTTTACATGGGCATGAGAATGTGGCCTGGAATAAAACTCTCTGGATGCAGCTGAATATAAAGAGGGTTATTTTCTGTTGCGTTTTTTATTGAACTTTTGTGCATTTCATACAACATTTCTTAGTCAAATTTAGATCCATTCCTCCTTCCATGGCCCCCACCCCGCTAGACCTCGTGCATTCTTTCTCTCAGTCTTTTTTAGGTTCTTTGATGCAGAAGTTTACTGTTTCAGTCTTTGAACCAGTCTTTTTTGTTTTTGTTATTCCTTCCAATTTGTATTGCTCAAAAATATGTATGTATACATGCCACACATATACCAAAATGATGATGTCTGAAAATAAACTATAGGTTAGTTCCAAAACATGTTTAGGGATTCACTTTCTTTTTTTTTTTTTTTTTTTGTCTTTTTGAGACAGGGTCTCCCTGTAGTCCCAGCTGTCCTGGAACTCACTCTGTAGACCAGGCTAGCCTTGAACTCACAAAGATCCGCCTGCCTCTGCCTCCCAAGTGCTAGGATTAAAGGCGTGCGCCACCACGCCCGGCCTAGGGATTCGCATTTTAACAGTAGAGCTATATGCACGTAAAAAGAAATATTGCTTAACATTCCTATGTTACATAGCAAGTTGATTTTAATTTACCTTTATTGCATTTTTTTATTTTTATTATTTTTTTCTAAGATCTCAAGTTTTATATCTAAAGTACAATTTCTCAGGCCTTACTGATTATTTATTTCTAGTCATACTTTCCTTTTGCATTCTTAAGTTCATACAGTTAGCCCAGATTAACCAAGGTTTTTGTTTTCTCAGAATGGTATTTTTATCAGGGGTTCCAATCCTCTGATAGAAATTTGTCAAGAATCTTGACAAGATGTTAAAAGAGGGTTTTATTCAGCTACATCTAATTTTTCATGAATGTTCGCATTAGTTATAGAAAGTAACTTTTTAGTGATTCACAGGACCTCATATTTGATTGTAAGAACAAGCCCATTTCAGAGAAAAGCATTAATCCCACGTGAAGTTTTGTAGCCTTACCTTCTTAACCTACTGTTGTGATTGTTTTTATTTTTCTGGGCTCAGAATTCTTCCTTAAAGGCTCTGTCAGGGCCCAAATGTCATCATTTACATAACCTAAAACTACAGAAATCTCCTCTGATATTGATGCAATAGCATCTTAGGAACAATTTTCTCATTCTCATGAGAAGTTCTTACTCAAAATTAAGAAGATAAGCATAACAAAACAAAGTAAAACAACCACAAAAACACCATTTAGCCTAGAGAATTCTAAGCACTACTCTCTCTTGTCAGAAAGTACCATCCTGTATGTCCTGTATATTTCTTCATATTATTCGTAGTGATTTTGCTAATCCCTAAAAGTCACTTATCAAATGATTATTCAAACGAATGTCAGTTTACTGATTTTCTGAGTTTGATAAATCAGTACTGTAAGCACTTTGAAATAAGTGATTCAGAAGATAGTAGAAAATAGTCCATGCCCTCCCACAGAGAGCTACATTAAACACTGTCCAGTTCAGTAGAGTGTGGCTCAGCCCTACTAGAGATGGTCATCTCATAATTTATAATTGTGTTCTAATAATAGTGGTTCCCAAAGTGTGCTCTCTGAACTAAGTATCAGCATCTGCTGGAAAACTGTTAGAAATGAAATGCTCAAGATGGACTCTACACCCACTCTCTGTCTTTAACAAACGCTCCTGTTGAGTCAGTGGCATGCTCAAGTTCAGGAAGCACTGCTATAAAGCATAGTAGCAGATGCCTCTCCCACACCATGTAACGCAACGCCAGGAAAAGAAAAATCTGCATCGTACAACAGATTGCCTTAATGTATTTCAAAGGACTCTAGGTCAGAGAAATCATACAGATAAAGAGAGCCTAAGTTAAAGCTTGGGCAACATCCGTAATAATGACAAACATAAAGTGGCTTCCACAGAGCCTGTGGCCTGAGCAGCTCCCCTTGGTCACACTTACGGCTTTGGACACTGGCCTGCTGCTTCTCTTCCACCTCAGATCTCTGGACTAGCTTCCTAATCCAGATTATCTTAATCCACTAGCATATTGCGTTAGACCATCCACAGGATATCACCACCCCCTCCTTGCCCTTAGCCTCCTGATCTGCCTGCCACCGACTGGCCTACTATCCTGGCATATACTGTACACCACTCATTAAAGAAGCTTCTTCTTTGCAACAGATGGAGGCTATTACATAGTTCCACCACTGCTCATACACAGAGAATATATGTCTGAGAGATGTCCAGCCCCATGTGACACAGTTGCTGTGGAACCTCTACACCCAAGACTCATAGAACATAGCAGAACAGGGGGTAGAGAGAATAGCAATACATCTCTCAACTCTCACCAGCAAACCTTTCTTAGACAACAAAATCTGATGGA
Organism: Rhizomys pruinosus; assembly: GCA_009823505.1. Classification (NCBI taxonomy): domain Eukaryota; kingdom Metazoa; phylum Chordata; class Mammalia; order Rodentia; family Spalacidae; genus Rhizomys; species Rhizomys pruinosus. The sequence goes on along the minus strand of VZQC01006084.1, from coordinate 2,162,940 downwards.
CACAAAAGGTCACAACTGACAAAGTTTTAGAGAATAAGAGACTGCAGAGTGTGTGTCCCTGGACAGGACTCCTGTATAAAGCTCAGGGACCATTGTGGAAGAGGGAGCAGAAGATTGTAAGATCCAGGGTCAGTGGGTGCATGAACATATGGAAACAGAAACTTTCAGGCCACCGGGAACTTGCTCACTGGAATTTGCAGCAATGGTGACAGCATGCACAAGGCTCATGCTGACTCAATCAGACAAGAACCCAGCGTAGAACAAGGGAAAAGGACAACGGGCCTCAAAGCCAAGAACTATTGGCAACTGATTACTGCTGGGTGAAGGAGAGAAGATCTTCATTTTATTATTTTTTTATTTACTATTTTTTATGTGTATGAATGTGCTGTCTGCATGTAGGTAGGTGCACCCGTGTCGTGCAATGCTGTGGAGGTCGGAAGAGGGGGTCGGATTCCTCTGGAACTGGAGTTAAAGACAGTTCTTAGCCACCATGTGGGTGCTGGGAATTGAACCCGGGTCCTCTGCAAGAGCAGTCGGTGCTCTTAACCACTGAGCCATCTCTCCAGCCCGAGAAGATCTTCTCTAAAAGAGTGACTCTAGATAGGCTAACTAGACTTCAGAGGATGACTAAGTTCGAGGGACATTTGAGTATAAAAGTTTGACTGAATAGCACTTAACATTTATAACAGAAATCCGGTGGGAGTATGGGGAATGTATAGATGGAGGAGGGAATTTGATTAAGATCTATTCTATTAAATACACAAAAGCTCAATTAAAAATATTTTTTTTAAAAAGTGGTTCCCACATAATCATTTGAGGTTGGGAGGTGTTTAAGTGTTCATCAACCAGTGAAAGGCACATTTCAGAAGTTTTAGCCATTTCTGCTGGGGACCATTCTCTTTGCATATCTTCCAAACCAGAATTCTTAATAGTGGTGATTTTTTTACAACATCCCAGTGATTAACAGATCATTACCCCTAGACCACATACTAGGCTGCAGAGTCTTCATTGGCTATGTTAATTTTGTGTGGCTGCTGTGACAAATTTCTATGAACTTAACACCTTTTAAAACAATAAAATTCTCTCACAGTTCTGCAGACTGGGATTGTAGAATAAAAATGCTGGCATGAGTGTAGTCTCTTCTGAAGCTCTAGGAGAAATTCCAGTCCTTGCTGCTTCCCACTCCTAATTAGTGCTTCTGCTGGGATTACTTGGTTTGTGGTACACTGGTTCAGTCTTTGCCTCGAGTTTCATATGGACATTTCTATTGTCTCTTGTATCACCCCATGTCCTTACAAAAATATTTTCCCTAGGATTTAGGGACTACTATATAATCCAGGATGATCTCTTTATCTCAAGACCTCTTATTTAATTAGTCTGCAAAGACCATTTCCACAAGTAAGGATGTAATCACAGGCTCTGGGAATTTTAGGCTATGGAAAAATCTTCAGGGGTGCTACCATTTGACTCAGGCACAGGTCTCCCTGAAGAACTAGTAACCATTAGCATACTCCTGGTACTTGTAGACAGAGTTTGGGGACTATGGAAATATGGGGATACTGTGCCTGAAGCTAGGTACAAGTATGTCATTGTTAATGTCCAAAAAGTCACCAGGTTAATTCTAGAGTCCATTAATTCTAAGAGTACAGTTGTTTTTAGGTAAAGAGAAATATAACACTAATGTTGATTTGGAAATAACATAGTTTATTTTATCATTATCATATGGTGAAACAATACGGATTGGAGGGAACAACAACAGCAACAAAAGAACTGGGACAGGGAACTGACTGAAGCAGTAGAGTTCCCTCCCCCTCCAAAAAAAAAATAATCTTCTGCTTTGAAAAACTTTGAAAAGACTCAGAAGGGGAAACAGGACATCTATGGCAGACTGCATGAACTTGGGGGGCACAAAGGGGGCAATGAGTCTGGATTGAACTGAGAAGTGATGTATGAAATGCACTTAACTTCAATAAAAGATTTCTTAAAATGTTACCAGGGCAAATTTCGAACCTACTTCCAGTCCATTATTCCTTAGTGGTCAAGTTATTTTCTGAGTAGTAGAATGTGGAACTCCCAAGGTCAGCCCCTTGACATAAAGAAGCAATAGAATCTCAACCATCAAGTTATAAATGTCTTATATCTTATGTAGTGTGTCACTTATCACATTGACTGGACTGTAGTAGGTGGTGAGCATATATTTTAATATAAAAAGGAGTAATAAATTCAAAAATTGTTTAAGCCCCAATAGAAACTGAGGAAATAAACAAATTGTCAATATTCCAGAACTACAGAAATACTTGAGAATACCATAGGAAAGTAGGCCATTGAAGAGTTCTTCCCCTCCATAGTCACCTTACTCTACGTCAGTGATCACAAGATCTTTTGATAATATATTCTGTAATTAAACAGTATTGAACATGTCACCTTAAATTGTGTTAACTTTTATATATTTTTTTTAATTTTATTTATTTCTGTATGCGTATGAATGTACTGTCTGCATGCAAGTCTGTGCACCCGTGTCGTGCAATGCCGCGGAGTTCAGAAGAGGGCATCGGATTCCCCTGGAACTGGGGTTCTCCTGGAATTGGAGCTTCAGACGTTCTCAGCCGCCATGTGGGCGCTGGGGATCAAACCCGGGTCCTCTGTAAGAGCGGTCGGCGCTCTTAACCGCTAGGCCATCTCTCCAGAAGTTCTATAACTCAGGGCTGGAGAGATGGCTCACCAGCTAAGAGTCACATGGTGGCTAACAACCATCCATAACTCCAGTTCCAAGGGATCAAACACCCTCTTCTGACCTCTGCACAACACAGATGCACTCATATAATATATGTAGGCAATACACTTGTACACGTCAATTCCCCTCTTCATTTTGGTGATGGGGGAATGAGGGCAATCCTGAGGATCCGTCCTTTCCAGGCTCCTGTTCCCTTCCAGTACCTCTTGGATTTGGTCAATGGGAAGCAAGGCAACATCTTCAGCATGTGGAAGAGAAAACCTCCCCCTTTGGTCCTTTATTTCCATAATTCCTGTGCCTCAGAGAAACAGGGCAGGCTCCTTTTCATGGGTGTAGATTTTCTGTAGTCTGGTTATATTGTTCTTTCCTCTTTCCTTGAGCTCAGTGGTGATAACAGCTTCTAGCTTCTCTGGTCCTTGATTACTGCAAGCAGAACATCCCACCTCAGTTTCCTTAATGTTATCCATGGCAAGAATGCCTTTATCCAAACCCCATTTCTAATTGAACTCTTACTAATTCACATACCAAGCAGGATTGTAGTGCTTCACAAAGATCTTCAACATACTGGTACACATTCAACACATGTGATACCCAGTATGTGTAGGTATAGCTGTAGGAGGCTAAAAATAGCTCTGTTTCAAGTATCTTGTTTTTCTTCTACAGTTCTGAGCTCCCTCAGTAAAATCTTCAGATGCCGGGTTTTCTCTTGAAATCCCATCTCTCAGCTCTCAGAAAGAACCTGATATTAATGAGCAGTCTAATTGTATGTAGCCTTTTCAACCTTCTGTCTCTAATTCTATGCACAAAGATAGGTCTGACTCTGAATGGAAAGTTAGCCAGTTTGAAATCGATGCAGAAGTATTGGAGGAACCAAAGAGCACCTTGGAATCAAAATAGGTCTTTTTGTAAGCCAAGTCTTCAGAGTTGCTTCGTTGAGGTGAAGGGGATGAAGTGACAGAGATGCTTTTCTCCTCTAGGAATGGAACTGTGATCTCTAGAAGTGGGCAGCATTAAGAGAGGGTTGACCTATATGCAAATACAAGGGACCCATTTCAAGGAGCTATTTGGTTTCACCAGCTTCTTCAAGGAGAGGAAACCTGCTTTCGTGAGAAACGAATTCAGGTGTGAACTCACCTCTTCATTTTGACCACAGTTCAGTTTCTTCCCTTTAATCTCAGGACATTCTTGTAACATTTTGTATTTTTTCATATGCCTAGAAAATATCTTGATATTTCAGTAGTTCCTTATGAGATTCTCAAACACATCTCAAGGCATCCCATTTTTTTCTCATCTCTAATTGTGATATTACTGACAAAGTATATCTTTAGAATGTCATTGTCAGTTTGACTTTAATAAAGCCATGTTACTGTGTGCATGCCCATTTTAGCACCTTTAAGATCAGTGTGCTGGGTGTCTGAAGCAGGCAGCTCCGCTTCTCATGTTACTTCTCTTTTCCTTAACACATACTTCAGTAATCATTTCTCTACAGGATGAACCGTGGAGGCAGGCAGGTAGGAATTCTTGTAATGTCTTACTTGAGCATGGTTGCTGAAACATGATAGCATTCTTTCATGTAATAATTAAAGGGGATGCAATGAGTCGGATCATCTCTACAAACCCTCTGGATATTTCTTATATATAAATAATGGCATATCTATACATTTTCTCTGCATTCTAAAAAAATTGAGAAGTACCCTTAACGCTACTAGTTCTTGCATTTCAGTTCTGCAGTTGATTTCTTTGCTCCTGTTTTGTCCTTCATGTTGATATTTTGAACATAGGATAAGCAGAATTGAATTCTGGCTTCTATAAAACATGATTCAGCCAGAGTGGCAGTGTGCCTTGTGGTCTTTGTGTTTAGCACTCTATTATTACATCTCAGAATGACAATATAATTGTAGAGATGTTGTTATTCCTTTGGTGAATTACTTGAACCCCCGGATATTCCTCTGCTTTAATGATGTGTAATCAACCATTATCCATCTTGTATTTATGCTTTTGTTTAGGAAATTAATGACTGGCCATGATAGTAAGAGCTTGGCACTTTCTATGCAAATTCATTTCAACATTAGTGACAATGTTTTAAAGATCAAGTCCCCCCAGCAAGAAACAAAATATACAGTTCCGGGGCTGGAGAGATGGCCTAGCGGTTAAGAGCGCCGACCGCTCTTACAGAGGACCCGGGTTCGATCCCCCGCACCCACATTGGCGGCTGAGAACCGTCTGAAGCTCCAATTCCCGGATAACTCCAGTTCCAGGGGAAACCGAGACCCTCTTCTGACCTCCACGGCATTGCACGACACGGGTGCACAGACTTGCATGCAGACAGTACATTGATACACATATAGAAATAAATAAATGCCGGGCGTGGTGGCGCACACCTTTAATCCTAGCACTTGGGAGGCAGAGGCACGCGGATCTCTGTGAGTTCGAGGCCAGCCTGGTCTACAGAGTGAGTTCCAGGACAGCCAGAGCTACAGGGAGACCCTGTCTCAAAAAAGACAAAAAAATATATATACAATTCTGATCACTTAATATCAAAAGACATGAATATTGGTATATATACTTACATTTAAACTTTTTAATATAGAGTTTCATGTACTGCAGGTTGATCTCAAGTTTTACTATATATAGGAGAATGACCTTGAACACCTAATCCTCCTGACACCACCTGTGGTGTTTTGGAATATATATTTTTAATATATAACAGTACAACCTAACAGTTTAAGACGAGCTGGAAGAGAGGATGACCTGTAAATATATGTGACTATTAATATCCATGTTTGTTTGTTTGTTTTTCCAAAACAGTTAAAGGCTAAATCATACCAAGCTTTCCATTTACAATGAAAACACCCCAGTTAGGAGTTTTCAGCACACACTTTTCCCTTATCAAACACTCAAGATTAGCTCCTCTGCAAGAAAAAATGTGCAGAAAAATAGTAACCCATAGTCTTGATTTTGCATGGTTATGTACAGAATACTTGCTTAGAACTTTTGTCTTCAGCTAAAGAGATGGCTCTACCGTTCAAGCACATACTGCTCTTGCAAAGGACCTGAGTTTAGTTCCCACAACCCATACCAGACAGCCTCAACCTCCTACAGCTCCAGCTCCAGAGAGAGGAATCCAATGCTTCTGACCTCTGTGGGCACCTGCACACATCCACACATACCTACACATAGACAGATACATGTATCCTTAATTTAAAATAAATATTTAAAATAGCATTTGCATCTATATCAATCATTTACATTTCCAGTCAAGGGATTCTCATTCTGCCTTTACTCTCTTAGAGTGTCTTGCCATGAGAAGTGGTGGTTTTATGAGTCACTGTCTTAAGGTAGACATGTTTCTGGTTTATAAAAAGAACTTCATGATTGGGATAAAAAAATACAGAGGATAAGTTGTAATGCAGTCAGCTTAGTCCAGCAGTAAGTGGTAAAAGAGCTCGATTTAAAAAACTATCAAAATGTTTTTTATATTCTTCTTCATGATGCAAAGCTGGATTGGATCCATCTAAAGCTATGGCGGTAGAAAATAGTCAATCTATTTTCTGAACACTGACTATCTTAGTAATTTGCATACATAAAAGATGAGTTTATCTTAAAACATATAATTAGAACTAATATGTAGTGGTACATGATGAATGTACAAATATGTGATGATAAATATTCACATGCTAAATGGGATTAATCACCTCTCTCATGTATGCAATCCTGTTTCGGTCTGTTCAGTCTACTATAACAAAGTATCATAGACTACATGGATTTAAACATCAATGGTTTACTTTTCACAGTGCTGGAGTCTGGGAGTCTATCATCAAGGTGCCAGGAAACAGAGTTTATCCTGTAACACATTTCTTACAGATTTTAGAAAGGTTTAGAAAACCTTCTAGTGTATCCTTAGGAATTATAACCTTAAATCCAGGAGATTAGTTTTTTTGCTTATACTGACAAAGTCAGAGCTGGAAAGCCCTTTAAAAATCACTGAAATTATGGTTTTAAACTTTCACTTTCCCTGAAATTGAGGCCGAGACTGAAGCAGCTGTTTTGAGGCCATGACCACATTTATGGTAGAATGTGGAACAGTTGCTTTGCTACTCGGTGTCTGAACCTGACTCCCCAGTCACCTTATGTGGTTATCAGGACAAGGGCTAGATGTTCTGCAAACTTCGTATCGATCTCTGATGAAAAGACTAGGAAAATGATTGAGCAAAACATGGGAGGGAGAGAGGGAGAAAACCAGTGACAAGCTAAGAGTAGAATCTCTCTCTCTCTCTCTCTCCTCTCTCCTCTCTCCTCTCTCCTTCTCTCTTCTCTCTTCTCTCCTCTCTTTCTCTCCATTCTGCCTATTGTATTTGTCCTGGATCCTTCGAAGAGGAATTGTTGTGATCACTATTTTTTCACTGGGAATCCATGTTAATTTCTAGAGTTCCAGAGCCTAGCTGTTTACTTAAGTTACAAGTACTGTTATATGAAACAATGTGTCTTCTTCATATTAAAATACTATCATGAAATATGTTTCTGCACCAAGATTTTTTCTTGCTAAAACTTCTGAACCACCTACATTGTAATCTAGAAAGGTACAGTTGATCTGTGTATATCCTCTAAGGAGCAATGAGCCAGCCAGGCCGTAGAAAGTAGCAGCAACTCATACAAAATGATTCTATGTACTCACCTTTTTGGAAACAAGTGTAACATAATACAACAAACCGAGGGAAGGAATCTGCACATATTCTTTAGCTTATTTTTTTTCTTTTAAATTTTTATTTATTTATTTATTTCTGTATGTGTATGAATGTACTGTCTGCATGCAAGTTTGTGCACCCTTGTCGTGCAATGCCGCGGAGGTCAGAAGAGGGTCTCAGATTCCCCTGGAACTGGAGTTCTCCTGGAATTGGAGTTTCAGACAGTTCTCGGCCGCCATGTGGGTGCTGGGGATCGAACCCGGGTCCTCTGTAAGAGCGGTCGGCGCTCTTAACCGCTAGGCTATATCTCCAGTTTATTTTTAAATGAATGGGCCATCTTGGTTTAGTAGAAAAAAGTACTCAACTTATGGTCAATAAAATGAAAATTTTAATTATAACTCTTATTAACTTTATAAACCAAGTTTCAACATATTCTAAGTATCAAATTATTCACCCAATAAAAGGGAACATAGAATATGTTAACTGAAATAGAATAATCAATTATAGAAAACTACATAATGCCTGAGGAGTGTGGCAGAGGTTGCTGGTGAACTGTGTTCCATTGGTATGGAAATATGAATGTTATTATCACTTTTGATCTTCCTTCTTGAGTAGTGTTCCAAAGTAAGCCTCAACAAATATGCTACAATATACTTGTGACCATTTCAACAATTTAAATGAATTGCTGCTAAAAAAAATAGTATTTCCACAGTGTTTAAATTTTTGGTTAGACTATTAAATTTTCCTTTGTTAAATGAATAAAAAGTTTGTACAATATCAGTTATTAAAGGGTCCTAAGGATTGGGATAATACTGAAAATAAATAGGTATGTGTTTCTCCCTGATAGAAGTCCCTGCTGTTAAAATGCCAGGAATCCCATTTTATAAAGTGGAATCATTATAAAAGGCTTGGCTGGACTCCCAGAACAAGAGGTTCCCCAGTGAGAAACCACCTGTTAGCTAAGTCTTCATCCCACTGTTTGGTGTCACAAAAGAATATAAATTATCCAGAGAAAGCAATACGGAGAGCCTGCAGGGAAATTACTTCCCCAAATAATTGAAAATCTATAGAGTTTTACCTCAATTACATGACAGGATACATTCCAGCTGCAACCTCTGTTGATTAAAACTTTCCAAAAGTGGTAGCAAGAATCTATGGTAAAGAAATATTTCAGTTCTGGGGCTGGAGAGATAGCTCAGTGGTTAAGAGCACCAACTGCTCTTGCAGAGGACCTGTGTTCGATTCCCAGCACCCACATGGTGGCTAAGAACTGTCTTTAACTCCATTTCCAGGGGAATCCAATGCCCTCTTCTGACCTCTGTGGCATTGCACAACATGGGTGCACCAACCTACATGCAGACAATACACTCATACACATAAAAAATAATAAATTTTTAAAATTTTAGAAAAAGAATTATTTCAGTTCTAATCCTTTTGAGTTCTATAACCTGAATTTGCAACTTATTGTAAATGTTATTTTTGGCACAGCAGAGATTGTGCAAAATACATATCACTCCAAATATTTCAGTAATTAGACACCACTCATACTTCGAGGTCAGACATCTGTCTCACTGAGAATATGAAATGGCTAAGGAGAGGAGTCAATGTATTTAAATAATAAAGCAAGTAGAAGTTCAGGGATAAGCAAAGCTACTTTGAACTAGATTTTCCCCAATATTTGTTTTGTTTGCTTTTAATACTAATAACTCACATAGGGAAATCTCAATAATTCTAAACCTGAGTCATCAAGGTGCATATCTAACTTCCATAGAGGTATGTGGAAAAAATAAACCTCCCTGCACTTGCCCAAGGGACAGTGGAGGAGATTAGTGAAGTGAGAAGGTATGTGTGGCTTCTGGTAAGTTTGTGAAGCTTATCATCTTAGTCTCTTCCCTTGCCAAGTGAATGTAATACTTATATCTCAGAGGACAACTGGGTTATTACATAATACATGGAAAGTGCTTAGAATAATCAAAGAGGATGTTATCTGACAAATAATCATTGAACATGGTTGAGTGCTAAGCCAATTTAAATCAAGCTATTTCTATTTGTGAAATTCATTTTCCCTCTGTCAGACATCTTGGTTTGGTTTGGTTTCCATATGCTGGGAACTTTCAAGTCCAGTCTTCATGGTAGAGGGTTTAAGAGCATGAGTTATGTTGTTAAGCTGTTTATGTTTAAATTATGGCTCTACTGTGTATCAGGTGGATGTTTGTTCAAGTTGTTTAGCTTCTTCTGCCTGCTTTCTAAGCTGTAAAGCAGGGAAGATCACAAGCTTGAGTTGATGATAAGTTTATGAAATAAGAGAATGAAGTCAGATGTGGAAAGCCCTGGGTCAGTGCTTGGCATGTGTTAAATGTTCAGCTGATAATAACCATTACCACCATTATTCTCCTCTGCAACATTCTTCCTCTCCAGAACTGGGACCATGGGATGCTCTCTTAATAGTAACTTCTGTCCTAACACCCAAGATGAAGCCTGACTTGTTAAAGATTCAAGAACCATATATATATTATGATCTTTCTACTATACCAAGAAATTTGTCCTTAAGTCATATCAGATCTTGTTGACTAGCTTTCATATAGGGTCGTCTATCATTCCCTTGTCAAGGATTCTACTCTAGCACTCTGCCTGGAATTTCTTGAATTTTGAATCCTTTCCTGGTGCCTTATAGGAATAGTAGGTGGAATTCATTGATGAACTTCTCAGATGGTCACTAACGGCCAGCATCCAGCTATCCATATTTTTAGTGACAGCAAACTCTGAACTTCTATGGCCTCCCTATTCTTTGTACCTATAAACCTGTGGCAGACATTCTGTAGGTCTTCAACCCACTCCATTTGAATAGTCTAGTCAGTGGGAGCCTCTAAGTGTTTACAATTCTTGAGTTTGAGTTCCTAAAGAGTCTATCCACTTTAGCCATTATAATTATATTCCTTGCCCAATGTCAATAAATTTCCAGTGAGAAAATATAGGATTAGCTGATATTTTGTGAATTCAGTCATATTCACAGCATAAATCCTTGTAAATACAAATAAATAGACCAAAAACTTTCAACTCATTTTTTTTTAGAAATTGCAATTCAGTGTTGGTGATCAATATTTACTCTTATGAAGGCTATTTTAGTGTATGTATGCATAGTTTCCTCAGCAATTTATAGACATAACTTTCATAAAGTGAGAGGTATATAACATAGATGAAATTGCTCATCACAATCTATAAAGATTATTATTAACTGACTAACTGTGTTTGCAATGAGTCTGTGTCAGCATATGCCTACCTAGAGGCAAACAACATTAAGAACAGACTGGTTTATTTGGGTGTGAATACTGGTTTCATAATGGAGCTTTTGGATTAACCTACAAAATCATTGTAGTGTAATAACCTTAGTGATTCAGGGGCTCAGCTTTCAAGGAGAAAAGAATCCTTTAATAACTAGAATTTTATTTTCTTCTTTAACTAGAAGAAAATAAAATATATTTTCTCCTTGTTTAAAGGAGTATGTAGCAAATGTCCTCTTCCACCTGTTTGTGCTAAGTAGATTTGTTTTCATGGGTAATTAAAACATGGACACTTTGAAGATAAAAACTAGTTTTTCCGGAAAATAAAAACAATAAAAAGAAACATGGAATACTCAGAAAAATCTGATTATGATAAATTTATTGCTGTAACTAGAAAACCATTCAAGGAATTGAAAGTAAACATAAGCCACTTATTAATCTATTACATAATGGCTGTCAGCAGCCACCTCCTTAAATGAGGAGAGACTAGTATAATTATCTGCTTTCTGGCCTGCTTTTCTTCAGGTTTCTGGAACACTCATGTTGTACATGCAGGCTCAGAAGCAACTTGAAGCAAGAAGGTACCTTTTCTTTCTCCACCCTCAGGATCTCTCTCACATGGTTAGTTCATGGAATTTGAAAGGAAATGTGTTGACGATATAGCTCAGCAGGTAAAGATGATTGCCACCAAGCTTCATAACTTCAGCCCAGTCTCCAGGACCCATATGGTTGAAGGAAAAAAACAATTCCTGAAAGCTGTCCTCTGACCTCCACAGACATATTGTGCACACATATTCATGCATGCACACACACACATACACACACACATACACACGCACATGCACACACACCCATACACAAAGGCACACACGCACGCACACACATGCACACACAAAGAGTAAATAAATATAAAGAAAAAGACATTCGAAAGGAGAAAAAGCAGGAAGAGTTGAAGATATAAAGGAGAAAAGGCAGGAAGAGTTGAAGATGTAATGGAGAAAACTGTTTATACTTAATCCTTAAGAGATCATTATATAATGAGACTGTCTTTCATTGCCTCTGACATCTCTTCTAAGTCATGCTATTTTTTATTATTGTTACTCTGTGTGTGTGTGTGTGTGTGTGTGTGTGTGTACATAGCACATCATGTGAGGTCAAAAGACAACTGTGGGAAGTCACTTCTATCCTTTTACCTTGCTATAGAGTCTAGGGATTGAACTCTGGTCTTCAGGCTAGGGCATTTACCTGACCCATCTCCCACCCCCTGCTCAGTCATGTTATTTCTCATTTATTTGATTTAATAGAAATTACAGAGGTATTTCTTGATTTGTTTATTATGTCAGGAAGTGTCCTTTTAAGGAAGTCTCTCTTTAGTGCTTTCTGCTCCCCTTCTAGGCAAGCTCCGACTTCAGCGGCCACGGAATGCCTAAGATTGTCTCGTTTTTCTGGTCCCTCCCAGGGGAAAAGCCTACTATAACCTAGTCCTTCCTTTGGGATTTTTAATAAATTTAAAGCATGATATTCAACCTCATCCATAATTCTAGTGCCAGTGTATCTCAAGGAGATATGTCCAGAATGCATTATAAAAGAAAAACCAATATAATTTATGTACTTTAAAAGTAATACGGAAGCCAGGCGTAGTGGTGCATGCCTTTAATCCTAGCACTTGGGAGGCAGAGGCAGAGGGATCTTTGTGAATTCAAGGCCTGCCTGGTCTGCATAGTGAGCTCCAGGCCAGCTGGGACTAAAGGGAGTCCCTGTCTCAAAAAGACAAAAAAAAAAAAAAAAAAAACACAGACAAAAAAAAAAAAAAAAAAAAAAAAAAAAAAAAAAAGTAATAAGAAAACTAGACTCTAAACAAGCTGACTGACTTGCCCAGGCTCAGGAAGTAAAACCAGGTTATGGCACTTGAAGTGTACTAGGGAAATAACTGCAGCAATCTGTGTCAGCTCCCCTCACCCAACTTCCTTACCTTTGTCTATATATTGAAAGCATCACTATTCAGAAAATGCTACTATTTAGTGTAATAAATTAGAGATGGTAGATTGAGTATATAATGAAATTGCTGATGTTGGGTTTCTTGCTTTTAAACTTGTTCTCTGTCCCTAGGCTTTGGATGATTTATTTGGTTTCTGAAAAACAAATGTCTTCCTCATTCTGGGACATCTCAGCATGATGAATGTGACAGGTACTCAAACCAGACTGCAGGAGTGACTAATGAGTGACTAGAAAAGATAGGCTTTGTGGGGCTGGAGAGATGGCCTAGCGGTTAAGAGCGCCGACCGCTCTTACAGAGGACCCGGGTTCGATCCCCAGTACCCACATGGCGGCTGAGAACCTTCTGAAACTCCAATTCCAGAAGAACTCCAGTTCCAGGGGAATCCGAGACCCTCTTCTGAACTCCGCAGCGTTGCACGACACGGGTGCACAGACTTGCATGCAGACAGTACATTCATACACATACAGAAATATATAAAATTAATAAAAAAAAAAAGATAGGCTTTGTTATTTTCTGACCATAAACAGATCTGTCTGCATTGAAAAGCAAGCAGTTTAGAATTCTTCACCATGCCATTCCTCATTCTGTAAATGCTTAGAATCATCTAGTAAAAGAGATTAATTCTTTCATCTCAAAGTTAAGATGAGACTAGCTTGCTTGGTGTTGACATGCTTCAGTTTTAGGCTTTTTTTTTTTTTAAAGAAATGCCTTATAGCCGGGCGTGGTGGTGCATGCCTTTAATCCTAGCACTTGTGAGGCAGAGGCAGGTGGAGCTTTGTGAGTTCAAGGCCAGCCTGCTCTACAGAACGAGTTCCAGGACAGCTGGGGCTACAGGGAGACCCTGTCTCAAAAAGACCAAAAAAAAAAAAGAAATGCTTTAGATGCTTTGGTTGAGAATGATACAGGTTTCACTAGAAGCTCTTAACTATGTGTTCCTTACCTTTGGATTAATAGAGCAAACATATCCAATGAAACTATGTAAAATTTATTTCAGTATTTAAAATAAGCCAGGTGTAGTGATGCATACCTTTAATCCCCATACTTGGGAGGCAGAGGCTGGTGGATCTCTGTGAGATTGATATCAGGCTGATCTACATAGTGAATTCAAAGCCAGCTCTAGCTTCAGGAAAACTGTCTCAAAACAAACAAACAAACAAAAAAAATAACTAGGGGCTAGAGAAATGGTTCAGCAGTTAAGAGCGCTAGCTGTTTTTGCAGATGACCTAGCACCCACATGGCAGCTAACAACCATCCATAACTCCAATGCTAGGGTATCTGGCACCCTCTTCTGTCCTCTGCAGACACTGCATGGCGTGGATGCACTTAACACACATGCAGGAATAACACTTATACATATAAAATAAAGTAATAAATAAATAATATTTATTTGAATTTTACTACTTGGTAAAGAAAAGTGATAGATCCCTTTTGGTACCCTTATTAGACACTGTTTATGGCTTATAGGAAGAATTTCAAAAAGCCTAAAGGAGACAGTGTTTCTATTTTATTGGAAGAAGAAACTAGAAAACAGACATATTGTTCTATGGTTTCCAACTTATTCTTGATTGGTTTATTCAAATCAACATCTGAATTTATTATTAACGTATTAACAATATGCATGCCAAAGCTAGGGCTGGAGGGAGGGCTCAGCATTACAAAGAGTGCTTGCTCTTCTTCCAGAGGACTAACTTTGGTCTTTGCACCCATGGCAGGTGGCCCACAACTGACTCAAACCCCAGGTCCAGGGGATCTAAAGCCCTGTTCTGGCCTCCACAAGTACCTGTACAGATGTAGCATGCACACATACAAATACAAATAAAATTCAATAAATGAATTCCAAAGCTGAAAATAATTGGCTTGTATAGTTAGAAAGCATGGATTTTTTAAAAAGTAACTTTGTTTTTATACTTCTAAATAACTGATAACATTTTAAAATGGTGATGACATAAATGAAAATTACTGTATTCCTCCAAAACCTGATGTTTTATAATTTTTTCAAAGTATAGTTTCTATTCAGGTTTAGAAAGGTTCATCAGTTTATAGATGATTTTAGTTTCTGAAATGGTTATTTTGTATATTTTATATGTGGTAAGGGGATTGAATCCAGGGTATTTAGTATGCTAGGTAAGTGGTCTAATATTGAACTATGACACAAGCCTGACTTTAGTTTTTATCCTTTGGGGAAATATTACAATTATGTAATTCCAGAAATAATTTTGTCACAAACGTGACTGAAGGAAAAACTAAATCTGTCAACGCACATTCAAAATAGAATTAAAAATTAGGGTGAGTAGTCCAACATTGGGGTGAATAATCCACCATTCATTGAAAATATTTTTCTCCACATTTGTTAAAGCAAAGCTATTTACTATAATATAGCTTCCTTAATCCCCAGCATTGCAAGAGAAGGACACACAAAATCTGGCACTGGATGAAGATGAAGCTCCAGTCTCTCACCAACCTGAGTTTACCTCATGTCTACAGAGTCAGCACATGTTGAGAAGTGAAGCCTGGTTTGGGGTTTCTGGCCATGGTAATAATCTCAATTACTACAAGGAGCAGTAATGCTTTTTCCACTCTAGGATATAAGCACTTGGCACATAGTTTTCATTTCCTCATATTTGTTCACAAAAGTATAATTTATGCCCTCTACATCATGCTAACTGATAGTTTGGCTGGCAAATGCCCTGGGGTCTAAGCCACATGTCAGTTTGTCAGAGTTTTGCCTGTTCCTGGGGTAATGATGCCCAGAGGTGTGACTTCTAAAAATGAATATCCTGGTGGTCTTGCTTTGATTCCTAAGAACAGGGTGGTGACGAAGCCAAGCATCCTCCAAGATCAAAGCCATGGTCTCATCATAGTTCATTTAGCTTTGGACTAAAAGACCAAAGATTATTTCCTTGCCAAATTACCCAAAGCTATCATTGTGTGTGTAACTACAAAGATCATCAGACTTTGAACAGGCTCATGCCTGTAAAAAAAAAAAAAAACAACCCTGTAATCCTATGAATAAATGGCTCTTGATTCCAAAGAATACAAAAGTATAGGTTTTTATCTCCATATCTCCAGATTAATCACCTGCAATCCCTACCTAATTTTTAAAAAGTAAATCCCAGTTTCTATCAACAGCGAGTACTACTTAAAATATATGTCTTGGGGGCTGGAGAGATGGCTCTGTGGCTAAGGCACTGACTGCCCTTGCAGAGGACCAGGGTTTGATTCCCAGCACCCACATGGCAGCTAACAGCTATCTGTAACTCCAGTTCTGGGGGATCCTATGTCCTATTCTGCCCTCTGTGGGCATTGTACAAAGTGAGTGCACTTATATGCAGGCAGTGCTCTCATAAAATAAAAATAATAAAGATATTGAAAATAAAATATATGTTGTGCAGTTTTGTCTCTTTTACTCTCTTTCATGTTCCCTAATATCTGGCCAACTTAAACCAACCTATTACTTTTAGCATACTCCTTCTCTTTCATATTCTTCCCATCAGCCCTTTGGTATGGGAGGTGGTCACCATCCAGGTCACCATGTTGTGGTTGTTCTACCAGCAGAAATCTTGCATTCTTACCAAAGTACCTAATCTTCCCACATTTCTCCTTGGAGTAGTAATCATTCACTCACTCCCCATGTAGACGGAAGAGGAGGATAAGAATTTAGACTATGGGACAGATCACTATCACTCAGCTTCTGCTCTCTACCACTTATTAGCCACAAGACTTTGCAAAAGGGTTTAGCATCCTTGTGCCTCAGACTCCACATTTTCAAAATGAAGACAGCGATGATGTTGTGAAGGTGGTATTAAACATAAAGTATTAAGAACAATGGCTGGCTCATACAAAGTCCTACAGTTTGTGAAATGAAATAATTATCAATTGGCTTTAGCAATTGGTTTATACTTTCCTAATGAAATTACACGCACCTCTGCCTTGTTACTTACATTCATATCTAACCAAAGTCTATTAATGACACATGTATTAAAGAATGATATTTGTGTCTTTCTCATGCTATTTTTTTTTTAATTTTTTTATTTATTTCTGTATGTGTATCAATGTACTGTCTGCCTGCAAGTTTGTGCACCCGTGTCATGCAATGCCGCGGAGGTCAGAAGAGGGTGTCGGATTCCCCTGGAACTGGAGTTCTCCTGGAATTGGAGTTTCAGACGGTTCTCGGCCGCCATGTGTGTGCTGGGGATCGAACCCGGGTCCTCTGTAAGAGCGGTCGGCACTCTTAACCGCTAAGCCATCTCTCCAGCCCCTCTCATGCTATTCTTACACTACAGTTCAGTGCTTGGTTCTGGAGTGAACTTTTATGTTGGTAATTGGCTAGTACATTCTCAGTAGAATTGTTCTAAGATTGAGACCAGCCTTACGAAGCTATTTAATTTTAAGATTTTAATGAAATTTTTAGCCAGTTCCCTGTGCTTTCTATGTACCCAAAGCCTTAGCTTTGATTCAGTTTATCTAGTTTGTCCCTTTGTCTCTTTCAGAGGTCCTATGGTTTTTTTCCATTTTGACAACTGTTCCAACAGATAATATTACCTTTGCCAACGTGTATCATAGATTGCTTCTAATTAAAATGTGTGAATGTCTTTGATCTGAGTATACATTGCCCTTCCTTAATAAATGAGGAGCCCAGAGGCAAAGTCCCTGTGGATGACACTTGGAGCTATTCTGACTTCTCTAGCCTGAGGCAGACAACTTGTGGGAGTGTTTCACCATTGCTCTATATTGCTAAGTTACAAGACATGATCCAAAGTGGTGCTATCAAGACCACACTGAGAGTTCAGAGCTGACCAGATCATAAACTCTTAAAAATAATAATAATAATAATTAATTAATTAATTATGGGCTAGAAAGATGGCTAAGCAGTTGAGATAACTGGCTGCTCTTGTAGAGGACACGGGATGTGTTCCTAGCACCAATATTGTGCCCAAGAACATGGATAGCTCCAGTTCCAGGGAATTTAACACCTTCTCACCTCAGTGGGCATTGCATACATGTGATATACTGACATACATACAGGAAAAACACATATTCATACACATAAAATAAAAATAAATAAATAAATAAATAAATAAATAAATAAAATAAGGACCAGTTAGAAGAGAGTTTAGAAATCATCCTTTTAAACTCCTTACACATAATTCTTTTAAACAAATTTATGACCAGAACTCTTTTGACCCTTATTTGAATTCTTGCATTAGGGAACTCGTGTTTGGAGTCAGGTCTTCATATTTCCTTCATTGCTAGGTAGACTTGTTAAGTGTCAGTCCTTTGTGCATCTTCTTGAAGATTTCACTCATTTGTGCAAATTTTTCCCTTAAACCAGCCGTAATCTGGGTTATCCTCTTCCAACAGGTAATTATTCAAAGGTGAGAAGGAAGACGGCATGTCCTATCATTATCTTCTGTTGGGCTACATGTCTTTAATTCTCTCAAATATTCAAATTTTTTTTACCACAAGGAACTCTATGCATTTTTTTCTTTTTCTTTTTCTTTTTTCTTCCTTTCTTTCTTATTCTTCCTCTTCTTCTGCATCTTTTTGTTTCTACATATTTTTCCTTTTATATATATGAACATATTGCCTGCATGTGTGTGAGTGTAACTGTCTTGTGCAATGCCTGAGGAGGTAGAAAGAGGACATCTGATTCCCTGGAACTGTAATTACAGATAGTTGTAGCTGCTGTGTGGGTTCTGGGAATCGAACCCAGGTCCTCTGCAAGAGCAGCCAGTGCTCTTAACTGCTAAGTCATCTCTCCAGTCCCCAATTCTTTTTTTTCCTTAATGATTAATCAGCTCCACCTTCTGCTACTCTCCTTCTTAGGAAGAAAAGAATCATAATATACTCACTCTACTCATTATCCTTTCTTACTTTCCCACTGTACCTGCTGCAAGCTCCCTTTGAGCCAGTCACCATCTGTGTTTCTGCCTCTCCTTGTCTTTTCCTGTCTCTCTCTCTCTCTCTCTCTCTCTCTCTCTCTCTCTCACACACACACACACACACATATCCCCCCCACACACATTCCCTTCATTCCTAACCAAGCTAAGCTTTGCCTAACCAAAATATCATTCATGCTTGCAGACTAGTATTAGAAAATTAGTTGGCCTTTCTCACACTAATAATTTAATCTTAACCTTACCATATAGAAGCCGTTCTAACAGCCAAGTCATTCCAATTCATTGTGCCTCATTTCTTTGCCTATAAAAAGACAGGTAACATTTTTTGATATTTTCACTGATTCTTTGAGAATCTCATACAATGATGTACTTTGAATATATCCAACCCCCTCCCCTATGCTCTCCCCTAGCTTACAACCCCTGCCTGACTTTATGTTCTCTATTATTATTTTAAGGCCTATCAAGTCTAACTTGTGACTCCAAATGCTCTTCAGTGTGAGTCCATTCTTTGGAGCCTGGTCAACCTACCCATCAAACCCTTAAGAAAAAGACTCTGTCCCTCTCCCAGGAGGTATCATGTGACAGTAGCTCCTCAGCTAGTGTTGGGGTCTCTTGCTTACTTCCCCCTGTCCTCCATGCTGGAATTTTGTCCTGCTTGACCTTCATGAAGATCTTGTTCATGTTGTCACAACTGCTGAAAATTCAACCGTGCAGCTGCCCTGCTGTTCCCAATTCTGTTTCCTTGTGGTGGCCCACCGCCTCTGGCTTGTGGTTTTTCACTGGAAAGCAGTGCCTGGGAAATGAAATAGTAAATGTAAAAGTGTCTGTCTCATAATGGACACTGAAGCCTTCAGTTTCTGTTCTACTAAAGGTCTCCATTCTCAGCAGCCCACCTACCAATTTTATTATGGTTTTCTGAGTCAAACACGTATGTTTGCTTTCAGAATTTAGTCATCCATATTTTTCTAATATAGCAAATCTCCAATGTCCAAATTTAGTGTGTTGTGCTTGAAATTAAACACTTGTAATTGAGAGAAGTGAAAATCTAAACAATGCTTTGGGCAAGGCAAACGCTGTTCAGGAGGAGGAGATGATCACTGGAAACAGCTTGTCATGTAGATGAGCAATGCCCCTTGGCACCGCTTTACAAAAAGGAGAGAATAAAAGCCTTACATATGGTAAGTGCTCTGTGTACTTATCCAGTCAAGCATATTATTAATGTGTCTTTTTTAGCACTTTGTTTGTGCTATACTGTAATTACACATACATTTTTTTTTCCTTGCAGACGTCTCTCCTACTTAGAGAAAAATTTCAGAAATAAAAAACAATCCTCTTCTGTCTTCTTCCACCATTTTTTTCTGAAAACTTTCCCTTTAAGACAGATGAAGAGTGTAAAACCTAAACAGGAAAAGTCCTTGTCTTTCTCATCACAGGATTCTGAACTTCACTCATAGAGTATAGCCAACTTGCCTGGGTTGTCCTGTCTCTGGCACAGCTCCATAAGTGTGCTTTTGACTATGCTTGGCCTGGGCCCAGAGTGTGGCTGTGTTTTCCCCACAACTGAATTCTACATGAGAATGGTAAAAGGGGACAAGTTTCTACTATAAGTTCATTCAACATACCTTTTCTTTATTTATGGAAAGAAAGAAATTAACAAGAAATACATAGCAGGAGGTAAACACACATGTGTTGTTGAGTCAGATAATAAAGCCAAATATTTTTTACTAACAATTGTTGTAAATTCTTGATAAATTTTGTTAATATGGTTAGTATAGTTTACTAAAAGTTTTAAGAACAATGCCCATGAGACAAGCAGTATGCAGACTCTGCAGCCAGATGGGGTTTGGCCGGGGCTCAACCTGCCACCTCTGAGACCAGAAAGAAGAGCTGTGTGCAGATAGAGGAACAGACAGGTGATGCGCAGATTTGGCCGCCAGGTGGGGTCCAGCATGCAGCCTTGCTGCCCGGCCAGGGGCTTGACCTCCCACCTCTGAGACCAGAAAGAAAAGCTGTGTGCACAGATAGAGGCACAGGCAGGTGGTGCTCAGATTCAGTGGCCAGGTGAGGTCCCCTGTGCTCAAGCTACTGGTACTGTGGTGGAGACGATAAGCTGCTGATGTTGTGGTTTGCTGTGGTTGGGACGATCCAGCAGTTGCAGTGACAGTGATTCTAGGCTGCAGAGCCAACGCTGAGGAAGAAACAGCAAGGAAGTGAAGTGAGTGACCAACCAGTCTTCCATATTAACATTTGAGATTAGCACCAGAATCCAAACAAACAAATCCACATGCCAAAGACACAACAGAAAAACAACAATATGTGAAAGCTCACAATAAATCCCCATAGAACTCTACCAGCCCTGTAGAAAATCCTGACAACAAGATCTCCCTGGAAGGAAACCAAGACACTGACCTTAGAAGAACAATTGTAGACATATTCAAAGAAATCAAAGAATATAAAGAACAAAACAGAGAACTAAAGGGAGAGATTGAAAAACTCATGAAGGAACAAGAAGGAAAGAATGATAAACTCCAGAAAGAA
The DNA here is from genome assembly GCA_009823505.1 of Rhizomys pruinosus. Lineage (NCBI taxonomy): Eukaryota > Metazoa > Chordata > Mammalia > Rodentia > Spalacidae > Rhizomys > Rhizomys pruinosus. The sequence continues at coordinate 2,141,803 of VZQC01006084.1, read as the reverse complement.
CTAGAGGAAGAGAAATACAAACGCCAAAAAGAAATAAATCAGATACTGTTCATTAATGCTTGTTTGTCCCAGTCAAACTGTAAAGAAGTAGAAGGGCAGAAGGCTGTGTAACAGAAATGAATGGTTGGAATGACAAACTCTGGAAGGAAGTGGAAACACTGAAAAGATCTCAGGCTGAAAGGAAAAAAGAAACTGACCGGCAAAGCAAGGAACTACAAGAAGAGAATGAAAAGCTCCAAAAGGAAGTGGAACTACTGAAGAAATCACAGGATGAAATGAAAAAGGAAACTGAACATTCATCTAATCAGCAGGAAAGGATGGGAAAAAGCCTCAGAAGCAGAATGGATGAAGCAGAAAAAAGATTATCAGACCTACAGATAAGACAGTGCAGCTAGAAACCTCAAATAAAGATTGCAAAAAAAAATTTAAAACCCAAGAATGGAACAACCAGGAAATGTGGGACACTATGAAAAGACTAATCCTTCACATCATAGGTCTAGAGGAAGGAGAAGAATCCCAAGAGAATGGTATTGATCAGATCTTCAACACAATAATAGAAGAAAATTTCCCCAAACTGAAAAAAGACAAACCCATACAAATACAAGAAGCACATAGAACACCAAATAGACAAGACCAAAAAAGAAATTCCCCACACCATATCATAGTTAAAACACTAGGTGCTCAAAGCAAAGACAAAATACTGAAAGCCACAAGAGAAAAACAAGTTACATATAAGGGGAAACCCATCAGAATTACAGCTGACTTCTCAGTGCAAACAACGAAAGCAAGAACATGGACCAAAGTATTCCCAATGCTAAATGACTTTAGATGCCAACACAGATTACTATACCCAGCAAAAATGTCAATTATAGTTGAAAGAGAAAGAAAAATATTTCATGACATAAACAAAATAAAAGAACACATATCAAAACACCAACACTTCAGAAAATACTCAAAGCAATTCAAAGAACAGAGGAAAGGAGAGAAATTAACAAAAGCAAAACAGAGTAAATGAATACCTAGACCAAGAACACAAATGAAAATTAAGTTGAAAGGAAACAATACACATCTCTCAATAATAACCTTAAATATTAACGGTCTAAACGCCCCAATCAAAAGTCATAGACTGGGAGAATGGATTAGCAAACAGAATCCATCTATATGCTGTCTACAAGAAACCCATCTCACCCTCGAGGACAAACACCACCTTAGAGTGAAAGGATGGAAAAAATATTCCGAAAAACAGTACCAAAAAGCAAGCAGGTACTATTCTAATATCAGACAAAATAGACCTCAGAGTAAAATTAATCAGGAAAGACAAACAGGCCATTATATCCTTATCAACAGAAAAATTAACCAGGAATATTTCACAATCTTAAATGTTTATGCAGCAGACTCTAGTGTACCAAACTTTATAAACACAATCCTTCAGGACCTCAAGACACAGATTAATCCCAGCACACTAATAATGTGGAACTTCAGTACCCCACTGAGTCCCTTGGATAGGTCAACTGGACAAAAAATAAACAGAGAGACATCAGAACAGAACAATACAATACAACAAATGGACCTCACAGATATCTACAGAATATTACACCCAAACACCAGAGAATATACTTTCTATTCAGTGCCCCACGAAACATTCTTCAAAATCGACCACATACTGGGACACAAAAGAAATCTCAACAAATACAAAAGACATGCATTCTATCAGACCACAGTGCAGTAAAGCTCAATATTAACACCAGAATAAGCCTGACTAGCGACAAGGACACATGGACACTAAACAACACAATCCTGAATAATGCATGGGTCAGGGAATAAATAATGAAATAAAAGTATTCATGGAGCTGAACGAAAAAGACAACACAACAAAACCTGTGGAATGCATTAAAATCAGTCCTAAGAGGGAAATTTATAGCCCTAAGTGCCCACATTAAAAAAAAACAAAAACAGGTCTTCGGCAGCAGGGCCTTATCACCTCTCTCTTGCAGGTATCCAGTTTAGAGGCAAGGAGCCTTTACCTTTGGGGGCCTTGGATCCCCTGGCCAACATCTCCCTGGTGAGAATAATCCATTACTGATGTCAGAGAGCCTGTATTGAATATATTTGCTTAAGTGCATAGTTTAAGGACTTTAGTATTATATTTTGGTTCTGAACAGAGAATAATCCTTTTCACAGTTTTATGTCTATTAGTCAATTAAAGAAGGCAGTTTTACCGGTTTTATAAGAGATTACCTCTATAATAGTGTCTCCAATTTACAGTTGGAGAGCAACCTCATCATCATCATATTTCTCCTTGTTCTCGGGGGGAGGCAAGAAAGTCTCTCATATCAAAACCTTTGCGGCACCTGCAAAGTCTGACGTTAACATGGGAAGATGTATTGAGACCAACATGCAAGTGTACAAGATGGCCCTGGAATCCAGAGAGTGTACCAAAGGCCACTCAATATAAAGCAAATACGGTCTCCTTGAGTCAAGCAAGTCTCCATCGTCAGCACCAGCTACACCTCACCTGCCTGGAAATACGTGCAGCAGAGGCAGCCATATGCCTGTATATCCCAAATCTAATGGCTATTGGCTCTCTCCTCGGAGGAATAACCCTGCTGATGCCACAAGCTTACATCCTCTACAGGTTAGGAGAGGTTATAAGCCACAGTAAGACCCTGTCATATTAACAGGAAAAAATGTAATTCATGGATCAACATATCATCCAAACATATGTGTTATACCAAAGTAACCTACCATAACTATTCTTTCTATTTAAAACCTATATATCTAATGCTTGTGCTTCATTAGTAGGATCGAAAGGTTATTCCTGGAAAAACTGTCAGCCCATGAAAGGAAACAGCCAGAATTGACCAGAGTCCAAGAAAACAGCTCCAGAGAGAGTGGACTGTTTTGCTTCTCATCCACCTGTGCCCCTTTTCTAAGCCTAGGGAACAATCTGCGAAGAGGGGCGTGGTAGAATGTAAGGGCTGTGATTGGGGTGAATGGTGAAAACTACAGCAATGTAGTCTGGACACTCATTTGATCAACTTGATTGAACATACAACCCCTTACCCCCCACTGGAAGGTGGGGCTGTGGGGGTTTGGGCACAACAGCCTGCAAATTGGTTTTACATGAAGGATGCTTGTACTCATGGATTATCACTTTTAGCGGTATGTTATATACAAGCCAATTTCCTCTAGAACTTTTAACATAAATGTTGAACTTTATCAAAGGTGTTTTCTACATCTAATTTGATGACCATGTGATGTTTTTCTTTGATTCCATTGATATATTTTATTACATTTTTGACTTATGTATATTGAACCATCCCTTGATCTCTGAATAAAACCACAATTGATCAGGAGGATGATATTTTGATGTGTAACTTTATGGTTTTCTAAGTATTTTGAGAATTTTCATCTATGTTCATTAAAGATGTGGGTCTAAAATTTAAAAAAAAATGAAAAAAAAACTGAGAGAAAGATGCAGGACAGTTATGGCAGAATGCATGATCTGGGATGGGGTGGAGGTGGGGGGGAAGGGAAAGGGAAATATGCCTGAACTGAATTGGAAAATGATGTATGAAATGCACAAAGCATCAAAAAAAATGTTAAAAAAAATAAAGTAATTGCACTTAAAAATAAATAAATAAATAAATAAATAGGAAAAACAGAAAGAGAACAAATAAATGATCTAACATTGCAGATAAAAACACTTGAGAGACAAGAACAAATGAACCTTAAGCCCAACAGACAGGAAGAAATAACAAAAATCAGAACAGAAATCAATGAAATAGAAACAAAGAAAACAGTACAAAGAATCAATGAATCCAAAAGCTGGTTCTTTGAAAAGATAAACAAAATAGACAGACCTCTAGCCCAGTTAACCACAAGAAAGAAAGAGCAGCTCCAATCAATAGCATTCCTGATGAGATTGACAGCTTAAACAGACCCATAATAGTTGAGGAAATTGAAGACATAATAAAAAAAAAAAACAACCACAACTAAAATAAGCCCAGGCCCAGATGGTTTCACAGCAGAATTCTATAAAACATTTAAAGAGGTCTTACAACCATTACTACTGAAACTTTTCAGAAGGATACAAGGATACAAACAGAGGGAAATCTTTTCCAGTAGTATCGCATAGCACTATGAAAGCTAGCTAGTAGAGATGAAGCTTTGAGGTCAGTACCACCTTGATTTCTCCATGCTTGTTCTATAACTCACATATTAGTGTCTTCAACAAAAGGGAGTTACCATCAAGTTCTGGTGAGGAATCTTAGCAGGGACAATAACCAGTGTTTATTGAGGGTCTATGGGAACCCACTGGTCAACAATTCCAAAAGAGGGAGTCCTTTCCTAGTATTGAGTTTTTTATTTGCTAGCCTGTGGTATCTGATAGGGGCACTGACCCTGCATTGACATTTAATAAAATAATAAAGGGGAGTGGCATTCAACAAAGCAACAAGAATTCCCTCATTTCATATGTTACTATCTAAGAATGTCACTCATTCTTTGTGTGTAAAGGGTTAATTTACCTTAATAAATGATAAAAGAAAGAAGTGTTTTAATGATAAAATAAAAATAACCTAAATCTGGTCTCTATTATTAACTTTTTCTGATTAAAAAGTTAATGGAAGTTCCCTTTAATCCCAGGACTCGGGAGGCAGAGGTAGGCAGATCTTTGTGAGTTCAAGGCCAGCCTGGTCTACAGAGTGAGTTCCAGGACAGCTGGTACTAAAAGGGAGATCCTGCTTCAAAAATACCAAAAAAAAAAAAAAAAAGTTAATTCTATCAACGTGGAAAAAAGAAAGAAATCTAATTTCATGATTCAAAAAGGTGGTTAAGCCAGCTGCTCCACTGTTTACTGACCTTCATCTCAATGATTGTCCATTTCAGTGTACTAGGTGTGTTATTTAAAAAACAGAAAAATATTGCCAGGCATGGTGGCACACGCCTTTAATCCTAGCACTCGGGAGGCAGAGGCAGGCGGATCTTTGTGAGTTCAAGGCCAGCCTGGTCTACAGAGTGAGTTCCAGGACAGCTAGGACTACAGGGAGACCCTGTCTCGAAAAAACAAACAAAACAAAACAAAACGAAAACAAAAACAAAAACAAAAACAAAAAAAACCCAGAAAAATATCCAAAAAAAAACCAGAAAAATATGTTATGCGGCTATTGACCTTTTAATTTTCATTTTGAGTCCTCAGGAATATTGGTGGCCTTCAGGACAAAGTGTGTTTGATTGACAGCCAAGGACTTAGGGCGGCAGCTGGACTTTCTAAGGAGAAACTCAGCCTTTTAGGGTTGCTGCAGGTAATGCCAAGTTGAAACACAGATCCAGAAGCTCTTGAAGCCTGTGGCACCTGCTTTCTGCTACATTTCCATGGAGCTTTAGTGGACCTTGTGTGGTATGTTGTATAAAGTGGCTGTGAAGAAGCTCATGAACATGAATCTTGGGAAAAATGAAAATTTACAATTTCAGAAGGTCGAAAGTAACAGCCCATCACCATATTGGCAAGGACATCAATACTGAAATGCCTTTTTTTTATTTGGTCTTTTTGAGATAGGGTCTCCCGGTAGCCACAGGCTAGCCTGGAACTCACTACCTAGTCCAGGCTGGCGTCAATTTCACAGAGATCTGCCTGCCTCTGCCTCCCAAGTGCTAGGATTAAAAGTGTGCACCTGAAATGCCTTTTTGAAATGGGACAAATAAATCAGACACTGTTCCTTAATGCTTGTTTGTCCCAGTGAAGAAGTAGGAGAAAGGCAGAGGGCTGTGTAACAGAAATGAATGGTTGGAATTGTTTCAAAGAAAGGTATTGCCTTTTCTAAAATTGCTTTGTCATTGTTTTATATCAAGAACAGCCATCTGTCAGTTTTTATTAAAAAGTTATTCAATTTTTTTTAAAGTTATTCAATTTAATAGAATCCTAGCATTGAGTTAGAAGGTTTAAAAATCTTCTGGATAATCTTGTTTCATGGAAGAGAAGTAAGCTAGCAATCATCGAGCTATAGGAAGGCATTTCTGGTTATTTTTATGCTGATATTTGTTTTTTTGCATCTTAAGATTGCTTCTGCCAATGTTAGATCAAGACCTTTCATGGCTCACTTGCCGTCTGAATTACAGGCTCAGGCTGCTTTCCCCTGGGATACCTTACATCAGACCCTTCTCAAGCTACCACAGAACATCATGCCCACTTTTATTGTATTTATTTAGTTAGTTAGTTAATTAGTTAGTTTGTCAGCTAGTGTTTTGTTTTGCTTTTGTTTTATATCTCTGGCTAGATTAAAATTCTCTATGTAGACCAGGCTGGCTGGGCACCAAGATATCTACCTGCCTTTGTTTCCCAAATGCCTAGATTAAAGGCATGTGCCACCACACCCATCCTACTTTTACTGTTTTTCTATTTTCTACCTGGTGCTATCTCCACTACTAAACGCATCCATCACTGGGACACATTTTGTTTATCTGTGAGCACTACACATTTCATAGTGATCCTTAGGTTAATAGTGCCTAATAGGTGCTCCTTCCTCAGAAAATGATCAAAAACTGTTCTATAGTTTTCTGCTCAGTGACTTTGGAGGATGTACCTACAAGCAGAAATGTTAGGCTGAGGGCACGGTTCTGTGATAGAGTGTTTGCCTATCAGGTACAAGTTTGGGGTCAGATACCTACACTAACACCACCATCAACAACAAACAAATAGAAATGTTTTCTTTTATTCTTTGTCTAATGTAAATTAATTAACAAAATTTATTTGTTACAGGGTTAAAGTCTTGAGAGTAAACAGGTTATAGCAGATTCTGGGGGGTAGAAGTATCTATATGCAGACAGTTTTACATTTATCAAATCATTTTTGTAAGAGATCTGTATAATTTTATAGTATGAGTTATGACTTCAAGTGCCTGGATTTTAATTCTAAATTTGGTTCTTGGGCGTATGGAACAAAGTAGAGATAAAATAAACATACACAGTTGTCTTCCTTTTTTTTGATCGTTTTTCTTTTTGAGGCAGTCTCCTAGTAGCCACAGCTGGCCTGTTAACTCACTGTATAGACCAGGCTGGCCTTGATCTCACAGATATCCACGTGCCTCTGCCTGTACCTCTGCCTCCGCGGTTCTAGGATTAAAGGCCGGTGCCACCAAACTTGTATAAATTGTCTATTTCTATGGGATAGTTTGAGCCTATAGTATGAAAATAGACAAGAATTCTTTTTTTAATTTTTTTATTTACTCTTGTATGTATATGAATGTACTGTCTGCGTGTAGGTTTGTGCACCCGTGTCGTGCAATGCCGCGGAGGTCAGAAGAGGGTGTCGGATTCCCCTGGAACTGGAGTTAAAGACGGTTCTCAGCTGCCATGTGGGTGCTGGGGATCAAACCCTGGTCCTCTGCAAGAGCAGTCGGTGCTCTTAACCGGTAGGCCATCTCTCCAGCCCCTGAAAATAGATAAGAATTCTTAACTGAGGCATCTGAAATATTTGTAAGACCAGTTTGTGAGATTCTTTTTTTTTTTTTTAATTGATGCTTTGTGTATTTCATACATCATTTTCCAATTCAGTTCAGGCATATATCCCCTTCCCTTCCCCCCACCCCACCCCTACCCATCCCAGATCATGCATTCTGCCATAACTTTTCTGCATCTTTCTGTTTTTTTGTTTTGTTTTGCTTTGTTTTCATTTTTTTTAACAATAAGTGATTATTTGTGAGTACAAGCATCCTTCATGTAAAACCAATTTGTGAGCAGTTGTGCCCAAACCCACACAGCTCATGGGACCCACCATCCAGCGGGGGGGGGGCTTGTATGTTCAATCAAGTTGATCAAATGAGTGTCCAGTCTATATTGTTGTAGTTTCACCATTCACCCCAATCGCAGCCCTTACATTCTACCGCGCCCCCTCTTCTGCAGATTGTTCCCTAGGCTTAGAAAAGGGGAAAGATCTTAGATATGAGAAAACTAATTATCCAGTGGAAACTATCAGGGAATAAATCTAAAATTATAAATCTATATCTTAAAAGCACCTTGTTAAACCATGAGGAAATATTTATCCTCATATTTTATAGCGTGTATTTCAAAGATCAGTATCACATTTTCTCTTATGATTTTGCCATGAAAAAGTAATATTTCCAGCAAACTGTAGCGAATTTCCCCCCTGAGATCTATTTACATTGGTTTTAACCAGTGCTGTTCTCACATTCCACAAGTCTCCTTTAGGGCTTTTACTGACATCAAACCCATCAGAAAGGCAGTGTTTGGAAATTCATTACCTCAGATGCTCTGTAGTGGTAACCCAGGGAAGCTTTATACGAGGTGAAGCAGAGTGATTTGGGTTACAAGAGATTGTGGTTTGATGATTGTATACCTTCTTCACTTTGGTCTGGAAGCTACTGTAGCTCACAGGAGCCAGTTGTACTGTGACAGAAGACAATGACTATGGCACACATACTCTCAGCATGGCCTTCATAGCCAAAAAGTAACAATTACCAGTGCTTTGTATAATGTTTTACAGCACAGACAGTAGGAAGGCAATCATGTAGATTTTCCAGTAATTATGTATTGATTATTCAATTAGCCCAGGAATAATGACTATCCATAATAATGCACGTATGTGTGTATAGAGTTCAAATCTCTATAAAGGCATAAGGAAAAACAGAGAATTGTCTCAATGTAAAAAGGAATGCTTCTCTATTTTTCTCATTTCTAAGATTTATGAGAAAAGACAAATCTTTTTTTAAGTACATTAAATAATACATCAACTCACTAAGTAACTTAGGAATATAAAGTTATATTTTTAACTGTATATAAGCTAACAGTTAAACTGTGAATCCCTAAATATGTTTTGCAGTTCACCTATAGTTTGATTTCAATAAAAGAGAACATTTCTAATCCCATTTGGTTGTGGTTCCTCTTCTCCCTTCTGTCAGAGGTGATCATTTCAAATAGAGAGTTTTGCAAGTAGTAGTAGCTTTCCACTGTAGCATGACCCTTTATTGAGTTGAGAACTTTTCCCTCCTACTTCCTTAGTTTTCTGAGTATATGGAGGGAAATTAATTTAGCTCTATTCCTTATCCTGGTCCTACAGACTGGAAAATTGACTTATATTTATATGTCCTTAAGGACAGTCAATTATACTATGGAGAAGTTTACATAAAGGGATAACATCCTATTATGTATTTATACACACAGAAAAATCACAAGTTATGAATGGAAAACTGCATTCTGAAAAGTTCTTTAGAATGCATCTGTGAAAGAATTTGTCTTTATGGAAAATTAAATTGTGGATGAAAGTTTGCTTTCTTTCCCTAGAGAAAAACTTAGAGACAACTCTAAACTGAAATGCCAAATAGCTGTTCTTATCCCCACTGGGAGAGTATTACCATGAGATCACAGTATTTTATTTTTTTATTTTTTTAATATCTATTTTTGTTTGTTTTTGGTGTGTTTTTTAAATTTTATTTATTTTTGTATGTGTATGAATGGACTGTCTGCATGTAGGTTTGTGCACCCATGTCATGCAATGCCATGGAGGTCAGAAGAGGGTGTCAGAATTCCCCTGGAACTGGAGCCAAAGACGGTTCTCAGCAGCCATGTGGGTGCTGGGGATTGAACTTGGGTCCTCTGCAAGAGCAGTTGGCGCTCTTAACCTCTAGGCCATCTCTCCTGCCCCCCACAGTATTTTATAGCATTAGGACAAAATATGATATCTACTTATTTTTTTTATTTTTGACTTTTTTATTTTTATTTTATAAGCTTGAATGCCTGCATTTGCATAAATGCACCATATGTGTCCAGTGCCTACAGAAGCCAGAAGTAGGCACAGGATCCCCTAGAACTGGAGTGACAGTTGTTAGCAACCATGTGGGTGCTGAGAACCAAACCTGGGTCCTCTGCAAGAGCAGCCAGTGCTCTTCATCCCTGAGCCATCTCTCCAGCCCCAACGATATTTGAATGGGAAATTTGTGCATCATCTGAGTGTACATGATATAGGAAAAGCTTTTAGAATGTATTAGTGGAAGTTATATTAAAGGGTTAAGTACAACAGATGTGTCAAATCAATATTTACTCTATTCAAGTTTAAACAATATTGTTTGCTTTATGAGTTTCTAATACAGAATATGACTTGGCAGAGTTTTGCCTAGAATGTAGTAGGCTTTGGATTCAAGACCGTGCATCCCACATACACACAAACAACTGAACATTCATATGAAAATGTAATGAAAATTGATTTTATGTATAGATTTATATTCTGATAATCTATTTGTTATGAAAAATATCAATGTATCTATATATTCTCTTTCTTTTAATGGATCTTTCCCTTTAACACTAAGGAATTATGTCAACTTGTGTTTAAGGGCAAAACCATAACAAGGTAGGTCACGATGTAGCAGTATTTCAGAAGCCTCTATAAATAATCTTCAGGAAAATTGCAGCTATTTTTCTATCGGATAAGTTATTGGGAGACTGATCAGTCAGTACATCCTGAGATTTTGTTAAGCAAAGCTTTCTGCTTCTATTCCTTAGAGCAAGAGATATTTTCAATATATTCAGAATGCTTTTTATCTTTTTGGACTGAATTTTTTACTATAGTAAGAACTTCTTGCCTCATCAAAAGCTTTAAGCATTGGGACTCTTCTCCATCTAAAAGTGACTCCAGGTGCTCAGAAATCAGGGTCATTGACATCTGACTTAAGATGGTTCACTCTGCTGGGCCTGTATTCCAGTGGTGAGCGCTTGCATAATAAGTGTGGTGTGTTGGGTTTCATCTCTAGCTCTGCAAAATAAAAAACAAACAAATAGAAAATGATGAAAAAAGCTTGCTTTCCTTACTGTGGAATTAAACAACTCATTAAACAAAGCTAGAGAAAGAGATCCATTTGCAAAAGTAGTCAGAACAGCCACCGACCTGCCAATTTTGTGTTTCTTTCATTCTTCTGTACTTATAATTCAGGCTGTCGCTTGGGAAATGCATTGTTGCTCATCACTAGCTTATCCTGAAAGTGAAATTCGTATCATGCTGGTGGGAGACCCATTTCCCTAATGGTGATTAAAACTGGGCAGAGGGCCCATTGTAATAAAAACAGTCTCAGAGACCTGTCACCAGCATCAGTCTGGGGAAGACAACATTGGAGGTTTCATTTCTTGAAAAATATACAATGTCCATATGATTAAATGCTATTCATTTTTTTCTCAACCACAGAGTGCACCTCCAGGCCTTAATTATGCCAGCTGTTCTCATAACGCATCACCTAAATATTGCTTTTGCATGTCGGCTGGCTTGACAGGACACCTTTAGAGTTCTGTTTATGACAATCCATCTTTCTTATCCTAAACTAAATGTCTTTTCTTCATTTGAGAAGAGTAAGTGCTTTGGAGGAGAAAATAAAAACAAAGAAATTTTCCTCTGTGCCATGTGAAGGGAGTCTCTCTTTCTTGTCTTAATTGAATTCAGTTACGCATTCAAAACTTCACCACAAAGCCGCCTGAGCTGTTTTTCTTTTTAAATGAGGCCAAGTCTTGCTGGCACTCGGGACGAAGGCCATACTGTCAGAGGGCAGTTTGCCAGCAGGTTTCACTGGCGATTCCAGAGTCCGACGAACGCTTCCCATCGCCTCTTCCGGAGTCTGCAGGGAAAGTGGTTTGCAGGCCCCAGAGCTGGCAATACACAACTGTTACTTTTGATTCTTTTCAGATGACTGAAGGTCAATGAAAATGACCCCTTCACTTTTCCATATATTGACACTTCGTAGGGGTCACTGTGTGATAAGTGTGCTATAAGCCATGCCACTGTGCTACTTCTTGTAAATAAGCTATTCCAAAACAAAGTCAGGTTTTTGTTTTTCTCAAAAGTACAACCAATATATAGAACTCGTGGTGGTTTGAATGAGAATGTCGCCCATAGGCTTCAAGTATTAGGACACTTTGTCCGCAGTTGGTGGCTGTTTTGAGACGTCTTAGAAGGTAGGGCAATGCTGGAGGAAACACTGTCCAGTTGGGCTCTGCTTCCTGTGCCTGCTTGAAGATCTTGATCTTCGCTTTCTGCTCCTGCTCCAACTCCAGCAGGCTGCCAGGCCTTCCTGCCCTGAAGGACTCTAATTCCTGGGGAACCATCAATGCAAATGAACTCTTCCTTTTATAAGGAAAAGGGACTAATAAGAACCCAATGTATCATATGGAAGTATTGTTCTGTTCTTAAAGAAAAAAATTAATTTAAATAAACAGTGACATGAGGGTTTTTTTTGTTGTTTATTTGTGTTTGATTTTCTTACTATTTATTGCTTGAGCCAGCAACACGTGAGGCTTAGTCTATGCCTTGAACCCCTTAAAAATGTCCATAATGGGAATGTATGGACCGAAAGAACCTGAGATTATTCTTTAACCAAAGCAAAGTAGATTTTAAAATGTCTATGGGGCTGGAGAGATGGCCTAGCGGTTGAGCGCTGACTGCTCTTGCAGAGGACCAGGGTTCAATCCCCAGCACCCACATGGCGGCTGAGAACCATCTTTAACTTCAGTTCCAGGGGAATCCGACACCTTCTTCTGACCTCCGTGGCATTGCACAACAGGGGTGCACAAACCTACATGCAGACAGTACATTCATACACATAAAAAAATTAAATTAAAAAAAATTTTTTAAGTCTATATAAGTCTTTCTTTAACTGTGTTTTCTTTTCTTTGCAACATCTCTCTCCCTCTCTTTCTGTACCTTCTAACTTCTCCCTCTTTCTCTTCTGACACATACATATACATTCACAGGAAAAAAATAAAAAACCTTTAAAAACATTTTCTTTTTTTTTATTTTTAAGGGATTCTACAATATAATGACACAGTTGTTTGCAGATAACATTGATGTTATTCAGTATGTCATACAATTAGATAATTGGTGCATTTTGCAAGTATCTATGTCCAAATTTTGAACAACCCAAGGTTCCCATAGTCCAATTGGAGAAGGTTGTATGCACAGGCATGTTGATCAGTTAGGAGTTCAGACTATATTCCTGTAGTCTCATGATTCACCCCTCTCTGCAGCCTTTACAATCTACCACGCCTCCTCTTCCGCAGTTTGTTCCCTGGGCTTTGGGAAAGGAGCACAAGTGTGTGAGAAGAAAACAGTTATTCTTACTCTACCACCTAAGAAGGTAGGGTTGAAGTTTTGTAGAGCCTGACTCAGATTAGTTAGATGTGTGTGAGAAGAAGAAAACAAAAACAAATCAGTACAGATCATGATAGTTGTGTCAGCATTACTGTAACCTGCATGGGATGGACAGTGATTTTAGCGGCATTAGCCAGTCCAGATTAAAATCCTGATCCTGCCCCTTGTGTGTGACCTCTAAGAAGTTACTCTCTGTGCTTAATATCCTTATCTTTCAAGTGGAGTGAACATAATATTGTTGATCTCACATTTATTAAAAGAACCGTGCAGGTTAATATATCAGAAAAGTGGTCAGCTTGAGCAACAATGAGTAGCTTATCGATTTTAAAGTCATATGTGTAAGCCTGTCAAGTTCTCAAAATGTATCTGTATATTGATGTACGATACCTTCCTCTAGAAGAGCATGCACAGTAAGAGATAACATACTTGTGACATAGGCCCCCAGCATGTCCCGGCTACTGATCTTCATTTCAGTGTCCACTTTCCAAGTGTAAGTAGGGCAGGCTTGTGTAAATAATTGACTTGGAGCTGACTTTACATTATTAATAAGCCTACTTGTAGTGGCTGTGATCTTCAACTCACTGTTAGGATCTGGAGCTTATGTTTTGTTGGTTATTTCCCATTACTTCTCCAAATTTAGTTATGAAAATGTATTAACTGGCATCCTGGGAAACTGTCTTTAGTGAGAAGGAATTTCTTGGACTTCACATCTTAACAGTAAGTGGAATAAAATTCAATACGTTTTATAGATTCTTCCATGGGAGATAACTTTTTAAATAAGTATCTAATTCACCTAGCCATAGAGTTTCATTGGCCTACCTTCATCTAAGCACTTGTATTTATCAAGAAGTAATTAATTAATTGATTTGGTCAATGATTTAAACGAATATGGATTTGTAGTCATCTAACACATGCTGAATTCACTTTTAAGTGACAAAACAGGTGATTTTTTTCCCTGTAGAGCTCCAATCAACATAAAACGTTTTCTATATTAAGGAAATGAATTGGATTCCAACTTAGAATTAATATAGTTCTATTTGAAATAGTTATACAAAAGACACATCTTCTGTGTTTCTAAGGCTTCATATTTAACTAAAGTGAACAAAAAAAGAAATTCTGTAGGTTGATGGAATGGGCATAGGAAGGTACCAAAAATATTACAGATAATTAATATAAAACTTCATAAATTTCTGGGAATTTATAGTAAATAGAGTAATTATACTTTAAGATGTAGCATTTTTCTTAATAAAGAACTATGTTGATACTGATGATATCAAAGGCTAGGCACTCAATATCGATACAAAGCTTAATATTTGAAGTTGAAAATGATATGATAGATTTGCTTTTGGCTTCCTTCCTCTTAGAGTAATACTGATTTCAGGGTCTTGGGAATCAATGGAATGATAGACGAATAACTAACGATTGAAGCAAAAAAAATGATAGGAACTTTCAGAGATGCAAAAATTAGATATGAGTCTGGCATGATGGTGGATGCCTAATCCCAGGCCTAAGGAGGCAGAGACAGGTAGATCTCTGGGAGATCAAGGCCAGCCTAGTCTGCATAGCCAAGTTCCAGGCTAGATGGGGCTATAGAAAGACCCTGTCTCAAAAAGAACAAAACAAAACAAGCAAACAAAGAAATTAGATGTATGACTTCTTTCTGGCTTGAGATAAAAAATAGCAGAAATTTGGACTACTGAAAATTATATTTTTTAGTATTCTCCATTTTATTTCAAAAATGGAAGAGCTCAGTGGGTAAAGATACTTTCCACCAAGCCTGAGAACCTGAGTTCAATTTCCAAAACGCATATGGCAGAAGGAGATGATTGACCGTACAAGTTTTTCTCTGCCCTCCATTTAGCTGCTATGGCACACACATACACACACCACACAACACACATACACACAGCATACAACACACATACACACACCACACAACATTAAATATTTAAAAATTAAAAAAACAAAAAGCCAAATAAAACTTCAGATTGTTAATGAAAAATTTAAATGACTTGATACATTTTGTCTTCTCTCAGCCTTAGTAGGTATAGAAATTCTTTCAAAAAAAACTTCTTTCAAATTATGCATCAAAATAAAATTGAGTCATGAATAGAAGCCCAAATGCATTTGTACAAATGATCCCATTGATAAATGTATTACTGTTTCCGTTTTTGTATTTATCTTGAGTCAATCATATCAATTTGTTTAAAAGTTGTGACTAAATTTGCATTTGACAATTTCCACTATTTTCCTTGCCATCTCTTATCTGTCTTTACCTCATAATGGGCATCATGAAAAAACAACAAACTTTTAGTGACTTGTGCATATATACCCAGTAGACAATCACTGTGCTGTGGAGGGAAAGCCTGGTAATGTTCTGACAAAGATGAATCTGTTGCTTAGAGGAAGGGCAGAGCAATGTTGGGATGCGCTCACATTCCATGCTGGCTTTATAAGCTGGAATCTCTTTTACTCCATTTGGAAGAAAGCTACTAGACCCTTGCTTACCTGAGTAATAGTAGTACTCCTTGAAGGAGCAGAGTGCTGTATGTGCTCTGTATTTCAGAAAGCAAATACATCCAACATTGCACACTTTCTACATAAAGAATGCCTCTGTGTGTGTGTGTGTGTGTGTGTGTGTGTGTGTGTGTGAATGTGTTGGTAACTTAGTTGTGTTTCTTAATATATATATATGTATATATATATATGTGTGTGTGTGTGTGTGTGTGTGTCACATGTAGTAAAAATCAATACTTAGTGAAATAGTTATTCACCAGAAAATTCGATGTCAGCATTGCTGACTATAGTGTTTGTGGCCTTTTAGCCTATCAGAGTCAATCTTACTAAAAACTGTGACAACCCTTTCCTACATGGCAGAATATGTTCATGGATTGTCGTCTATAAGAAGTCAGCAAATTTTGCATGAGATAGAATGAAGAACTGAGCCCTCATTATGTGTCAAGCTGTCTCTTATGGTTTTACTCTACATTATCACTTAATATTCAAATATCTCAAGGAAATAGATGTTGATATAGCCATTCTGAAGATTAAAAAACCTAAGACCCAGATATATTTCAGTACTAGGTGGTAAGGAAAAATCTTACAACTAAAACACATGGCCTGGAAGGAATCTTTTCATTTATAACCACTACCTTAAATATTTGTTTGTATGTCATTAAAATACTTGTAGTAAATCATTTGAATACTGATAGGTCACATGATGGTAGTCTACCGTAATGAATTAGCTATGTTTTCCCAAACTATAACCACTTATCCAATAAGGAGAATGTGGACTTGAGGATCCTTCCTTCAGAATTTGTAGATAAAAATATGTTAATGAAGCAATACACTGAGAAAAAATAACAAATGTCCTTGCAGCTCTGTTAATAGTAGATTATTGATATGACTTTAGTAACTATAAACACAATCTGAAATTCTGTCTCTAGAATATTTTTTGTAATGTAAGCATTTTTTACTCTTATTATGGGGAAATAAATTATATAAATTTTATTTCTTTATCTACAAAAGTTATAGTTTTGTTTATATTTTTATAATTGTATGTAATTCATGTTTATTACATTATAGAAAAATTAGATTAGTCTAAAATAATAGAAAAATCCAATCACTGAAAAGTGTGTCCTGTTTTAATATTTATTTCACTATAGTTATTGGTACTAATCTTTAATGACACATTTGCTTTTGTTGAAAAAATGGTATCCTGTGACGTCAATGTTATCTGAAAACAACTGTGCTATTATATTGTAGAATCCCTTAAAAAAATAAACAAATAAAAGGGGAAAAAATAGTATCTAGCATTTGGGAGGCAGAGGCAGGCGGATCTTTGTGAGTTCAAGTCCAGCCTGGTCTACAGAGCAAGTTCCAGGACAGCTGAGGCTACAGGGAGACCCTGTCTCAAAAAGACCAAAAAAAGAAAAAGAATAAATGGTATCCTTAAAATTATCTATTGCATTTTGTTGTTACAATCTACCTATTATGATTTCAGTTTACATACAAGAAAAATACACTTAGAAATTGAAAGCAAAAGTGTCACGATTTGCTGTTCAGTTTGGCCGACAGCAATACCAGAGTTGTGGCAATCTTTCAAAAATTGTCCAAGACATGGCATGGTGTTTTGTCCAAAGAAAACACTCACCATTTGCTTTCATCCATCCTTTCATCATGGTGAAGATAAAATGGAATGCATGGAGCCTGGAGGGGGGCGACAGCTGGGAGAGATTTTCTTAGAGGCCTACCTAGAGCCTTCTAGAAGATTGATTATATTCCATCCTCTGCCCAGTCCCTTCATTAATTTACCTAAGTAATCATCCCTGGGGAGAGCAGGGTAAGACTGCATTGTGTTCCGGGCTAAGGAAAAGATGCAACATTCCTCTAATATCCTGGAGTTTGAGTTTGTATTTTTAATATGTAATAATGGTAACACTGCTTACCTCCTTTGCTTTTCCTAAAGATAAAAAAGAAAAATACCTTGGGAAAAATGACTCTTAACTTTTGTAGGAACTGTTTGTATTGACTGTTGCAGAAATTTGACTCCTCTTTCATTCAGTAGAAAGACATAAGGCTTCCTTGTTCAAGCAGTGAGTATTTAGTGACAGTGTCTGTGGTCAGTGGATTTGTAGTATACTGCCAGAAAGTCAAAGGTAACTCCTTTTGGAGGGGTGTGTGTGTGTGTGTGTGTGTGTGTGTGTGTGTGTGTGTGTGTGTGTGTTTACATGTACACAAATGGATGTGGAGGCTGTAGGACAACCTCAAGTTTCATTCCTTAGGCACCATCTACCTTTTCTTTAAGACATGGTCTCTCACTTGCTGTGAGCAGCTGACCAGCAAGCCCCAAAGATCTGCTTGTCTTCACCTCTCCAGTGCTGGGATTAGAAGTAGGTACCACAACACCCAGATTTTTTTTTTTTGGTCTTTTTGAGACAGGGTCTCCCTGTAGCCCCGGCTGTCCTGGAACTCACTATGTAGACCGGGCTGGCCTTGAACTCACAAAGATCCGCCTGCCTCTGCCTCCCAAGTGCTAGGATTAAAGGCATGTGCCACCATGCCCAGCCCAACACCCAGATTTTTAAAATATGGATTTGGAGATTAAATTCAAGTCCTCTTTTGTTTGTGAGGCAAGCCCATTACTGACTGAATTATTGTCTCAGCTCCAAAGACAGGTCCTTAATGCATCATTAATACTCCATCTTTCTTCACAAATTTGCTTTGGTATAAATTGCTGGGAGTAAGCAAATATTCATTTTGTGCATTTTATCTGACCTTAAAAAAACCAATTCGGTCTTTTTATTTGATTTGCGATCGAATAAGAAGCCTTCTCAAAAGATCTGAACATTCTTTGTCAGCTAATAACAAGCAAACAAATCTTACTAAGAAAGTGAAACCACAGAACGCCAGCATATGGAAATTCAATGATAGCCGTGCAGTGTAAGTGCAGTGTGACTTACACACAGAAGTTGGTTCCTGGGCTGCTTATTACAGAAAGGCCACACTGTTCACTTTCTTCCACTGCTGTGTAGTTTAGTAGTTGTCTCTTGTGGCACTGGGTCTGTCAAGTGCTGAGCTCGCCTAGAAGTGACAGGGTGACTTGCTCTCTGTGCTCACTGAGCTGTGCTCATGAGCCCTGTAGAGCAGTGTTTTGCTGTTGCTTGACTGCTGTCAAAGCTTATTTCCTTCTCTGTGAACTGGTTTAAGGATTATATCTGTACCAGCAGGAAGCTAATTATGATAGATGGTAAATAATTTTGTGCTCGGCCCAAACAAGAAGCAACAATCAGTTCATTATGGACAGAATATAAGATTTACTTTCTATGACCATTTTTATAATCAAAAGTTTGGAAATAAAACACATATTATTTGGAAACATTTCATTGGAGGAAATATCAAAACTCAGGCCATGTATTTTCCTTGGCATTAGTGTTATTTTCTTCCTTGCATGCCAAGTGAATAACCGAGGATGTAGAGTGTTATTAAAAATGATGGGCACAGCCAGTCTAAGTTGAAACATGTAGCTGAGCTTATGGAATTAAGATACACAAGTAAGAAACCTTGAAGTACTTCATATGTTAGTTAAGACCAAAGTGCTGGATCCCATAAGACAGCCGTACAGCACCCTCTGAAATACTCCTTCTGGGTGTACCTTCAGTATTCACACGAATCTGTTATGTTTGCACTTTGTAATTCAACACCCAAATGATTGATGATTCGGGCTGGATAGTCACAGGGCAGACATCTACTGTTAGAAATCTTCCTCTCTGAAGGCAACAGCTGAAGGCTTAGCTTTTTGGTTGTGATAGATACCATGGCGCTATCTATTTCTTTCTTGCTGCCCTCTACCATGAATTCTCTAGTTTTTTATGTATTTCCTTCATCCTCCTCATCATTATATAGTTTATGGGGACTTCTGTTCTGTTTGTTTGTTTGCTTTGACAGGATTGCATGTAGCCTAGTCTAGCATCAAATTTCTATATATCTGATTGCAATCGTGTGCCACCATCCTGGGTTTACGTGGTAAAGTGGGGTAGAACCCAGTGCCTTGTGTGTGTTTGGCTCTTTCTGAATTTGTGTTCCACTGTAAGAGTAAAAACTCCAGGGGCTGGAGAGATGGCCTAGTGGTTAAGAGCACTGACTATTCTTGCAGAGGACCCGGGTTCGATCCCCAGCACCCACATGGTGGCTGAAAACCGTCTTTAACTCCAGTTCCAGGGGAATCCAACACCCTCTTCTGACCCTCCGCGGCATTGCACGACATGGGTGCACAAACCTACATGTAGACAGTACATTCATACACATACAAAAATAAATAAAATTAAAAAAAAATAAAAGAGTAAAGACTCCAAAAGGATAGAAGATTGCTGATAACTTACTGAGTATGACTGCATCTCGGTGATGGGAACTTGCCTAGCCAGAAATGAAACAGGGATTCAAAACACATTAGTTTAAAAAGTGGGTAGATTGAGACGGCCCTTTCCTCTTCATGGTCAAGTGGAGAGCAAGCCCTTTTGCTGCTTCCTATGGACTTTGCTGCTACAAAGGATGACCTCTATCTGAAGTTAGGCAGACCCTGAGATCTTGGATTGTGTCAGTGGCTGTCAACTTATTAGGATAAAGTAAACAGGCCTGAAGCTAGCACATCTCTGTACCAGGAAGACAGCATTAACTGGGTATGTTGCCAGATACCCATACTGTAGTCTGAGCCAGAGGATAACTTGAACTTGAGTTGCTTAACATTAATTTTGTCTTGTACCTAGTTTTATATTAAAAAAAATCCCCAATAATTTATTTTAAGCAGAAAAAAAGGTGGTGGTGCATATCTGTAATCCCCTATTACAAGCAGAACAAAAGAATGGAAAACAAAACATCCCCACAGAGTGAATAACTGACTCCTGAGTGTATACAGGTTGCTTAGGAAATCATCCTGACAGTAATGAAGATATGCCTTGGTTCACAACCAGGCCCAAAACATTATATTTAACTGTTCAGAACTATGTTAATTATGCCAAGGATTAAATAAACTAGATTGGATATTTAATCATCATTTATAACATTTTACTCATAATTTTAAATGCACGATTGAAAAACTTATAAGTATATTGCTGCCTATGAGTGAGTGACATAGGAAAAGTATAAAGTTAAATCTGTTTCAATTACACTATCACCTTTTATTGTCTGAGCTATTTCAGGGGGAAATTAAAGGATTAGCCACCCCACATTTCTGCTTTCAGACTCATACAAAATCCTAACTTTTAACTTGCTGCAGCTGTTTGTTCAAATGTGGGATTTTCCACTGTAATGTGTAGATTTTGTTGGCATTGCCACTACCCATTTTTTGGTCCCACATATACAATGTGATATAATAAATATTAAAATGGGTGAAAATACTCTTTAAATAGCCCTGAAAAAGAATCTTTTTATGCCCTTTGGAGGGATTTACAAACATTTTTATTGAACTACCATGAAACTGAGTTTAAAAAGAAACATTGGTAGGCATTAGATACACCTTGATTTACCCCAGAGAATGTTTCTGATTCAGATACCTGAGTTGTGATGTGTAGAATGCTAGAGTTGACTTGTTAGAACCCTACAAGAGTTTTCAAGCTATTAAAGCTATGGGGAAAAGATTTGCTGTATTGCTAAGATTGATTACGGTTGTAGACACCATTGAAATTCAAGTTTTAGTCACATAAAAAAATTATGTTTTAGTAGGCCTATGGTTTCCAAATGGGAAATTATCTAGTAGCAATAAAATCATCTTTAAAAGCATCCTGATGTTAGACACAGAAATAAGTTTATTGCCTGCTGAGGTGTTTGTCACATGTGTTCCACATTTTTATACAACTCAGTTGTAAACTCAAGAATTGATTAAAGGCACTCCATTAAATAGTTCCAAGAAATAGTAATCCTCTCACTTTACTATAAAACCATTTTGAAGAAAACCTTAGATTTGAGAAAATGACTAGAGTTTTATTCTGCTAAAAAATTAGGTTATTGCCAGGCATGGTGGCGCACGCCTTTAATCCTAGCACTCAGGAGGCAGAGGTAGGCGGATCTCTGTGAGTTCAAGGCCAGTCTGGTCTACAGAGTGAGCTGTAGGCCAGCTGGAACTAAAGGGAGACCCTGTCTCAAGAAAAAATACCAAAAAAACAGGTTATTGGCTTTTATGGATTCATCACTTAACTATATTTCTTCATACAAATAACACAGTGTCACCCAGATATATTTTAATTCTCAAAGCATCTTCCCTATTGCTGACTTGCATGATAGGCCCTGAGTAAGATAACTTCTTTAACCATTTAGATGATGAATTAACATTGTTAAATTTAAATTAAAAACAAAGAAAAGCAAAAGCACCATGAAAATATATAAGGTCATTTGGACATAGATCTTTGACCTAATGTCAACAAAATGTTTCCTTGAAAAGTAAAGATTGGCTGCGGCTGCAGCTCCACTGGGGGAGGACTGGCCTAGTGTGCATAAAGCTGGCTTCAGTCCCTAGCACCACATAAACTGGGTATGGATATGCATATCTGTAATCAAGCACCCTGGATGTTATGGCAGGAGGATCAGATGGTCAAGGTGATCCTCAGCTACATAGAAAGTTCTAGGCCAGCTTGGGACTACATGAGACATTTCTATAAAATAGTAAATAAATAAGAAAGAAGAAGAAAGAAAGAAAGAAAGAAAGAAAGAAAGAAAGAAAGAAAGAAAGAAAGAAAGAAAGAAAGAAAGATCTTTCAAAATTTTTCTCTCATAAAAATCCTTGGAGGGTCTTAACATTGCAAAATTCACCTTTTCTTGGAAGTTCTGCACTTACTTGCCCTTATTGTTTCTGCTTGAATTTGAATATGCCCAAATCCTTAGAGAATCATACAGTTAGGGAAGTTTATCCATGTCCTAAGTGTGTGTATGTGTGTGTGTGTATGTGTATATATATATATACACATATATATATATATGTGTGTGTGTGTGTATGTATGTATGCATATTCCATGAATATACATATGTATTATACTTTACATGTATTTATAAATGCATTGGATAGATCCTCATATTTATGCATGTTTTTCCCCTTATCTATGATGTTTATTATGTCTTTTATTTGATAAAGGACATTGGTGTGCTGGGACTAGGGAGATAGCATTGTCAGCAAAGTACTTTCCACTCAAACAGTAAGAAATGAGTTCAGTCCCTAAAATTCACATTAAAATGTTGGGTGTGGTAGCAATCTTCATCTTGGGCAAGTAGGGGCCAGAGCTCCTGGGGCTCACTGGCCAACCTCATAGCCTATTTAACAATCCCCAGGCCAATAGTTTTTTTGAGACCCCATCTCAAAAAAACAAGGTGGACAGTACCCAAAATAACAGCATCTGAGGTTAACCTTTTATGGCCACATGCATGTGTGCTTGTGAGTTACCTGCACTCACATGTTCTCACACCCACACAAATATGTAGGCACACGCATGCACACAAAGACATTTATGTAATATTAGTTAGGAGTCTGCATGTTTCTTTTTCACAGGCACCAGAAATTTAACATTCATAAATTTTAAACATTTTATTCCTCTGGGGAATGCTAGTAGTATCAGCCATATCTGATCTGTGAGAAATAAATCAATAATGCTTATGGCATGCATTGTAATATTCAGGTTATTTGAAGCATTCTTGTTCCTTTACTATTATTTTTGTTGTATTAGAAATAACATTCTAGTTTTCATGAAAACCCTTACATGATTTAAGTATTCAAAGTTCTTCACTGCCCCCCCCATGTTTTGACAGTAGATGGGTGAATTAGGTCCAATTTCCCAGCATGTAATAGTTCTTCTCAAACTTTATCTTCCATTTCCAGACTTTGTTATGGCAGCTACAGCAAACATGTCAGGGTACAGAACATTCCATTAAGAGAGAAACCTGGAGCCTAGCTTCCTACAATTTTGTTCTATTTGACAAATAGTGTCTAGAGGTGAAGTTCCTTGGAGTGGCCATGACTCAGCCTCTTTCTCCAGGGAGTGACTCATTCTACATTTATAGATCCTGTCTTTTTGTCATATACGCCACTAAGTGCCTGGGATACAGACATGAATTTGCTGGGTCACTGACCTAGAACAGCCTACAGACTAGACCGTCTGGCTATGGCATTAATTAGGAACTATCTGGCCTACAGACCACAAGTACTCTGTGAATGTTATGCCTACTTGTCAAGGCAAAGTGTGATTAAATATACAATAATGTGGGCTGGCTAAATAGACAGCTAGATTCAATGATGTACACTTTTTTAAATTTTATATTGATATAGCCTAGCCTACTTTAACCCATATTATCTTCTTTTAATATTAAGTAGAATTTACTCTCTTGCTTGCCACATAAAATCATATACCCTTTATGAAAAAGTCACTTATATAATGGCTATCTTTCCTTTATGAATCTTCCAGAAACTCAAGCCTTTATGTCTAATAAAACCATGATGCTTTAGTCCTACCTAACAACATAATCATCCCTCAGCCTTCCATCCCCAGCATGCCACTGCTTCCCTGGGTGTTGGTCTCAAACTCCCAGAATTCTCTTGGCTTTTTTTTTTCTGTCTCATGCTTTTCCTATATCATTCTTCACATATTTTAGGTTAGACATATTTTGTCAAGGACTGAGTTGTGGTCCTCCCCTAATTCATATGTTGGAATACTAACTCTCAGCTTCACTGTATTTAGGAAAAGAGCTTTTAGGAAAGGATTAGAGTTAAGTGAGTTCAGGAGGTAAGGTCCAAATTTAGTGGGATCTGTGAAGAGGAAGAAAGAAGGCCATCTCCTCCCCCTTCTTGCATACCCATTCAGAATGTAAGAACACAGACAGACATCTTCGATTATAAGCTAAAAAAGAACTTGTAGCCCACCTAATGGCACCTTACCTTATGCTTCCAGCCTCTGGAACTGTGAAAAGTAAACTTGTGTTGTTCAAGCCCTGCATATATTATTAACACATACCAAGGTGGCTCACACATATACTTATGCAATAGCTGATTTATATTTACATATTTCTGCTTTATACTGATACTGAATCTACCAGAATTCACATTTCATTACTGTTCACTTGGATATCTACAGACAGTCACTCAAATGAACAATCCCCCTTTAATTCCTTCTACCTCTGATCCACCCTACAGTGTTTGTGGATTAAGTTTCCTAATTATGCCATTTTCAAATTTTAAAACCTTCAGTGGTTCACTTTAGCTTACAAAATTAAATATTTAATTATCTAGGTTCCTCAGGTTAAGGGTTAGTCATTGTTCACGTAGATTCAACTGGCTTTTTACCCAGCTATTCTCTTTTTTTATTAGATTTTTTTGTATTTAATTTATTTTGGCCAACATATACAAATATAAAGTTGTACATATTTATAGGGTCACATGATGTTTCATGCATATATACATTGTTTAAATCAAAACTGCTGAACATGTCTAGGTCATTAAACATGTATAATTTCTTTGTAGTTAAAAATTCCACAGTTCTGAACAAAATTACACAGTTCTTTCTTTGAGGCTTTTGAAATGCATGCAATATCAGATCTATATTTATCCTACTGTAAAATCATACACCAAAGCATCATGCTGTATGTAACCAATTTAATATTCATTGATCAGTTTCATCCACACATCTCTTCTTTTTTTTATTATGTTCAGGAATTCAGATTTTTTCTTTTAATTTTATATTACTCTAAAATATGAATATATACCTTCTACCATGTACATTAATTACCATGCCTGAAAGTAGGTGGTAAGTTAATTCTAGGGCTCATTATGATATCCACATTATAACATCACAGTTGCTTTCAGATAAAAAGAAATATAACAATAACATTGCTAATCTTTTCTTTCAATTGGGGGATTTGGTACCTGTAAACACAAATGATGTTTTTGGGGGGGACTGTGTTACTTCACTTAGCATAATGGCTTCAAGTTCCATCCATTTACCTGCACATCTCATGATGTCATCTTTCTTTAGCACTGCATAGAACTCCATTGTGTAGATGTAGAAGAACAAAATTAAACCCCTACCTCTCACCCTCTACAAAAATCAATTCCAAGTGGATCAAAGATCTCAATGTGAAACCTGAAACCCTGAGGTGATAGAAGAAAAAGTTGGCAACAACCTACAAGACATAGGTGTAGGAAAAGACTTTCTAAATCAGCTATTTTCATTACATTTTATTCTAGTCAGATTGAGGTGTACTTCTAAATGTTGTCTGAGCTTTTTCCCTCCCTCTCTCTCTCCCTCCCTTCTTCCCCCTCTCCCTTCTTTTCTTTCTCCCTCCCTTCCTCCCTCTCTCTCTTCTACTCTCCTTCCTTTCCATTTCTTTATTTTGGTTTTCTGAGAGACATTCCTGCTATGCAACCTAGGCTAGCTTCACATTGGCAATCTCCAGACTCTAGTTCCTCTGTGAATCTTTCTCTACATAACAGGATCTCTTCCCCATATCCCCTTCTTTGATCTCTCCTGGCTTTCACAATATTTCTTTGTGACAATAGGCATATTCTACTATGCCTCACAGTATTTTAATGCTGAACACGGTTTGTTTTTTAAATTACTCCATAACATTTTTTTAAAAATGAGTTACAAGGCTCTGGGGGGCAGGGGACAGGAGTTGGTCGCCCAGTGGACAAGCGCAAGTACAACTCTTGTAAAGAATCGGATTTTGTTTCCCAGCACTCACATCAAGGGGCTCACAACTGCCTGTGAAAGCAAGATAGAATAACTGTCTGTACTCCAGAGGATCCAAGGCCAGATCCTCTGAGGACATTTACACTTGGGTGTATATATACCCCCCCATGCAAACTCATATATATGTAATTTAAAATAATAAAATATAGCTACAACTCTAATCACATTTATTTATCTTTTTAATTTTTTTTGGTCTTTTTGAGACAGGGTCTCCCTTTAGTCCCAGCTGGCCTGGAGTTCACTATGTAGACCAGGCTGGCCTTGAACTCACAGAGATCTACCTGCCTCTGCTTCCATGCCTTTAATCCTAGCACGTGGAAGGCAGAGGCAAGTGGATGTTTGTGAGTTCAAGTCCAGCCTGGTCTACAAAGTAAGTTCCAGGCCAGCTGGAGCTACAGGGAGACCCTGTCTCAAAAATACTAAACAATAATAATAATAATAATAATAATCTTTAAAATAATATAAAAGTTATAAATAAATAAAAAGAACTCCAATTTTTTAAATAAAAATTTTAATAATTTATAGTTTCAATATTTCCAGTTTGTTTCAGTAAACTACAACTCAGATATTAACTTTACCTAAGCACTAAATTTCTATAAATAGAAACTCCAGTGTAGCTTTTAAGCACAGGAAAAAAGCAGGGAAAGTGGCTTTCAGCAGACAATTGACCTTCCTGATATTTATTTCTTGTGAGGTCTGAACAGGCACATATCTATTTCATATATGGTTAATATATTATCTCTCCATCACAATATGGCTTAATGTCGGTTTGAAATTATTTCTCCTTGGTTAAAAAGATAGCAACTAACTCTCCTCAGGATTATTTTCTTCATTTCTCTTCTCTGTTCAGAAAGAAGAAACAGAGGGCAGAGAGTACAAAGAAACGATGATTTTTAGTATGTTGATGCATTAAGCTTCCTGAAAGCAGATGCTGAGTCCCATTGTAAAGAATTTTTTTTTTGAGTTATGCTCAGGGCATTGTTCAGCAAAGTACTACACTAAAGTCCTGACCTATGTGTTTGAAATGGCAGATGTTCCCTATGAGCCTTAGGGCAACATAAATCTTCCCTATTTTGTGCCAATTTGCCCAGTAACTGGGTGCCTTTTTTTAAAAAGTTCCATGGAGCTTAGAGAGAAGCTGTAAATGGAAGTGTTCCCCTTAAGTACATATGAACCAACAAAAGGCACAGGGCAGCTTGAGTTCTCTTTCCAGTGCAGAAAAGAACAACTCTTCCTGCTTATTAGTATGTTTCCCCAAATACTTCAAAATAAAATTTATATACATTGAAGGCTATGTAATGATATATTTGTAATTTTATAATACTATATACATAGTAAGATGATTACTACAGTGAGACACATTAGCATTCCCACTTCTTCATAGAGAGATGTTTTTGTTATTTCGAAATGTGTTTCCTTATTTTTATGAAGGCATTTGGAATCTACTATTGCAGTAAATTTCCTATATACCTTGGGAATTAATGGTAGTCACTCTACTGTACATTGGGCCTCTAAGGTTCTTAAGTGTGTATAACTGTGACTTTGATAACTTACTACAGAGTTGTGTCCCAGTTAGGTACTTCCCCATACTCTGTGAATCATACTGAATATTCTCCTCCTCCTTACTTCTCATTCCACACTGATTTTAATGCAGTATTGCCATTCATATCCAAGTGTTGTCATAAACACACCTCTGTCCAAGCTATGATGTCGTTGACAGTGTCTAATGGATATTGCAGTCTTTTGTGTTGAAAATACATTCCTTGTCTCTTGTGGGCTTATTATACCATGGGAAAATGTGGTACAGTGGAGAACTCTTGGCTTTACTCAAATATAGAAGATTTGTAAAAAAGTAAAATAATGTCATGTGTCTGATATGGAGGTAGACACACTAAAGGTATTACTCTTCAGTCTCCAATAACACCCAATATTCTTTTCTAAAAGAATCTTAATAGGGTAGGAGACAGTGAAGGAACTAGAGGGGAAGAAATGGGGTAGATTTTGTCAAACCAGATTATATGCATGTAAAAAATTCCCAAACAGTTAAAAAAAAAACAAACAGCTTTATCATGTCCTTTTATTTTTCTATGAAGAAATTCATTTTTCTTTATACCCTAGAAGTAAATACCAACCAACAATCTCATATTCGGTCACTTACTAGTATTTCCTTTATATTATTATATGTTATTCACTAAAAAATGATTGTTTTATGTTAACTTAGCCTAAAAATAATGATGACATTTTCTTGACATGTAGAACGTATGATTTCCAATCTGTTAACTCAGACATATTGCTCGAAGGTAACTGGTTTTTGGACTGGATACTTTGCTATAGATTCTTCCTGCAACCATCCAGGAATTTCATTCTTTTTCAGTCTACAGTTGTTTTCTTTGCTGTCTGTTGAAATGGCAGGCTGCTTTCACCACAGACTTTAAAAGAATTGGTTTGCCCTTGACTCCCCTTTATTCCTTTCTTCTGACAGTGTGCTTTTCCACGGTTTTACTTCTCAGCATATTTTAATGGCTAGCCTAAGGCACAGGGGACCAATGAGAAGATTGATAAATTGCCAATGAAATTGCCTTCTTTGACCTTAACTACCTTTAGATTGATTGATGATCCTGGTCTAAAGATCTTCAAGCTCTCTGTGGGTATTAAATCAGATTAAAAATCTGTCTTAGTCAGTTTGGGCTGTTATAACAAACATACATAGACAGGGTGGCTTATAAACAATAGGAATTTATTTCCCAAGCTCTGGATCCTGGAAGGGCCAAAGTCATCAATTCAGTCTCTGATGAGGGCCTGCTTCCTGCAGAAGGTTGTCCTTACATGGAAGAGAAGGTTCTGAATAAAAACTGGGATGGGGATAGTGTGCATAAGCACACTATCCCCATCCCAGTTTTTATATTTCTGAGTTTCTCCCTTATAATAAGCATGTAGTTACTTCCCAGACCATCACATTAGGAATTAGACTCTCAGCATGTGAATTATGTGGGGTAAGTGGACAGGGTAAGTCAGGGTCCAAGTGAATCATTTTTCAAGCATATATTCTAAAACATCTATGTTTTGCTTATATTATATATACCACCATTTATCCTGAAAGATGTTTATTAATTTGCTTATATTATATATACTACCATTTATCCTGAAAGATGTTTAACAAAATGATTAATAAACATCTTTCAGGATAAATGGTGTTATATATAATATAAGCAAAACGTAGATGTTTTAGAATATATGCTTGAAAAATCTGTAAGTACATAAAATACTGAAAATAAAAATAGGACCTAATTTTGACATTTATTTTATGTTTAAAATGAAATCAAAAGCTAATTTGAAGTTTAAAATGTTATTAGTACATAAGCTTAATATGTTGTAAAGGGAACTATTTTAGCCTGTATACTTTAGGGCCCGACTCACTTACTGTGGGCTTTGCTTACCGTCTTTGAAACAAAGGTTGAGTTATTCAACTGATTAAATTTCCCGGTGGGTTTTCTCTCTTTTTCAGATTTTATTGATCTGATCCGACCTATATTGTGACTGCTGGCTGGAATTAAGGTCAGTGCTGTGTTTCCATTGATTATGAACAAACTGAAATAGAGGGCAAGCTTTTGGGGTCTTTAGCTTCCTGGGTCAAGATATTCTGACAAAATGTAGGAATTGAGTACATGCTGGATGTGTTATAGACTTATAGACTTGCACACAAACAAACCTGGTTCTTACAAGTGTGTGTTTTCACAGTGGAATTTTTTTTTGTTATTGACTACTTCATTTCTTTCATCTTAATAGCTGAGTTTTTTTGTTTTTTTGTTTTTGTTTTTGTTTTTTTTTTTTTTTTGTCTTTTTGAGACAGGATCTCCCTGTAGCCCCAGCAAAAGGACTCCATTTTAATTCATGACAGGAATTAAAGGAAGACTGCTAACTTAAAATAATGGTTTGCTTTTTAAATTTATGGGAAAATATCTGATTCTACAGTGTGGTCCCCACAGAGAATGCTTTACCTAAGGAAAAAAATAGTAGAAAATGCATTTGCAAATTATGAATTTTAATTAACTAGCATGAGGTTTAGATGTCATCTCTTTTGTTCTGCTTTCTCATTAGTAGGCTTTTATGGGAGACTCAAAACCAGCTTCAATGAGTTGGGAGTAACAACAGAGCCTTAGAGGACCTTCACACCAACAGGCTTGGGAATCCATTTAGCCCCTCTATTTTCTTCTCTAGAACATGATCTTAGAATTAAAAATAAAATCATAAACAGACCCTGAAAGCAATGAGGGCTTTTATTGCTCATAAGAGCAAAATGCCAGGTGTTACTATACCTTTTACATAGACTTTTCATTAATGAGTAACTTAGAGGAAAATATTAGGTTTTTGTTCAAGCTTATACGAATCATCAATTTTCCCTTTAAACTCTCCCGTATTTAACTTTTCAAAATACAGTATAAGTCTTATAGTAGGCACACAGGAAATATGTACTTTTCTGGCCACGATTCTGATCTTACTGTACTATCTCTGTAACACACACACACACACACACACACACACACACACACACACACACAGAGGCATGAACAAGACTCAGATGAAAGGCTAAAATTATTTCTATTTCTCAAGCATTAATTGTACTTTCCTGTCCTTTAATCTTCATGAAATTAAAATAATAGAACATGTTGGACTTATGCCTATTGGTAATTGGCCATTTAATAAAGAAAAAAGGAGGGTTAAATGTTTGCCTGGGGTGACTTAAAGTCTATGAAGAAATTATGTTACTTTATGTGTGATATAGTTTTGGGTTGAATTTTTCTGGAAATGTTTAACCTAGCCTGGCTTCCTTTTTATTCACTTCTTAGTATATTCTGAGTAAACTTGTCTGTATTTAAATATGCTATTTCTTTTTCATTATTATTTGAATTTATCTTGACTATTTAATACCTGTATATAATGCATACTGATTAGTCTAATTTTCCATGTGCTTATAACTCCTTCCCCATCTCTGTCTACTGCGTCCCCAAATCTTTTTCTCATATTCCTGCCTATTTTGCTTTGTGACCCTCTGAGTTTATCCAGGAGTGTTGTATGGCCATGGGTATAGAGTTATCTTTTGGAGCCTGTTGGGCTCAGCAGTGGGTGCACAAATGAGGACAATCTCTCTCTCTCTCTCTCTCTCTCTCTCTCTCTCTCTCTCTCTCTCCCTCTCTCAAAATCTAGCAGTAAACAATGGTTGTTGAGTAAGGGGTAGAGTAACCTAAGCCCTTCGCCTATCCATGAGTGGTTGTTGTCCATGTTCAACAATCTTGCGCCTGCCCTGTGTAACTGCAGCTGCTGAGTTTGTGACTGCAGTGCTTGTGTTTGCCTAGAGGATGGCCTTTCGCCCTCCTTCTTCCTGTCTTCTGGCTCTCACATGCTTCCAGCTGCCACTTCCAAAATGTTCCCTGAGCCTTAGAGGGGATGGTAGAAATATCTTGTTTAGGGTTAGACATTGTCCATCACTGATTCCCAGCTTCTTTGGCAGCCATGATTCTGCATTCACAACCATGCACTGCAAAGAGAGGTTTTTCTGATTAAGGCTGAAAGTAGCTTTTGTCTGTGGGCACAAACATGGATGTTTAGAAGGCAGTTTGATAACATATCAGTTTGGTTAAACAACAGTAGAAAATTCCCTCCTTGGGCTTATGACATCCCCCTCCCAAGGCATGGGTTGTTGAGTGGGCCTAAAGTATCAAACATAGATTCTCTCCTGAGGAGTAGGCCTCTGTTCTAGTTACTCTGTTGTGGTGACCAAAACCAATTTGGGGAGGAAAGGGCTTATTTGGCTTACAGCTGACAGTCCATCATCAAGGGAAACCAAGACAGAATCTCAGGGGCAGGACCCTGGAGCACAGACAATGGAGGTCTACTATTACTGGCTTGGTCCCCTGACTCATGCTCAGACTGCTTCTTATATAACACAGGACCACCTGCCCAGAGGTAGCACCATCCACACTGCACTGACCCCTCCCACATCACTCAAAAATCAAGAAAATGCCCCACAGATATGGCCACAGGCCAGTCCACTGGAGGAAACTCCTCAGCTGAGGTTCCTTCCACCCAGTTGTGTCAACTTGACAACTGAAGCTATTCAGCACAGCCTCAAATCCAATCAGTGTAATCTGTTGCCCCCCCAACAGTTGTGCCACCATTGCACAGGTAGGCACATCTTGCTTAGCAAGTTAGTTTTGTCATTTGCAGGACTCACAGCTGAGTAAGATCAATGATGATTTTTCATTCCCAGCTGCCTGCATTGCACTTTGTAATTTTGGAAAATTAGTCAACAGAGAAGTCTCCAGTTTAGTTCTAGCTTGCTTCCTCTGTATCTTGCAACTGAGGTGTGTGGTACTTTAGATAGTAGGGTCTTATCCTCTAGTACTGGTGGGCAGCTGAGAGGACTGACATGAACCTCTGTTATGTGGAGAGCTTCTGAAGACACCCCTGAACAACTCCGATGGAAGGATACCATTATTGGCACTAGGACCTTTGTTTAGTGACTGACTGCTTCTAGGAGCAGCATTATTTACCTCTGCAGGGAATCATCCCTCAACCTCTCTTTTGTATCTTTTTAATTCAGTTACAAAGTTAATAAGCTTCCAAATACCTTTTCACATATCCTTCCTTTTCAAAAACTCTCCCACCACTCCTGATCTCCCCAGGCCCCCCGACTAAACCCTCTGTCCCTTCAGGACCAATGCCCTTCTGTTAGTTAAACTGAAAGTGAAAATAGAGTTTGGGAGGTATCTAATTTGAATCAGGAATAGTTTTAATGAACAAGGTTATGTTTAAATGGTTAATTTTCACATTAATCACACATACACCCTGGCCTTTCCTTCTTTAACTAAAAGTAAATGTGTTCCTTTTGGGTTTTTTTTTGTCTCATTGGTATTATGCAAATAGCTATTTAAAATGTCACCATGTTTTTCTGAAGGCAGTGAGATAATAAAATAGATAAATGAGATAATGAAAAAGAAATGAGTTTTTTTTGTCAAATTAAAATATTTCGTTCCTATCACATTTCACATCAAGGGTTTCCTGCGTTCCTTGTGTGCATTGAGTTTTGCCAAGATGCGAAAGGTCAGAATAATATATGTTTAAATAAATATGCAAATTAAAATATATAAAGTATACAAATGAATAGAAGCCCATTTAAACCTCTATTCCCAGGTCTTTTCAACTGAAAATAAAGAGATTTTAAAAGAAAGTTTGATTATCACTTACCTATATCATATTTTACAAAAGCAACTAGACATAGGAAGATTTTTAAAAGTATATTAACTCAAGCCAGGCATGTTGGCACACACCTTTAATACCAGCACTTTGGAAAGCAGAGGCAAGCTCAAGGCTAGCTTGATCTACATAGTGAGTTCTAGGACACCTGGGGCTACAGGGGGACCCTATCTCAAAAATATAAAAGAAATGTATATTAGCTCATCAGAAGCAGGTAAATGTGGTGGGGTTTGTTTTGGACAAGGTTTAATGTTTCCCAGGTTAGCCTTGGGTAAAAGCAGTGAAACCCCTGTCACCCCTGTCATCCTACATCCACCTCTGAAGAGCTGGGATTGGAGGTGAGAGCATGAAACACAGTCTTACTTTATGTACGCTGGAAAAACATTCAGTCTTCTAAAATTATTGCATAAAGGAATTTGATGAAGTCCAGAAACTAAGAGAGGAAACTTGGCATTACTTCTTTACAACACTTTAGAGCATAGCTTTTGCCTTTAAAAAATATATTTCTCTTTCTTCTTTATCATTAAAACTGCTGCTACTAAGTTTTAGTGCATTGCACTCCAATCTTTGTCATGCTGTATTTTTAACAAAGTTGAAGTTAAACTTTGCATTTTGTAGCTTCCAATTGGTTGAAAATGTGGTTATTTTTATTGTTGTGTGATTGTTTACCCTCAAGAAACTTCATAATTTAATCTACTACTTACCCATTATTGTACAGACTATTTCTAGTTTCTTGCTGTGATAGTGTTGCTATGAATAATATCCTTCTAACCAAATGGTTAGATTGATGTATAATATTACATTTAATGTCAAATTTTAAATTCTATAATCTAAAGAAATGAATATATTTGAGATGGTAAACATGTTGTGAGTGCTACTCAAGACGGTTGTGCCAGTGTGCCCTTCATTGGCAGCACGTGCATTCTGAATTTCATTATTTCGATGCCAATGTTCTCTCATTTTTGACATGTGTGTGAGTGTGTCTGTGTGTGTTCTTGCTTGTGTACATTTGTGTCTGTGCACACATATGTGTGCATGTGCATGGAGAAGCTAGAAACAACTTCATGTTTTGTTTCCAGGCATCATCCTCTGACTTGGATGTCTTTCATGGATATGGAGCTAACTGCATAGTCAGCCTGGCTTCTCAGCCAGCCCTAGTGATCTACTTGTCTCTATCTCAACAGAGCTGGAAATCCAAGCATGTGTCACACTACCCAGCCTTTTTATGTAGCTTCTGCAGGTCAAAGTCAGGTCCTCAGACTTACATTGCAAACTCTTGGCCAATGGTGCTATCTCTCCAGCCTCAGATGGTTTCTTTTAATAGTTGAATATAAAATAAGAAATAGGTTCTTATAAATAGTCACGAGATATTAAAGCAATCTTTATTCTATTGGCATTGTCACTTTCAGCTTCAGAAAACAGTTCAACTTATGATGTTGAGCAACAATCTCATATTCTATAGGATTTTTTTACTATTATAAAGATGAAAAATAATGTGAGTTATATTATGGCTTTTCTGAGAGAGAAGAGTCTAGAACGTTTGCAAATGGAAGAAGAGTGACAGCTTGAACCGGGTGATGGAGCTTGTGGATGGGCAAATGTTATCCAATATGTGATATAAAAGGTAGCACACTAACTGCTCTAGAGATGTGTTCAGAATTTTGCAAGAATTAATATTTTTCTATAAGTCTGATGAAAATTAAGGATGATACTGTTTATTAATGTAGTGCTTAGGTTTAATGACTTTCATTCTTAGTTTTTAAAAAAGTCATATTTCTAAATTGATACCCATTGTCTTTTGTCTGACTTTGTAAAATGAAAAACTGAAAGGAAACTACTATTGTGCATCAAAGCAACTTAAACATTTTCCATTTCTGACACCTTTGACAAAAGAAATTTTTGTTACCCTAGGTATATACAGGTATATAAAAATGAAATACAAGTCAAACATTTACTACTAATAAATCAAAAGAAACATTTTAAGAGAGTTTTTTGCTGTACATATAATTTTGACATTTTACTAAAGATGAAAACAAATTTGCATAATGATCAAATGAACATGTTTATTTTTATCTTTTATTTTTTGTTTTTATATATATAATTTTTATTGAATTTTTATGTGTTTCATACATAATTTTTCTTTCTTTATTTTTTTTTACTTATAAAAGGAGGAATTTCTTTGAGCTTACAATTGATACTTCCAGGGAATTAGAGTCCATTGTGGTGGGAGGCATGGTGGCCAGGGCTGGAGCAGAAAGCCTAGGTTCACATCTTCCAATGAGCACAGGAAGTCAAGAGAGAGCAACTGGAGCCTGCAAGGCTTGTTGAACTCACTAAGCCCACCCCCCAGTGACATACTTCCTGTAGGATGGCCACACCTTCTAAGGCCTCCCAAAATAGCACCACCAACTGGGAGCAAAATGAATATTTGAAGCCTATGGGGGTCATTCTCATTCAAACCACCACATTCCACTCCCTGGCCCCCATAGGCTCCTGACCATATAAAATGCAAAAGGCATTTAGTCCATCCTTAAAAGACCCCATAGTCTTTACCAGTCTCAATTCTATTCAAAAGTCTATAGTCCAAAGTCTCTTCTGAGACCCAGGCCAATCTCTTAACAATAAGCTCCTATAAAATCAAAAGACAAATTACATACTCCCAACATACAGTGGAACTGAATACACATTCTCATTCCAAAAGGGAGGACTACAGGCATAGTGAGGAAATACTGGACCAAAACAAGACCTAAAACCAGCAGGGCAAACACCAAGACCAGTAGCTCCATGTGCAACTTCTGGCACTTCCAAAGGGCTTAGATGGCTCAGCTCTTCCAGCTTTGCATGCAACATTCTTTTATTTTTTCCTTAGGCTGGTACCACTCCCTGTATGCAGCTCTCCTTGACAAATATCTCACAGCTCTGGCATCTTGAATGTCTTCTTGGGGTCTCCACTGCCAACTAGGCTTCACATTCACAGCTTCACACAATGGCCTATCAGGGCCTTCTTTATGCAGGGACGCCCCTGCTGCACTCTGCCTGGCCTCTGTGGCTCTCTGAAACGGCAGAGGAAGAATTGATGACCCCTTCACTCTTGCATGCTTCTTGCCTCTAAGGCCAGCACCATGTGAATGAAACTGCAGAGTTTGGCTGCAAGTTCGGAAAGGACCCTGGCCTATTTCAACTACATTCACAACTTTTCTCTGCCCTTTTTGTAATTTCCTTTCTAAAGCTGGGTGTGGTCTTTCTATTGTTTACTTGTAAATTTCTAGGGCTCTCCTTAATCACTTTAATCTTTTTTTTTCTACTTTAATCTTATCAAAGATCCTCTCCTTCACATGCCTTGGCTCCAACATTAATCTCCCTAGTATACTTTTCCAATCCAAACTGTACATTCTACATTTCTTTCTGCCCCATTTGCTCTTTTTCACTGTACTACTCACCATTAATACCCACGCCACCATTTCTACATTACACTGTCTTGAAATATCCTCTGCCAGAGAAATTAGTCCATTGCTTTTTTTTTTTTTTGGCCTGTAGACCAGGCTGGCCTTGAACTCACAGAGGTCTGCCTGCCTCTGCCTCCCGAGTGCTGGGACTAAAGGTGTCAGCCACCATGCCTGGCACTAAAGATGGTTCTTAGCCTCCATGTGGGTGCTGGGAATCGAACCTGGGTCCTCTGCAAGAGCAGTCAGTGCTCTTAACCGCTGAGCCATCTCTCCAGCCCCAGTCCATTGCTTCTCAACTTAGCATCAGGCAAGCATTTGGGCCATGGGCAAACTGCAGCCAGACTTTGACAAAATATCCCAGTTGCTGCTTAAGTCTTTATTTTCCTTTGGAAATATATTTTGCTCAGCAGCAATGCTTTTTCTAAGCTTCTACTAGAATGGCCCATTAAGATCTGCTTACAGTAGTCAGCAGATTTTCTAGCCCAAAATTCCTAAGTCTTCCACATTTCTCCAAACACCCATATGGTCAGTTTCTTCACAGCCAACAACCCACTCTCTGGTACCAAATACTTTATTAGTCACTTTTGTGTTGCTGTGATAAAACCACCATGACCAAGGGAACTTATAAAGGGAGGAGTTTATTTGAGCTTATGATTGATGGTTCCAGGGAATTAGAGTCCATTGTGGCGGGAGGCATGGTGGCTGGGGCTGGGAGCAGGCAGGGGCATGGAGGTTCACATCTTCCAATGAGGAGTGGTATGACTCCATCAGGTGAGTCTTTTAAGGGTTCTCCATACTACTTTCCATAGGGGTTGCATGAGTTTGCATTCCCACCAGCAATGAATGAGTGTTCCCCTTTCTCCACAACCTCTCCAGCATTTGGTGTCCTTTGTTTTGTGGATCATAGCTAGTCTTAACAGAGTAAGATGAAATCTTAAGGTGGTTTTAATTTGCATTTCCTTAATTATTAGCAAAGGTGAAAAGTTTTTTTTTAAGATGTTTCTCAGCCATCTTTACTTCTTCATTTGTGAAGCCTATGTTCGGCTCTTTACTCCATCTTTTGAGTGGGTCATTTGTTTTCTTCCTCCTATGTTTTTTGAGTAGTTTATATACTCTGGATGTTAATGCTCTATCAGATGTATCAATGATGAAGGTTTCCTCCAACTCTCTGAGTTTTCTCTTCACTTCTTTGATTGTTTCTTTCACTGTACCAAAAATAAGGTAAACAATTCACAATCCACTTGTGAATTGTTTACCTTATTTTTTCTGCAGCTGTGGTGTGATTTAGAAAGTATTTTCCTATGCCCATATCTTGTAGGTTATTACCAATATTTTTCTTCTATCATTTTCATTTTGGGGTTTCACATTGAGGTCTTTGATCCATTTGGAATTGATTTTCATACAGGGCAAGAGATAGTGGTTTAGTTTTATTCTTCTACAAGTGGTAATCCAGATTTGCCAACACCATTTGCTGAAGATGGTGTCCTTCCTCCATTGTGTTTTCTTGGCCCCTTTGTCAAATATGAGATGGCTGAAATTGTATGAGCTCAAGTTTGGATCTTCAGTTTTGTTCCATAGATCTTCAGATCTGTTTTTGTGCCAATACCAGGCTATTTTTATGACTATAGCCTTGTAATATAGTTTGAAGTTTGATATAATAATCCCCCCTGTATTGTTCTTTTTGATCAGGATTGCTTTGGTTATCCAGGGTCTTTTGTTTTGCCATATGAACTTTAGGATGTTTTTCTTTCAAGGTCTGTGAAGAAGCTTGTGGTGATTTTAATTGGGATTGCCTTGAATCTGTATATGACTTTGGGTAGGGTGGTCATTTTTACTATATTAATTCCTCAATCCCAATTCATGAGCATGGGAGATCCTTCCATCTTCTGGTGTATTGTTCATTCTCCTTCTTTAGGGATTTAAAATTTTTGTTGTAGAGATTTTTAGGGTCTCTGGTCAGGGATGTTCCTAGATACTTTATTTTTTGGAGGCTATTGTGAATGGAAAGGTCTCCTTGTATTCTTTCTCCAGTTGCTTGTTATTGGTATAAAGAAAGGCTGCTGATTTTTCTATGTTAATTTTGTATCCTACCACTTTACTGAAACTATGAATTGTTTCTAGAAATTTTCTGGTGGAGTTTCTGGCATCTCTTAAGTAAACTATCATGTCATCTTCAGAAAGGGATAGCTTGACCTCCTCTTTTCCAATTAGTACTCTTTTAATTTCCTTTTCTTGTCTTAATTCTCTTGCAAGCATTTCAAGCGCTATGTTGAAAAGGAATGGGGATGGGGCAGCCTTACTGGGTTCCTGACTTTAGGGGGAATTCTTCTAATTTTTCCCCATTTAGGATAATGTTGGCTGTGGGTTTGTTGTATATGACTCTAATTATGTTGAGGAATCTTCCCTCCAGTCCAATTCCCTCTAGGACTTTAAACACGAAGGCATGTTGAATTTTGTCAAAGGCCTTTTCCTCATCAATTGAGATGACCAGTGGGTTTTTTTTTATGTGCTTTATGACGTTTATTGATTTACATATGTTGAGCCATCCCTGCATTTCTGGTATGAATCTGACTTGGTCATGGTGGATGATCTTTTTGATATGTGCCTGTATGCAGTCTGCAAGTATTTTGTTGAAAACTTTTGCATCTATATTCATTAATGAGATGGGTCTATAAGGTTTTTTTTTTTTTTTAACTTTGCCTAGTTTGGGTATTAGAGTGATGCTGGCTTCATAGAAGGAATTTAGGAGATTTCCCCCTGTTTCTATCCTCTTGAATAATATGAGTAGTAGTAGCTGTAGGTCTTCTTTGAATGTCTTAAGAATTCTGCCATTTTTCTTTTTTTGATACATGGTCTTCCTGTTAGCCCTAGATAATCTGGAACTCACTATGTATACCAAACTGGTCTTCATCTCATAGAGATCCACCTGCCTCTGCCTCTGACTCTGAGTGCTGGTATTAAAGGAGTGTACCACCATGACCAGCTTACAATTCAAACATTTTTTTTTGAGACAGGGTCACCCTGTAGCCCCAGCTGACCTAGAACTCACTATGTAGACCAGGCTGGTCTTGAACTCACAGAGATCCACCTGCTTCTGCCTCCTGAATGCTGGGATTAAAGGTGTGTGTCACCACACCTGGCACACAAACAATAATTTTTTACAATTCAACATTCTAAAACAATAGGATCCAGTTACGCTAATTTGACACATGCAGAAGAAAGATGTTAAGGCCTCTTGTCTCTGTAATTAAGCTATTATTTTCTATAAGAACAGAAAACTGGGGGCTGGAGAGATGGCTCAGAAGTTAAGAGCGCCGACTGCTCTTGCAGAGGACCCGGGTTTGATCCCCAGCATCCACATGGCAGCTGAGAACTGTCTTTAACTCCAGTTCCAGGGGAATCCGACACCCTCTTCTGACCTCCATGTCATTGCATGACATGGGTGCACAAACCTACATGCAGACAGTACATTCATACACATAAAAAAAATAAATAAAAAAAATATTTATAAAAAAAAACAGAAAACTTTGTAAACATTAAATCACTGCAGTTTAGTTCATAATATACAAGATTCTTCCTCATGAGATTCAACACAGGCAACCATTGTGTAGAGTCATGGTACATTTGACTTTGAATTAATTTTTGATTACTGTGTGTTCATACATCTTTTACTTTTTCCAAATGTTTTGCAGTTCTATGTAGGGTCATCATCCAGTTTCAGAAGCTTTATATAACTAATTGCTATCTTTTGACTATGTTTTGTCTTCATGTTATGAACAGTATTTTAATTTTCTCATTTTTTATGTGTATGAATATTTTGCCTGCATGCATGTAAGTGTATCACAAGTAGAGGCCAGAAGATATCAGGTCTCTTGGCACTAGAGTTAAGGATGTTTGTTAGCCACCATTTGGGTGTTGGGGAACTGAACCTGGGTCCTCTGGAAGAGTAATCAATGCTGTTAACCACATAATCATCTCTCTAGCCACTAAACAGCATTTTAAAAATCCTTCTAATGCAGTCAAAACATCAAATATGCACACACACACACACACACACACACACACAAACACACACTCTCCACCAATACCCATCTTTCCCCACTATACCTGACTTTTAAAGATGGATTGTGTCCTTGGGACTGGTGCCTAGTGGATCAGGAACATATTGCTTCTTGTGAGCACCTCAACTCTGTGAACCCTCCCCTCCCTCTGTGATTGTTTTGACTGCATTACAATCTTCTATGTCCTATAACAGCCTGCACCCTGTTTCTTTTCTGCCCGAATCTGATGTGTGCTGCTGCCTTGATCTCTGGCCCCTTCTGCATGTAGACTCTTGTTTGAGTCATTGGCAATGCCCTGTTTAAGCTTATCATTTGAAAAATGAGAACATCAGCTTATACTCCATATTGAACTAAATGAGGTAACATACTACCGTGAATCTTAAAATGTAAATTTTCAATCGCTTTTTAAAGTCTCTATCAAAAACATTTTCTCTTCCTAGATTTACATAATAAATCCTGGTGCTTCTCTAAGAGAGTGTCCTAGATACTTTCTATTGCTATGATAAAAACAGGGACCAAAACCAACTTGGGAAGAAAGGGGTTTATTTTATCTTACATCTCCAAGTTCACAGTCATCACTGAAGGAAGTTGGAGCAGGAACTCCGAGCAGGAACTCCTGGCAGGAACCTAAAGATAGGGGTTAAAGCATAATCCATGGAGGAGGCTGCTTACTGGCTTGCTTTCCTGCAGCATACTCAGCCTGCTTTCTTATACAACACAGGACCACCTGCCCAGAGGCAGCACCACACACACAGGGCTGGGCCCTCCTATATCAGTCAATAATTAAGAAAAGGCCCCATAGACAGGACTAGAGGCCAATCCAATGGAGGAGATTCCTCAGCTGAGATTCCTGCCACCCAGGTGTGTCAAGTTGACAACTGAAGCTATCCAGCACAGACAGGAAGTAAATTTAATGAGAGTCTTGAAATTATTGTTATGAAAGATACCAAATTTATCCATAAAATGATATTGCTTTTCAGTTGACCAGAAATTAATTTCTCTGCTGTGGTAGGTGACATTGTGTGTGCTTGTGTGTGTGTGTGTGTGTGTGTGAATGTATTGTGATAACACATATGTTTTCAGGTATGTGCAGCACCCATATGTATAAAGTCCAGAGATTGACAGTGGATATCTTTCTCCATAAGTATCCATCTTATTATTGTGGTTTTTTTTAAAGAATCAAATACATCAGGTTTATTAGTATTTATAAAAACCACAGCATGAGGAAATGTTTAAACGATGAAAACCTTAATTTAAAATTCAGATATTTCACTAAGGCAACAGCCTCTCCATGAATCACATGTGGACATTGGCCACATAAGGACTTGTTTTGAGTTGAAAATGTGTCTTGAGAGAGCACTCAGAGGACTTACAGGAAGTAAAGCCTATATATGAACTCAGTAGTAATTGTCTTTGCTTGTTCTCCTTCCTAAATGATATTGCATGCACACATATGTATTATATATATATATATATATATATATATATATGTATAAATTATTGTCTAGGACAGGTATAGGCAGGAGAACATGTGGGGTTTTTCTTCCTGACACATTTTTTAATGATAGCTTAAGGTGTTATTTCTGAATTATGAGATCCCAAGGATTTCATGTTTGACATTCTTTATCAAGAGTCACTGGGTATGGTTGCATCCGGTTCTCGTGGTTTTAAATCTATCCTATCAACTCTTTTTAAACTGATTTAAATTGTTTGATAGTTCTGTAATATTTAAACAGTGAGCTCTGGTCTTTTTCACCTCATCCTCCTCTCCTGCTGAAACCCTTCTGTCCAACAACTCTCCCTCCTTCCTACTTTCATGCCTTCTTTTTGTGACTCCCTGAGTTTAATCAGAGTTTCCTGCCAGAGCATGGATGAGAGATTACTTAGCAAACAAGGACAACTCATCCATGTCTACACCATTGAAGAAAATGATAATCCCTCTCCTGATAACAGATAATTGCTAGTAGTCCCTGGGCCACACTTCCATCCATGATAAAATGATGCTGAGTATAGTCTTGGGCAGGTCTTGTGGAGATGACCCCAGCTATACTGAATTCATGAGGCAATAACTGTGTCCAAAGGCATCTTTTTTCTGCATATCACCCTCTCA
The DNA here is from genome assembly GCA_009823505.1 of Rhizomys pruinosus. Taxonomy (NCBI): domain Eukaryota; kingdom Metazoa; phylum Chordata; class Mammalia; order Rodentia; family Spalacidae; genus Rhizomys; species Rhizomys pruinosus. Next base: position 2,098,565 of record VZQC01006084.1, on the reverse strand, counting down.
TTCAGTTCTTATCCCTTATTTTTTGAGACAGGTATCCTAGTGAACCTGTAGCTCACCATTTTGTCTAGGCTAGCTGCCCAGGCAATTCCAGGGATCTGCCTGTCTCTGCTATACTAGGCCTGGGCTTCTAGAAAGCACTGTCAAACCTGACATATTTTACATGGGTGCTGATGATGTGAACTCAATCCTCATACCTATGCATCGAGCACTTTACCAAGCACTGAGCCTTCTCCCCAGCTCTGACATGATATCCTGTAGTGAAGATACCATTAAAAACCTAACAACATATTACCCAAGTAATCTAAAAAATATATAGAAAATATTCTACTGAATTTAGGAATGGGGAGAGGAGTTTCTTAATGTCTTACTAGTAAGTTCCATTGCTTTGAGTGATCTGGATTCAAAATGCAGTGCTACCAGCTTCTCAGCTAACCTTGCAACACTGTCCCAGGAAGTAACTGTTTCTCCTCCAGCTTGCTTCATGTCCTTCAAACATCAGTATTTGTTCCTGCTTTGCTGTCTTATGTTATGGTTCCAGATATGCCCTATTCCCTGAAGCAAACCTTGGCCTATCTAAAGAGAACTAGTGTCTCAATGCCAGGCTCCATACCCCATTAGTGCCTTGCAAAAGTGGATAGCTAAGAAAAACCTATGCAATGAATTACAAAGATGCTAAATAATGAATAGGTTCATTACATAATTAAAAGCTATAAAACTGTATCTGTTTATATCCATGTGTTATAGTAATTAAATTTTATGTATTTTTGTCCCTCAGTGGTAGAAAATTTGAACCAAAAAATAAAGGGCTTTAAGCAATAATCATTCAAGCAGCAATCACTAGATTTAACTTGGTAATTTTAGAAATGGATTATATGAGGAAGGTGATTGTTTTCATTGCTGCGCTACATATATTATTGTATGCTATAATATATATCTGGATAAAATTTCAGGATTCCTGGTTATTTTTTACCACATTCAGGAGCAATGCCAGGCTTCTAGAGTCATATTTCAAACTGGTAACAGTAGTTAGTGCTAGGAGAGTTTGCTTTCCTTGTGCAGCTTTCTAAAATCTGAAGTATTATAAAAATGCAAGGTCTCTCCATGCAACTCACACTGGCCTGAAATTTGTGAACTTGTGACCCCCTGCTTTCATTTCCTAAGTCCTGGGACACCACCGTGCACCCCATACTCAGTTTATTGTTTTACTTTGTTGTTGTTTTGTTTTCTGTTTCCCTTTTGTAAAGGTAGTTCATTCCTGCTGATAAACATTGCATCTGGGCCTGAGAAATGGCTCATCAATAAAAGTGCCTCCCACCAACCCTGGCAACCTGAGATCCTTCCCTGGGACTCATTTGGTAGAAAGAGAAAACCAACTCCCCTCAAGTTACCCTCCACACTAATGCAGCATCATGCTCATGCCCACACACACACAGGACAATAAATAAACAAACAAGTAAATGTAATTTTGAGAAAGGAACCATGCAATCAAATTATACAACAACAACAAAACAGAAAACATTACAACTAAGGAATTAACTCTGGAAATGACTCGAAGTGGGAGAGGTTCAAAGTATGGGGTTGACGGGGTGGTAGGTGAACTTGCTAAAACATCTCATAACCTAGTGACGAACCTCAGGAATAGGTATCTGTAGAACTGTTTCATTTTTTACAGTCTTGGCATACTGAGGAATGATGATATTGATGTCACAGAATATAAAACACATTGGAAATACCTTAAAGAACAGATTTTGGATCCTGAGTATTTTCCATATGAGAAAATAGTATTCTAGCTAATTCTTTTTTCCTTAAGTAAATGTCATTTCAAATGGCTGCAATAGACAACATTTTGGATATGTTTTCATGCCAACTCTCAGCTTATGAAATCAATGCTACAGATTTAATGTACTGATCAGCTAATCTTTATTCTTTTCTTGCATTTATCAGAAAGAAAGAACGTCATTCCATGAAATAACACAGATGAGCTGCTTTTACTCAAACTTGAGCTTTATATTTTAATTGGGAAGCTGGGATAAAGAATGATACGAGCCAATTTCCTTGTTATATAAGGAATTCATTCACTGAGATTCCATTTATTATGAAATAAGAACTTTATATTATTAAAAGAACATATTCTTTCTTGGTGCTCTGCTTTTGTAAATCAGCATAAAATTTGTTGAACTTTATTATTCATTTAAGAACAGAGAACAGGGAACTGTTTACCAGAAGAATATAGCAAAGATATAATAGATACACATTATATATAAATATATAATATAGGTGATGCTACACAGATGGATAGGTAGAGAGATGATAGATAAATAAATATTTTAGTAGGTATATTGGCATGTTGGTTTGGAGTAAATCTACCAGTAAATAATCTAGGGCATTACTTTAGGAAATACTTTTAGGGGCATTTCTGAAAAGGATGAAATTATCTTCCTTTTCTGATCTAACCCTTTCTGTTAATTTAAAAACATTAAAATTCTAGTGGGAAAACACATATCACAAAGCAGGATTTCATTCCATCTCACTGATCATCATGAAGGCACTTTGAGCCTTTGTTTGTTTACTTTTCTCCTTGCCATTTCAAATGTACTTGGTAAAGAGCTGCATTTAAAAGAGAACTGAATGCATTATCCATATGCCTCTCCCCTCCTTTCCTCTCTTCTAGTAAAAGTCATATGCCTGCCAAGTAAGTTTTGTAGTCCAAAGATAGAGCAAGTGATTACTAAGGATATGAATTTCAAAACAGAGATAGGTATTTGGGACTTTAAATATGATTGTCTTCATTTTAGGAACAGAAGAATTTAGCCACAAAACCCAATATAATTTTTATAACACAATTCTGTGAAGTGAAACAGCTCATAAAAAGTTAGAAATGGCTTATATGGAATAAACATAAATAGAAAAAGGCATATTTACTCAACTGTAATTTCTTCTAATATGCATGCATGAATCATTCTGGGATAGCTTAAATTAGCAGATTCTGATATGTGAAATGATAAATCTGAAAAAGTTCTTCAGAGTTCTGCTTGAAGGATGTTTCACACATAGGAGGAAACCTTTCTTTAGCCTTTCTTTCATATCTATGGCAGTGTCCTAGAGTCCAGCCTGATGCGGCTGGGGTATGGTATAAACTGGTTAGCATCTTTAAAATATCTGCGATATGATCTTTAAAGAATATCAAACTGGCCATTATGAATACTGGCCTCAAAGAAGAGAACGAACTAAAAACAGCGATGTATCAGTTGCTTTTCTGTTACTATGACAAAGTGCCATGGCCAAGGCGACTTGTAGAAGGTAAGGATTATCTCTACTATGATTCCAGAGGAATGAGAGTCCATCCTGGCTGGGGAGGCATGGCAGGAGACAGCTGGAGCAGAAAGCTGAGGGGTCAGGTCTTCCAGCACACACAGGAAACAGAGAGCAGCTGGAAGAGGCCAAGCCTAGGAACTCCTCCTAAAGCTCTCAAACAGGGCCACTGAATCTGGCCAAGTATTCAAATGCCTGAGCCTATAGGGACATCTCTCATTTAAACCATCATAAGAGATTAAGGGGGGAAAAGGTATTTCCATATAAGAACTGAAGGTCTTTTTATAAAAGTAAGATTATAAGAACTCCCTCTTCCCTTTATTTGTATTTTTCCTAAGTTTCTTTTGTTTTCATTGCTTAGTCATTTTAAATAGGTTTGAAAATTTGAAAAATGAGCCCACGGTCAGGATGTTTAATTTGATGGGCAGCTTTATAGATACAAATCATTCCCAACTATACTTTAACCTTCTACTTTCTCTTAAGGATTTGGGCCTCTATTAGGCCATCTGGTTATAACATGGGGGAAGGGGAGATTGATACTTAGCATGCCTCTGGGGGTTTTCTGTCTGTTTTATGTATATAAATATTAAGAAGTAAATCTTTTTCTATTAGAGGTATGCTTGAAGCATACACAAGCAGCCTGACAGCTTGTGAAGTTAATGGTAACTGATTATACTTATACATTCATGCTTGACTATTGTATCCCATCTCAATAGAGTAATTACTGTTCCTTCCATTTTATGCAAGTGTTATACAACATAAAAAATTCATATTGGTTCATATTAGTGATGACTTAATTTACTGTAGAATATTCTCTGCTTGTTGAGTAATTGTACATCTACTAGAATCATCCATCCCCAAAGGAGTTAAACAATTTTATTGCCCTCAATAAAATATCGTCCTCCTTCTTTCCAGAGACCTTGAATAGTTACTGTATTCCTTTGAATTTTTAGGGACTGAATAAATATTTGTTATTTTTTTATTTGCTGATATCTGGGCAGCTTTTATAAACTTTCTTATTTCTTGTCACTGAGGCCCAGTAGCAAAGTTGTTTTAATGTTGTGGTTACAAAATTTTAAAAAAAGTATTCATTTTTATATAAAGAGAATGAAAAATTTAAATATATCCTTTAACAATGAAAGCTATAAAAATGATATGCATGTTGTGACTTGCCATCTACAGAAAAATGTCAACAGAAAAGATAAGCTGTATTTGAAATATGATGATTTGGTTTTTCTTGTAGGAAATTTAGATAAATAGATTCTTTTTTGGATTGAACGTAATTCTCTCCTTGAGTTATATGTCATGCTTTGCTCAGAGATACCCTTATAAGCTCATTACTGATCTTATAAAGGCCACATGACTGTTGATATGTATTTCTAGTTCACAACAGACATAAATGTTTTCCCACTCAGATGAACAATATGAATATTTTTATATTATACAATGGTGTACGAAATACAAGAAACTATTATCCATTGAACAATCTTTTTTATATCAAGAAATCCTAGCCACAAAATTAACATCTGATACTCGAAATGAATTTATAAATTTTTGTTTAATGAAAAATAAACAAATAAAACCCATCTTTCAAATATAATAGTATTAAAATAATGATTTAAAAAAAGAACAACCCACAGTGGTAGCTCCAGAAAAGAACTTCCCTTCAGAAGATGCAGTTTATTAGAAGAAAAGACAGAGGCCATGATCAGGTTCAGAGTGGCAGAGCATTAGACAGAAACAAAACCATATATGGAGATGTAAACATGAAGAGGCCTTAAAGGAAGGAGAGGCTTCCCTTGAAAATCTGGAGAGGAACTTCATTAAGAAGAGGGAGAGAGAGAGAGAGAGAGAGAGAGAGAGAGAGAGAGAGAGAGAGAGAGAGAGAGAGAGAGAGAGGAGGGGAGAGAGAAAGGAGGAGAGAAAGGTGAGGAAGAGAGGGAAGGAAAGAGAGAAGTGACAGAGAGGGGGAAAGAAATAGAGAAAGAGAGAAGGATGGAGGAAGGAGCAAGGGAGAGAGAGACAGAGTCAGAGACAGAGAAGCCTTGAGAGGGATGGGGAGGAGGCAGAGAAGCCTCTACAGAGAGAAGCTTTCAGAGAGCTTCCCTGAACAAATCCGAAAGAACAAATGGAATATCAGACTTTGGTAAGTTTTGTGGAGCCGGAAGTTTCTTATCACTTAATTCAACACAGTGTATGTGACAAAGAACATGGAAGAAAATGAGAGCTGTCAAGCCTGGGCACACAGACTGTTTTACCCTGTCCCAGGAAGGGCTGCAGGGAGGCTGCATCTCTTCATTCTGTAGGAAATGGTCTTTTAAAAGTGGCTACTGTCGCTGGGCGTGGTGGCGCACGCCTTTAATCATAGCACTCGGGAGGCAGAGTCAGGTGGATCTTTGTGAGTTCAAGGCCAGCCTGGTCAACAGAGTGAGTTCCAGAACAGCTGGGGCTACAAGGAGACCCTGTCTTGAAAAAACCAAAACAAAACACACGAAAAAAATGACTACTGTATTTTTAGGGACTAACCGATGTTTTAACACATCTGATAACTTATTTTTGCCTGATACATATTTTGAGAGAACAAATCATGTTCATGAATCTGTTTCATTACCATGTATTCTTACTGGGAAAAAAGAACTTACAAAGGTTTGTATTTCTAAACCAAGGTTCACTATCTGGACTCTGCATATATGAAATAAACCTATAGGAGAAGTTATTATTCCAATGATAATCATTTTAAAATAGAGTACTGAGAATCCACTTAGAGCTCCATTGAGAGTTGGATTCTATGGATACTTTACATCTTTGCTCTCTTAATACTGACTCGGGGGAAAAATGGAATCCCCCCCTTAAGGGTTCTTAGCCCCATTCACAAATTCTTTAAAAACATATTCAAACAGAAGATTTACTGAAATTTTATTAGAACTTAAAGAAAAACCCTCAGAGCCGACAAACTGTAAATCTCAGCAGCTGACTGTAAGAGAATGGAGGGGAGAAGGAAAAATAAAATTTGTGAAGTCATGCAGGTTTGGAGCCAGGATGGAGGCCAGACTCGTGTGGGAATAGTAGCCACAAGGCAGATGAGAAGGGACTATTGGGAAAAAAGTAAAGAAATCCATGATATTGGGACAGCCTAAAGCGTTAGGGAAAGCACACTTAGCAAAGAGATAGAAAGAAGAAAAGGAGAGGTTACCCTCTTCTGAAGAATTCAGAAAAACAGGCAGACTTACTAAGACTTCATGTCTATAACCAAGTCCACAAGTCCTGGGCCAAGGACTCTGGGCAGGAAATGTTCACCATCTCATTAAAGCACTAGGTAGTCTGGCCATCTCTTTAACATTACTTAAGCTTAAGTAACCTGAATTCCTAGGGGTGGTCCTGTGATCACCTATGTGATCAGGCACAGCTGGAAAGTTGGGTCTTCATCCAAGCCAGGATGAAATCCTTGACTAGATTTCTCTTTAGGGACTTTTACTACTGTAACAGTACTTTATAACATTAATAAAGTTAAATAATGTGAATAAGTCATAACAGATTCACGCCAATTCAATCAGATATAAGAACAGACTTAAATTTGTGGAGAGGTCCAGAGAAGATATAATTCACTGTGACTTAGAAGGACCACATTTTTTTTATTGTTATTAAACTTTTTCCATAGGTCATACATCATTTCTTAATCGAATCTAGAGTAGCTTCCCTTTCCATGCCCCCCACCCCACCCGAGTCCCTGCACTCTGCCATACATGTCCTGCATCTTTTTCTGAGTCTTTCCAGAGTTTTTTTCAGTTCTTTTGTTGTTGTTCTCTCCAACTTGTATTGCTACAGTATATATATTATATATATATATATAGATATATAGATATATAGATATATATAGTTATATATATACATAAATATATACATACATGCATACATACATGCATACATACACATATCACTTGAATTGGAGGAATTTTTTTCCTAAAAGATGTCATGTTTTCCTTGAGGAAGTGCTTGAAGGTTCCTTCTTGACAATCCCAAACAACCATCAATCCTGCACTTTTGCTCCACATTGGGGTCTTTCCGTCCCATGGTCCCCCAAATGAAGTGCAATAAGCACGTGTCCTGTCTTGATCCCCCTGCACTGGCCTCCATGATACAGCCCAGGGAGTCCAACAATGGCAGTCTATATTCTGATGAAGCCAAAATCCCCTTAGCTGCTTAGTCCACAAGCTGGGTATCTTAGTAGTCCCCATCTGGCATTGAAGGTTTGGAGGATTCTTGGAGAGACATGAGTCCTCAATCCACATGGAAGGTTAAAAAGCTGTGTCTCATGTTTTTGAGGAGTTCCAAAAGCGGTGGCAGCCACAGAGTTGATGCACTTGCCAGTAAGAATTGAAGACAGGCCAAACAACAGTATTCTCTCTTTTTTCTTTTTGTTTTTTTACTAAGATCTCAAGTTCGATGTCTGCAGTACAGTTTCTCTAGTCTTACTGATTATTTATATCTAGTTGTACTTTCCTTTTGGATGCTTAAGGCCACACAGTTAGTCCAGATTAACCAAGGTTTTTGTTTTCTCAAGGTCAGTTGAGGATCTGGTCCTCAGGGGTCTCTCGGGGGTTTTGTTGGGGGGGAGGGTGGGAGCTCCTTGCTCCTTTCAACTTTTCATTTACCAGTTCCATCCACTCAAGGACAAAATCAGGTCTTGCTAGATGCTTCCTTTTCTGAAGCATGAGCAGACTTTCCTCTTTATAGACTGGACATTCCACATTTTTAAAAAGGATTACAGGCAAACCAAATTTAAATAGGCACAAGAGAGCGAGGACTGTTGAGCAAAGATGCTTGAACAGAGTCGTTGGAGCCTAGCCCAGAGAGAGGAAACCAGAACACCTGACACATAGTACCAGACAGGTGTGCTTAAACCTAGCCTCTGCCTCTCCTCGCTCTCCTTTGGTCTCTTCTACTTTTTCTTTCCACAAATATTTGTTGAACCACTCTCATATAAATCTATTTTTTTGTAACAGTATTAGCAGAAAAAGATCCCATCACAAGATTTTTTTCATGCTCTGTATACCCAAATAGTTACGTACAGAAAAGTTTCTGTGGATGTGTGTTCCAGCAGCCTCCCTTAATAGCATTATTTTTTTTCTTTGGTTTTGTGAAAAGACAAATCTCCAATATCTTAATATATGGACAATAAATGTTCCAGCTAGCACTCTTGATATCTGTACCTAATTTATTTGGCATTAGTATTATCAAGCTTGTTTATAATTAAAGGAAGATGTAGCAGTAAAATGAATTACTACATCTCATTAAAATTTCAGATGGAAAATTTAGAATTGACAACCGTTTTTAAACATCTAGAAGGACACTTCTTCTAGGAGGAGGTAAATTGCTGAAGAAATATAATGATTAACATTAAAATATTCTTTATGCCCAGAAAAGGGTATCTCTGAAAAGGGTAGTAGAGAAAGAAACACTTTTTTGGTTGAATATGCATTAAACTAGAATGTGGGCACACCCCAGGCAGTCTCTAAGAGACTGAGGAATCTAAAAAATCTCACCCTTTTATACAGCCAAGCAAATGCAACTCATTATGTACATGCATTGAAGAGAACCAGTTAACTAGCCAACAAGCAGAAAGACTTGCACTATCCTGAAATTACCTGGTAATTGGAGTGACCATCTGCTAGCTAAGTGGCTTTATGAGGGGAAAGCAAACATTTTGTCTTTAGGACAGAAAATCATTCTACAACGTGGAGCCAGGAGCCCACTGGAGGTAAGCTCCAAAAGATGGCTTTGGGTCCTCCTTGTGAACGGACCTGAGGCTTATTCAGCAATTATCAAATTTACACATATTTGAAAAGGGCAGAGTAAGAAATTCCCAGTGCACAGACGCTGCTTATCTTCCTTTATTTTCCACTGGTGGAGGCAAATCTCTTGCTTTTCAACTAGTGTTTGCCCTGCATTGGAAAGTGAACCAAGTAGTCATCGCTTAAGAAAAGGAGTTGCCCGTAGTTGTTTTTGTTTTCTAGAATATTTTTTAATATACTCTAAAAGCAAAGGGAAAAAATGCTTCAAGTAGAAAGACCCAAGTAAGATCATTACGACTCCATAGCCACATGAGTGCTGGGTGAATTATTGGGGGTGGTACTGCTCAAGCTGGGCTTTCCAGGGAAGGGGGTCTTCCTCCTGGAGAGCAGATTGGACAGCATGAAAGAACTGAAATTACTCTATGAAGTGGATTTGTGAATGGACATTCACAGCTCCCTGCCACATTTCACTTAAATTCTGCTCAGCTGCAGGATCTGCTGTGCTCATTCAAATGTTAATGCCTGGCCATCTGCCCTTTCTCAAAAAAAAAAAAAAAAAGGCAGGAGCATGCTGAAGGTCATGTGACCCTAATTACTGACATTATGAGCTTTCTGGGAGTAATCACTCAGGCTGCACCCAGGGTGAGCATCTGCTGATGATGCATGCTGATGATGCAGAAGATTGCTAAAGACAGGCTTCTCTATAGCCAGCCGGGCAGCCACTCCAGCATCTCTGCAATGCACAGCCCAGATCCATAGGCTCTAATAATAGTTGTCTCCATATTTTTTCCTCAAATTTATATTTCCTTTAAATTTAGTTGGAATCATTTAAAGTGCATATTCCCATGTGAATAAAATTAGCATTCTAAAGAAGGACACAGAGAAAACATTCTAATAATGACTAATGATAAAGCAGGAGCCTTCACCTACACAAACTGCACTTCTCTGAAAGAAGGAAGAAATGTCACAGGCTCAGTCTTTCCATAATATTTCATATGACGTTATCCTGCTTTGGTTTATTAATTTGGAAAAGAAGACCTAACCAACTGATAAGGATGTGCATTTAAAAGAAAACTCTTCAGGCCACATTTGAAGATATTTCTTTTTATTAATTTATTTTTCTTATATGTGGATTAGTGTTATTTTAACATGTATGTAAGCCTACCTGTGTCATGCAGTGCCTACGGAGGTCAGAAGAGGGTGTTGGATCCCTTTGAACTGGAGTTAGAGACCGTTGTTAGATGCCATGTGGATGCTGGGATTTGAATCCAGGTTCTCTGAAGGAGCAGCCAGTGCTCTTAACCATTGAGCTCTCTCCAGCCCCTGGAGATAATTCTTTAGCAAGGTAAATTATAAGTATTTTTCCTTTTGTAAGGCTATTCGCTCTCAAAATGTTGTTTCTTAAGGCATTTTTTAAAAAACCTTATTTTGCTCCCTAGTATATATAAACTTTTAACACTATGTATGACTTGTAGTTTTAAATGCCATCAAACATATTAGATTTATTTTTAACCTTTCTCATACAATAGCCTTAACCAAAATTCTATCTATGCTAAATTGCACACTGGGATATCTGGCAGTGTTTATCAGTAGGTTAGCTTGAATGCCCAAGTTGGTTAATGAAGGTGACATTAAAAGAAAATACAAGGTTTCCCTCTTCTTTTGGCGATCAGTCAGTATGCCAATTTGCCACCAAAGTAAGATTTAAAGTTTCTTTAAAATTTCCTACTTTAGAACTGAGGCAAGATAAACTTATTTCTAGTCTGTGTTAAATGACTCTCAGTGAATCATATACCCACTAAACAAATGCATTCTTGAGTACCACTGTGTGCCAAGAAGTGTGCTGGAGGAGAGGAAACCAGGAACATCTTCCTCACGTCTCTCTGGAGTGTGACAGACTTCCAGATGCATGCATGTGCTCACAGCACATTTATGTGATGTGCCAAGATGAAAAGCATCCGTCTGAAACTCCAACTCCAGGAGAACTCCAGTTCCAGGGGAATCCGACACCATCTTCTGACTTCCGCGGCATTCCACGACACGGGTGCACAAACTTGCATGCAGACAGTACATTCATACACGTACAGAAATAAGTAAAAAAAAAAAGAAAAGCATCTCTTACTAAATAATTAATCTTTATTTTTAAGTGATTTAAAATCTCATCAATAGGGTGATGGACAGATGGCTCAGCATTTAAGCAGATGTGCTCTACAGAGAATACCAGTTCAGTTCCCAGCACCTACTGGGCCACTCACAACTGTCTAGAACTCCAGTACCAGGGAATCTCACACCTTGTTCTGGCCTCTGTGGGCATTAGGCACCCATGTGGTATACATACATATAGCAGGAAAACATATATAATTATATATATACATATATATAATAAACCTTTAAAAAAAACCACTCACTAATAGAGGGCTTTTTGTTTGCTTGTTTTTTGTGTTTTTGAAAAAAAAGCTCTCTCTATAGCCCTGGCAGGGCTGGAACTTGCTATATAGACCAGGGTGGCCTCTGTCTCACAGAGAGCTGTCTGCCTCTGCCACCCAAGTGTTGTGATTAAAGGCCTGCTTCTTCTCCTTTCATCTGTCTTTATACTCCCTTGTTCTTGTAAATTCTTTAATCTTGTTTCAGAAAAATTAAAAAAGAGTCAATATTAGGTGTAAAGCCTGATATCTCTCTTGCTAAGTTCTCAAAGAGAACAATGAAAGCCTGTGAAGCTCTGGCAGCCAGAAACCTCAAGAAGATAACTTGAGAAGCAGTCATGATCCATCTGAACAGAGGAGCCAGGAAATGGACACTTTGTGCTTTGTAGGTCATTCTATAGCATATTTTATAGAAGAATCTTTGGATGACAAATTCTATGATTTTTGTTTCCATCATTAGAGCCCTATAATATCATTCTTGATAAAATTGTAATTTAAATAATATGACAGTGTAGTTCAGTTAAGCCTTGTAAGACTGTATTGGAAATCAGAAGTCATACTCACAAACCTTTTTCATGGCTGGGGAGATGTCTGAGAGGTTAAGGGCCTAGATGAACAAGCATGAGAACATCAGTTCAGAGCCCCAAGAAGCCATGAAAAAAGCCAGGTGTGATAGCATGTGCTGGTGTTGGGTGGGAAAGGCAGACACAGGAGGATTAGAGGATGCTAGAATATTGCTAGCCATGAAGAATAGCCAGTCAATGAGCTCTAGGTTGATGAGACACCTTGTCTGAGAAACTTTTGCCTGGGTCTTCTGCATGCTGGAGTCTGGACCAAATAACGCCAGGTACACTTACCTTCCACTTCAACCAATGGGAGTGCCTTCTTCCCTAGTGAATGCTCTTCATACTGTAAGAGAGGCATCTGCAGACTAGTACAGCATCTTTGGACATTTTATTCATTTATTTTTCTCTTGCGAGGTGGTCTGAATCAAGAATTGAATGCCCTAGATTTCCAGATTTGTCTTCTGCAGATTCAGTGTTACATACTTACTGTTGTTTATATTCCAAGTATAACTTATAAAAAATCTATTTTGAAAAGCTATGACTAACTATGAATGTACATCAAAATGATGCCAACAGAAATGACACAGCCCCCTCAAGACGGAACTTTTAAGTCTTCAGTCATTTACAAAAGCAAAAGTTATACTGATTGCCTCATTGATGACTGGTAGGGGTTGACTTTTCCCCTTTGCTAAATATTCAAAATTTATTTGGAATGCTTTTTTTTTAAATTGAGGAAATCATTTAACGCATCAAAATCTACGCATTGTGGTATGCGTAAATGTTTTTTCACAGCTTATTTTTGTGTTCTGGAATGGTTGGCATGGAAACCTTGAGGAGGCATTTTAGATGTTCAATGATACATAAAGGCTTTCATTTCCAAAGTCCCAATTACCTTATTTATCTCTACTAAGAGTTACTTTTAATCTAATTTATGTAAAGTTATAGGAATATAAATTTTTCTATAGGCAGAAGCAGTTTTTATTTGTTGTTTTTTTATGAGAACACAGTTTATAAGAGAATGATAAGGAGGTAGTCAAGGTCACAGGAAGAATTTTCAAGAGTTAAACAATATAGCTCACTGGATATACTACAGAAAATAAGATCACATGTCCCTGCATTCAAGTGCTGGTTCTTATTTTTATGAGAATTGTTGTATTTATACCCTTAAAATTGAGATTTGCCAGGGACAAAGATAGTGATCCCTTTCTCAAGGATGTCATGGCGTAATTATGTAGATCTTCTTAAACTTCTATCTCTTTAAATAAAACTTGACCAATATGTCAGTAGGATTCCAAGAAAACTAACAAGAAATTCCATTAGATAAAACTCTATTGTTCTTTCAAAAATGTATTCCTTGAGAATTCTGAATACAGCAAGACTACATAGATAACTTTGTTCAGTCTCTTAGTTTCTGCATTACTTTACAATTTCTTTTTCCCTTTTCTCCATTATAGAAGCCTGTGGGGAGAGAAAAACCTTGGTATAATAACCAATTAGTTCCATTTCCTGCAGCATTTCTTTTCTTGTGGATGATGGATTCCAGCCAAATCTATTTTTACATTTATTTTCTCCATTACATTCAGTCACTTTTTTTCTGGATAGAAAGATTTTTTGTGTTTTTCATTTTGTCAAAATATAATTTTATGTTATTTCATTATTCTGATCTTTTTCAAAGTTTAAAAATCCTCACTGAGAAGATATGTTTACATAATCCAACATATCTTGGCTTTTAAAAATGATCTGATAATTCAGGAAATGTTTCCAACTAGCAGTGGATTAAGAATGCCCAAAGAATTTTCTCATAAGCTCCATGCTTTTGAGTAGAGCAGTTAGTCTGATGCAGCTGTGGTTTAAAAAAGGAAACTGGGATCTGGGAAGTGACCTCATGAAAATTCAGAAGACTAAGAGATGAAATGGTAATATATACAAAGGAAGCAGTATATTTTACTGTGCAAGCATATGAGAATTGTGAAAGTGGAGGGAAATCCCACTCACAGAGTACACACATCTGAACCTATAGAGAGAGGTAAGGGGGGAGGCTGAAGATTTTCTCAGGCTTTTGATTTTGGGTTAGGTGGTTGGTTAATTTCCTTTTTCTTTCTTTTTTTTGGGGGGGGCGTTAGATACATGAACATTTGCTGTACAGGATGTAAAGATTTATAAACTTAAAAGAGCAAAAGATTGTCTCTGGGAGTAAGTCCTTCTTTTATGCTGTCTTTATACTGTGGGTTAAGAAATAACCAGATGCTTTAGAATTCATCAAATTTGCCTTCTGTGCTAGATCCTTACAGAATTTCTTGCTGATCTGGGTCCTATTTTCTGCTATCCTGAAAGTGAAAGGGGGAAGTGTTTGCTATAATGAGAATGGTAACTGTAAATCAAACAACACTCCGGTGATGGCATGGCACTGTAGAGGAGCTTCTTTACAGACCTGATACATACAATGTGCAAGTCTCGTTTCTTAGTCTGATCCTGCACTGCATATTTCCAAGATCTATATAGTTCAGCTGTAAAGCTGGTAGGCCACAAGGCCAGCCCATACTTCCTCTTCTCTCCATATCCCCCTCAACAAGAAGACCTGTGAATACCCAACTGAGGCAGATTGTCTGGTCAGAAGGCTTTCATGGATTCTACTCCATCACTATCTGTAGTTCTTTTTACCAATACCGGTACACGGGGGGTAAATTATGGCTAATGTTACAAGTAAGAATCATCTCTGCTTTGTTATATCAGTTCTTATGTGTGAGAATTGGTAGCCATCCTCCCTACATCATCTTGCATAAACTTAGAACACTTTACCCTTTACCTGCTATACACCATGTTTCTGCATGGCAATTCTGCATATTGATGTGCCTACTTTAAATTCTTGTGTAATCATTTGTGGTTTGCTTCTATGACCTAACACTTTCAAGATATTGAGGGTGGTTTTTGTTTGATATCTGGTGAGTCCCTAACACCTAGCCCAGTTTGGGGCACGTGGTAGATGCTCAATAATATTTATTCAATTCATAGATGTAATTACTATATTCATTCACCCATTGCTACTACTAGTATTTGGTCTTTACTTTAACGTACATGTACTCTACCTCTTTTTTTCTTCTCTAAATTTCTCTTCCTGTGCTGGCTTTCTTTATGGTAATGAGTTTACTCATGAAGTTAATGAAGGATCTAGTGATTCTGTATTTTTCTTGGTGTCCAGAAGAACTACAATGTGTATGCCTGTGTAGGTCTGGATGTGGAGGCTATGCTCTACCTTTGGCTTCCTCTTGTTCCTCGACGTGGTACTGTGATTTTCAAACAGCGTTCCTAAACCAACAGGCACCAGCATCACCCAGAAGATTAAAAGAGTGAATTTTGGGTCCCAACTCAGACATACTGACTCAGAAATGTGTGACTCCAGTCCTGCGACATGGGCTGTATCACCATTGGGTGATTCTGATGCTGAGAATGAAGAGCCAACTACAGAATATAGTTGCCTCCCAGATTTTGTTTTTAACTTTTTATGTCCCTGGATGAAGTTCTCTATCTTAATTAATGTACTAAATTAAGGAAGGGGGGTTGATAGCATCTATTCAATTAGGTACCTTTATAGAACTTCATACTGTAAAACCCCATCTTTCCTTGCTTTCAGGAAATACTGTTTGTAAAAGGCTGGAATGTATTATGTGTTTCTTTTTTAAAAACTGTCTCATCTATTCTCCCAAATCCTCACATGCTCATTATAGAACTTCAAGCCCACAACCTGTTGTAGACTCACAGTCCAAGTTAAAACTTCAAATAACTACTTGGGTCTGTTAGTGACTCTATAGTGGACAGAAACTCCATAATTCTATACTATTTAGAGCAATGGGTTTCTTAAATATTTTTAAATTGGGGGCTGGAGAGATGGCTCAGTGGTAAGAGCACCTACTGCTCTTGCAGAGGACCTGGATTCGATTCCCAGCACCCACATGGCGGTGAAGAACCGTCTTTAACTCCAGTTCCAGGGGAATCCAATGCCCTCTTCTGACCTCCACAGCATTGTATGACACGGGTGCATCAACCTACATGCAGACAGTACACTCATACACATAAAACATAATAATAATAATAATAAATTTAAAAAAAATTTACTCCATCTGAGATAAATGACAAAAAATTCTCTAAAATAATAGTAACTGAAGCCAATCTAAGTTTGACATTTTTCTCTCTTAATCAAGAATCCAAATACCCTCCATATAGCCACTTCCACCATCTAAAATATGCAACCTTCTTTTTGTTTTTGTTTCCAAGCTGGGTATTCAGCTCCGTCTCCCCACATGTACTTTCTGGAGAACAGGGAAGAGGAGCAGGAGATGGCTTCCTCATTTATCTCAGTAATATTGTCTCATAGTCAGACATATTTGCTTTCATAGTCTATTGATTAACAATTATTTCACAGTACTTTTCTATGAAGATAAATATGGTGTCATTAGGAACAAATGTGTCCAACTGGCCCCAGAGAATTATTTCCTTAATAAAAAGGGAAGAGTAGTGGAGGAACACTTGGAGCCTCTGACACCCTAAAAATAGCCTGACCGGTTTGTCAATCACAGGGGAAAGTGTAGATTATTAGGGGAGCAGTTAATATGGTTATGGGACAAATACAGTCAGGAACTTAAATATCTCTTGAAAATTATATAATTGGAGAGCTTTGTGTTGTCTGCTACTTATGAGGCTGAGTTTTTCTCCATTTGCATTAAATCGTAAATTTGTGTTTATAAGAAGACAAACATGCAGTTCCAGGCAGCATGCTAGGATCTTGAAGTAAATCAGATTTTTATTACGATCATTCAACAATATATTCATCATTTTATTACTGAAAAATCTAAGGTCAGAAAAAGTAATTTGCTCCAGGAGTCACAGATAACAACTACATGGCGATGAACTTTTTTAGTTGATGCTATTAAGTATATTTTATCATTTCTGGACTGGTCAAGCCATGTTGTTATGGTTATATATCTGATCAAATAAAAAGTGGCTAGTGTTTTATTGAGAAAATTAAATGCTGTGATAAATGAGAAATTCAAAATCTTTCTATTCTTTAAAAGAGAGAGAGAGAGAGAGAGAGAGAGAGAGAGAGAGAGAGAGAGAAATGAATGTGAAGGATAATGTCCTCCTTCTTGGCTTCTAAGGTGTTCTTACTCCTGAATATCTTTATGCTGTGGGCTTGTTTTGTTTGCATTCTTTGTTCCAAAACATCTGCTCATCCTCTTTCAAAAATGTTTCCTACAAATTCAAGAGCATGCTTTTGAAGCTACCTAATTTAAAACAGCACACCTTGTACCACACAGTGGTTATTATGTTTAAGTGCTGCAGTAAATAAAATGTGAATGTACCTTTTATGACCCTGAAACAGACTTTTAGCAAGTAAGTTATAAAATAATTAAATATGTATTTGCCTCATCTATGCCTACAAGCCGTGAGAATAATCATTCGAAAGCCAAAAAGCATTTTCCTTCTTTGCTCTTGAGATATTTGTTGATTAATTTCAGTTACTTGTTTATAATGATTTAAATGCTTTTATTAAATTTCAAGGGATATTAACTAAATTCTTAAATATAAATAATGAAATTTACTATATTTGAGTGGTTAATTTATTTTATTTTCAGAGTGCCTCCCTGTTTCTAGTGGTGCATTTGAAATCCAGGTACAAGAAGTGTTGAACATTGATCAACTTAGGATGCTCCTATTAAGGCAACTGCAAACCCCTAAGAAAAGGATCTTATGAGGAAAGAGATCTTTGAATAATGTTTTTTTTTTAATATAAATGGTGGGGGTCTGAAGAGATGGCTCAGTGGTTAAGAGCGCTGACTGCTCTTGCAGTTCCAGGGGAATCCGACACCCTCTTCTGACTTCTGCAGCATTGCACGACATGGATGCACAAACCTACATGCAGACAGTACATTCGTACACATAAAAAAAAAAGAAAAAAATTAAAAATATAAATGGTGGGCCAAGTGTGGTGGTGCATGCCTTTAATCCCAGCACTCAGGATGCAGAAGTGGGTAGATCTCTGTGAGTTTGAGGCCAGCCTGGTCTACATAGTGAATTCCAGGCCAGCTGGGGCTTCAGGGAGACTGTCTCAAAAAGATCAATAATAATAATAATAACAATAATAATAATGTGTTGGTTGCCCATATCTTTTGACTAATTAGCAAACAGAGGTCCATTGTGTGGAGCTAGTGCCCACATGATCTGGAGTTTGTTCATTTCCTATGAGCTATGAACTCTTATTCTCACCATTTTTCTTCAATATCACATCTAGTATTTACTGGGAAGGAAGCCTTTTCTAGGTGTTAGTTCAATGAATCCTTATTATACCTTCAAGAACATGGTAATATTATCAACCTCACTTTAAGGATGATATAATAAGACAGTAATATCGAGCAGCTTTCCACAGCACATGCCCATGAATTCAGGTTGAGTCTGTGTGACCACCCACTAAGCCATGACCTGACCCCCATGTTCCCCAATTCAGATTTGAAAATATGAAATTGGCCCTGTTTTAATATTGTTCTCTGAAATCTTTTTTCCATTTTTATCTGTCCCCTAGAATTCAAGATCCCCAAATCTGATACATCTGTGCAGAAGCGAATGTAGACTAGTTCCACAAGCTATTTACGTTGCCCATTTGATTTCAATGAGTGATTAATTTTAATCAAAAAGTAATAATCTTAATGGATCTTACAAAAGTAAGTCTAATCTGTTCTTTCTTTTTTTTAAAGCTTTTCTTTTTTTAATTTTTTTATTTTTTTATTTTGTATGTGTATGAATGTACTGTCTGCATGCAGGTTTGTGCACCCGTGTCGTGCAATGCCGCGGAAGTCAGAAGAGGGTGTCGGATTCCCCTGGAACTGAAGTTAAAGACGGTTCTCAGACGCCATATGGGTGCTGGGGATCGAACCCGGGTCCTCTGCAAGAGCAGTCGGCACTCTTAACTGCTAGGCCATCTCTCCAGCCCCATGGTCTAGTCTGTTCTTTAGTGAACTCCCAACCAGCTGAGATTTGAGTCTCCCCCTCCTCAATTTCTCCCCAACTCTTCCATATTACTTTCCCTTTCAGATTTGCATTCTCCATTTTTTTTTAACATTTTTTTTTTATTGCCACCCCTTGGAAATTGCCAGTATCATATTTCTCCAGACAATCAACTTTCACATTTTACAATAAAGTATCTCCGTATCCTCTCTCCCATGCTCTGTCTCTGTCTCTCCTCTCTCTCTTTAAGGGGTCAGCAGCACTCTTTCTGTCCTCCATACCCCTTTATCATATAACGTCACCCTCCAGGGGACACTGGAGAGTTGCTTACAGACCAATACCAGAGAGCTTTCCCTAGGGCAATGGGAGAACAGCTTTTTCAGGTAAGATAGTAGACAAACAAGAGCAGGTCTTTCTAAGAGGATGGAAGTAGGGAGCTGGCCCAGCTGAGAGGATGGGAGCTGAGTTCTGGCAGAAGCAACTGGGGAATCTCCAGAGACCTGGGCTCCAAAAAAACCAATCAGTAGTCCTGCTGCCCCAGGGGCTATGAAAAGCACAAGATAAGTTGCCAAATCAAAAAACTCCACTTAACATGGCTTATGAGATTATTTTTGAGTCCTTCATGTGAGATTTGTTGTAATTAATAATAGCCAGTATTTCTTGCGTGTGTCAAACACTGGCTAATCAGTTTCCTGGTGTTATCGTATTTAGCTTTAAAACGATCAGTTACTGTTAGCATCTCCATTTTACAGATAAGGAGTCAGAGGCCTTGAGAATGTGCTGGTTTTGCACAAGGCCATTTGGATAAATAGAGGAATAGGATTTCCAGCCCAGAAAGAATCTGACTCCTGGCTTTACTCTGGATTACTACCTGGACTGTCATTCAATGGTTTTGGTTTTGTTTGTTTGTTTGTTTGTTTGTTTGTTTGTTTTTCCCCTGTGCCTTAGTGTGGGATTCTAACCACTTAGAAGAAACTACTATATGGCCAGGGGGAAGGTATTTTTCTAGAGGTTCTGAAATGAATGTACCCAGGCAACATTTCTCTGTCCTTCTAAATTGCCTTAAGTAGGGCACTTAAGAGATAGCTCAGGGGTTAAGAATGCTTGCTGCTTTTATAGAGGACCTAGGTTCAGTTCCATTGCTACCACCTATATGGTGGCTAACAACTGTTAGTAACTCCACTTCTAGTAATGCCTTCTGGCCTTCTTGGGCATTGCATACATGTGGTCTACTTGCATATAAGCAGGCAAAATGCTCATATACAAAGAATACAAAATAAATAAAATTACAAATAAATATGTAAATTTCTCTAAGTTAATATGATCTAACTCACTGCTAAACTCAAAGAATTCTGGGTTTTTAATTTTGCCAAGGTTTTATTGTGTTTGAGCTAAAGTTGGATCTCAGTTTTATTCATATATAACATGGAATTACATAGCAACGACATCTCAATTACCACAAAATCAACAGGAATTGCAATTTAACAAAGTTGATTATTGCGCTGAAGTAGCAAAAGTTTTATAGCTAATTTGTAGAAACTTGAAAAGCCATGCATGAAATATCAAGGCCATGTACTCTACTCTGATTTATGCAATGGAATACTTGCATTTTACTTTGTGAACAGCTTTTTGGGGACACAGTATATATGTCAATTCACTGATTTAAAGTATACAATTTAGAAGGCTTTAGTATTACCACAGACATGTACAATCATAAGGCAGCCAACTGTGGAACATTTTCATCACTTAAGAGCTATCGCTATCCACTTCCCTAAAACTTCCCTCTCCCGTCTTCCCTCTCCCCAACTCATTCCCAACAAACCACCAATGCACTTTCACTTCCTTTTTCTATTCTGTAAATTTATAATATGTGGATTTCTGCAACAGCTTTTTTCACATAACATAACATTCAAGGCTCATCCCATTTGTAACAGGTAATCAATTGTTTTTTCACATTATATTTTTTTTCAAAGGGTGCTCAGATTTGGTGCCTATTCTTTCAATTGCTATGACGAAACACTGACCAATACCAATTTGGGGAGGAAAAGGTTTATTCAGCTCACATCTCCCAGGTCACAGTTCATTACTCAGGGAGCCCAAGGTAGGAACTCAGGGTAGTAACCTGGAGGCAGGAACTGAATGCTTCTTACTGGCTTGCTCCCCTTGCCCATGCTCAACCTACCATCTTATATAATGCACAATATGTTGCCTAGTGATGGTACCATCCACAATGGGCTGGGCCCTCCCACATCCCTCAACAATTAAGAGAATATTCCACAGACGTGGCCACAGGCCAGTCCAATGGAACCAATTCCCCAACTGAGGCCACTTCGACCCCCATGTGTCAAGTTGACGCCAAAGCTAACCAGCACAACTGACTCCATGTCAACTTGACACACAAAACACATCACTATTAAACCATCACCTTTCCATTTCTTGTCCCCAATATATGATGTTAACATTAATATCACAACCTAAGATCTTAAAAGCCCCACAGTCCTTAAAAAGTCCAAACTCTTAAAAAGTTCACGGTCTGTTGAAAGTGTTAAATCTGGGCTCCTGTAAAATCCAAACAAGTACTGTCTTATTTCAAAGGGAAGAATCTGGCACACCTAAGCAAAACCCAAGGCCAGGAAAGTAGCTCAAGGCTGGACACCTGGGATTCGCTCACGATCTTCTGGGCTCCAAAGAGTTTCGGCAGCTCCACTTCTCTGACTCTGCTGTCCACAGCACACACAGCTCATCTCACAGGCCCAGGACAGCTCCATTCCACAGCTGCTGCTACATTTGGTGGTGAGCCATGGTCCCAGAATCTCCAAAAATCTGGGTCTCCACTGGAACTGAGGCTGCACCTTCACCAATGGGCACTTCTTACCTCTCTGGTGCAAAGTCTCAGATTCTCTTCATGACCCCTGCAATCTTGGGGTCTTTGCTGCAATTGAGGGTGCACTTTCACTAATGGCCTTTCCTGGCCTCTCACAGTGCCAAGCCTCAACAGCTCCCCTTCACATTTCCACACCAAAATCATGTAGGAGACTCTTACACATTACCAAGTTCTGCTTCCAGCTTGGGATGGAGTCTCGAACTTCCTCTGGACCACAGTTTCTGTGTGCTGACCCTGAGGAAATTCTTCCCAGAAAATTTCACTTGTTATTTGCAGTCTCTTGCTATTTACAGCTGATTTCTTAGCCCTAGCTAACCAGCATCAATTGTCTCAGTTTAACAAAGGTTTCACTTTAGGTTCTGGTCTCTTGTTACAGCTGATTCTTCATCTCCAGCTGACTACTACCCACAGATTCTCATTTCAAAAATATCATGCAAACACTGCTTATGGACTCTGCTTCCCCTTGAAACTTCACAAGCCAGGCCTCCATCGACTATAGCTCTTTCAGCATAATAGTTCCAAGTTCCACAGCAACAAACTCTAGGCACTCAATGACTTTTCCAGCCCAAAGTTCCAAACACTTCCACAATCCTTCCCCAAAATACCAATGTCAGGTCTGTCAAGGCAATAGCCCACTCTCTGGTACCAATTTCTGTTCTCTTTTTCAAAGAATCTTAAGTGAATCTCCTACCATATCCTCAACATTTTTGCTGTTTTGATTGGAAGATTTATAGTTTTTTTTAAATTTGTAGAAACTTGAAAAGCTGTGCATGAAATCTCAAAGTCATATGCCCTGCTCTGATTTATGCAATGGAATACTCACATTTTATTTTGTAAGTATTTGTATTTTTTTAAGTATCCTTAGTCTATGTCTGAGTGTTTTACCTGCGTATGTGCAATTGCACCCATCTATGCAATGCCCATGGAAGCCAGAAGAGGGGACCAGATCCAGTTACAGAGAGTTGTTAGCCTACCCACAGCACTTCTATCCTTCTTAAGGATATTATATTCAACTTGTAGTTCATTTACCTAATTATATCATGAATTATAAGAGTCACATGTAAATTATTTGTCGGAGGCAATATTCACAGAGAAAAATATAAAAAGTCAAAGTTCTGCTCAGTCAAATAAAAAATGGCCAGCAAATTTATTTGTGAGACATGGCTAGAGTGATCCACGCTTCTGATCACTATGTTCTTCAGGTGATCCTCAGTGAGTCAGTCAAGATTTCTTCTGATTCATGGCCATGGTGAGTAACTTACCATGTTAGGCAGATATTAGTTTTACCTTCCTGAATATTAGAGACAAAGTTTTACATGATATGTTTGGTACAAGAACCAAACATCAAGCTGTGGTGATGTTATTATTATTTAATGCTTTAAATAATACAATTATCTGTAAAGCAGCAGTGGTGCTCCTTGATAAGATGGACTGAAGGCTGATTCCCAGACAGTTGAAGAAGATACAGCCAGTGAAGGCATCTTACCCATGAATCAAAGTTTATTAGAATCATCTTAGTATTTATTTCAGACTTTTAAAAGGACTTGATCTAATTATAAACTGGGCCACTTAAGCTAATTATAAACCTTACCAATAGCAAAGGAATGGTCATTACTATTAGTCTCAGCTATTTCTCTGTATTGTGCTAAAAATGATGCATATCGTAATACAGTTACATCAAATGTATCCTTGCCTTCAGAGTCCTTAGGGCAGGAAAACTACACTACATATAGAAATAGCATATAATACATGCATACACTTGTAATTTGTTTCTATAATTCATTATCCAGAAAACCATACAACTTCTGTTTCATGAAGGCTGTGTAAGGGTTTTTATTAATTTACCTTTCACCACATATAGTCTTGATATAGAAACACTGTATTTTTCTTAATTAAACTAGTTAACTTTGATACTGAGCCTGCCCAAGTATAAATTCATTCAAGTTATATTTTAAAACTTGTGTATTTTATTCAATGAGTCATTACTTTGCTAAAATTGAATGTGTGCTAGCTTTCAGATTTAAGATTTGGTCTAGGAGATGGGTATTAAGAAAAAGGGCAAAGCTTTACCGGATCTTTGTTATAATTCAGAACTTGTCAATGAATTTTGAACACAGATCTGTTATAATTTAAGAAACACATTACAGAGCAAAGTAGAAAAAAGGAAAAATACGTGCTTAGCAAAAATTTATGAAGTTTTAATTGTTCAATATCATTATTACTTGATGATAATCCATTTCTCTCTCCATAGAGAGAATATAGATCTATACCTCTCTATATAGAGAATATATATATGCATATATATCAGCAGGTCTGTAAGACACAAATTCTAGTTCTTTATAAGGCACCTGCATCTAAAGTTCTAAAAAGCCTAAACAGTTTGCCACTGAAATCCAATCTGTAAGTCATAAAGCTGTGATTGAATTCTTATCCAGGTTCTACAATTATAGAGCCCATATTATGCTTATCCTACCTTAGTATAATTCTCTTTATTTCTTTATCATTTATTTAAAAGTGAATTTGGAATTGATAACACAGGAAGAACTGTTTTTGCAAAAGAATTATTTGGTATTTTAGCCATATATTAGAATAAAATGATATTGTCAGTTAACTATGTATATAACAAAATTCAATAACTAAAGAATGTAATATACTTAATATCTAATGAATAGGACAGCCACATGTCCTATTTAGTGAAACATATAATTATATCCATTTCTTTTTTAAATTTTTTTAAATTTATTTTTGTATGTGTATGAATGTACTGTCTGCATGTAGGTTTGTGCACCCGTGTCGTGCAGTGCCGCGGAGGTCAGAAGAGGGTCTCAGATTTCCCTGGAACTGGAGTTCTCCTGGAATTGGAGTTACAGACGGTTCTTAGCCGCCATGTGGGTGCTGGGGATCGAACCTGGGTCCTCTGCAAGAGCAGTCAGCGCTCTTAACTGCTAGGCTATCTCTCCAGCCCTATCCATTTCTTTTATAATAGATTGTAGTATCCACAACTGTTCCCCTGACTGCAATCAATGATGATGTTAAACTAACATGGTAGTGAAATATAAAAAAATATTTAGAATCTATTTTTTTAATTTTTAATTTTTTTATTTTTTTATTGATGCTTTGTGTATTTCATACATCATTTTCCAATTCAGTTCAGGCATATATCCCTTTCCCCTCCCCCCACTCCACCGCTACCCATCCCAGATCATGCATTCTGCCATAACTTTTCTGCATCTTTCTCTGTTTTTTTGTTTTGTTTTGTTTTGTTTTCATTTTTTTTAACAGTAAGTGATAATTTGTGAGTACAAGCATCCTTCATGTAAAACCAATTTGCAAGCAGTTGTGCCCAAACCCACACAGCTCATGGGTCCCACCATCCTGCAGGGGGGGCTTGTATGTTCAATCAAGTTGATCAAATGAGTGTCCAGTCTATATTGTTGTAGTTTCACCATTCACCCCAATCACAGCCCTTACATTCTACCGTGCCCCCTCTTCCGCAGATTGCTCCCTAGGCTTAGAAAAGGGGCACAGGTGGATGAGAAGCAAAACAGTCTAGTTTCTCTGGAGCTGTTGTCTTGGTCTCTAGTCAATTCTGGCTGTTTTCTTTCATGGGCTGTTTCAATTTTCTTAAGATGCCACACATATATGTTAAAAGTCTTGGGTCACCTAACTTGACAGACCGTTTTCTCTATACATCTCACGAAAAAAATAACAGGTTGTTGAAATTTAACTTTGGAATTATATGAGCATATGAGATCAAATATTATTTGGAGTCTACAGGGAAATGCTCCAGTAGATAAAAACACTTGCCGTACAAGCCTGATGATATGAGTTTATCCCCAGAACCCATGGTAAACCTGGATGTGGTGGAACACATCTGGAATCCCAGCCTTGCTCCTGAGATAGCAGAAGCTGCTACCTGGAAGTCTGCGAGCAGTGAACCTGGAACACACACACACAGCAGAAACAGGAGACAGACCCTGCTTCAACAAGGTGGAAGGAGAGAACTGACTCCTGAAAGGTGTCCTCTGCCCTCCGCATCCATGCTGTGTTACATGTACCCACATTCACTCACCAGATTACACACATATATGCACACATGGATATTATAATTGTTTAAAATTTTTATGTCAGAAAAAAATAGGCCTCCCTCCCTATACTTAAAACAAAATAACTTTTCATTTCTTTCTCTTTTTTGCTGTTTTTCCTCCAACAACATCCAGTCAATATTGAAAATGACCAAAATAACAAAATAATATTGGAAATAGTCTTTATTGTCATGAGTATGGAAAACCCAACAATCTTTTGTTGTAAGGAACTTCTTATGGATGGGACATCTGTCTATGAGATAGTTTCATTTCTTTTTTTTCAGTTTTTTTTATTATTATTTTTAAGGGATTCAAATATAAGAGCACAGTTGTTTTCAGATCACATTGGCATTGCTCAGTTTGCCATACAGTTAGGTGAGATAGTTTTATTTCTATGGGTCTAAAGGATTTAAAGTGATTGTTATTATTTTATGATCTTCTAAGGTTGGTTCCTTATGTTTCCTGTTGATGGCAGTATTGAGGATGTAACCTTGGGCAAGTTGCTTTACCTAAGAAGTCAGTTTTCCTTCTGTATGATACTAAAGGCCTTCCTTCATTTCTTCCTTCCTTCCTTCCTTCCTTCCTTCCTTCCTTCCTTCCTTCCTTCCTTCCTTCCTTCCTTTCCCTATACTACTTTCCCTCCCTTTCTCTCTGTCCCCTCCTTTCTTTCAAGGTAATCTGTGTACTGGGATGACATGTAGTAAACAGTACTGTACAGTAGCTATTATTTTATTAGAAAATATTAAATTATTCATTTAAAACAGAACAAAATCATTGTCATATATTGTTCACTCTTAACTTCTTCATCCATTAAAAAAATTCTCACTCAGCAATGTAGTTTAGACCTGTATTAACTCAGCATTGCAAACCATTAAGATTTTTATGGAGGTTGGAAAAGTATGTGAATATTGACATAAAATTTCAGCGAGTATTTAATTAGTCCACATTTAGTTATCCAGTACGTTAGTCGAATTGTCCTCACTATAACTAAAAGATAAACTCAAGATAAGTGACTGAGAGGTCTATTTAATTTGCTCACCGTTTCGATGAGTTCAGTCCACATTCGGTTGGTTTGTTGCTTTGGGTAAGCAAGCAGAACATTGTGTTGGGGACATGCAGGGAACAAAATTGTTCCTGTTGGTGGCCAGGAAACAAAGATAGAGAGGAAAGGTTATGTTCCAGCGTCCCCTCCGTGGCTGCGCCTCAGTGAGCAAGCTTCCTTAACCACACGAATCTGAGATGGTTTCGCCATAACACTAATGAATGGGGACCAAACCTTTAACATATGGCTTCTGTGGGACATTCAAGATATAAATCATAACAACGTCTAGATTACACCAGCCTTTGTTCTTTATTCTGAGCATTTCACTGCCCATTCAACTATCTATCAGAGCTCGAACAGTGGAAAGGAAAGTAGATAAAATGGAATCCAGATTATTTTTGTCACACTTTAAAAAACACTATGGTTAATTTTTTTTAGCTATGGGTTAACGGTAAAAGTTTTCTCTTTTGGGTGGGTGGAAGGGAATCTGGCACTTGTTAGATTATTTTACATATTTAAATTAGGTTATTTATGATCTACCAATTACTGAAGGTAGTTGTGAGTTTCCTATAGCATGCAGAATCTTAATTTACACTTTACCATCTGTCTATGCCTTAAGGTTTTAAGAGATTTTGCCTCATAGTATCCTCTTGTAAATGAAATTCATCTTTGGAAAAGCTTCCACTTTCTGAAATCAGTCCAACCTTGCTCCGTATGGTCGCTAAGTCAAAGGCACCAGTCCTAGGAAAATTCAAGACACAGGGAATCATTACTTTAAATTCTGCCTTGGGTTCTTTTTATTCTCCATAATGGGGACCTTTGAATACATATTAATCAGTTGACCAGGTGATAGAAAGATTCTGGGGAAAAATGCAGCTGGAATTATCATAACTTTGTTAGCAACTCACATGGTTAGTATCTGATTAACCTGAGAGCTTGTTTGTTCTATGAATTAATCACACGGTTATGGGAGTTAACAAATGATTCATAAGTCCAGTTCAAAGTTGTGTTGCTCTTTGCTTTTAGCAAACTGCTACAACATTTTGCCATTATTTTAATTTAAACATCTAATTAACTAAAGAAGAAGTTAAGTGGAGTGTATGTCTTTTTGTAACATGGAAACTGTGTGGTTTTAGTTTATTAATTGTAGTTGTGAGAAAGTGAATAGGACTCACTTATAACCATATAAAATAACCATATGATATTTAACAAACTTAAGAAATGGAATTTTGGGGCTGAAGAGATGGCTTAATGTTTAAGAGTACTGACTGCTCTTGAAGACCCGGGTTTGAATCCCAGTACCCACATGGTTGCTAGCAACCATCTGTAACTCCAGTTCCAGGGCATTTGCATAACATGGGTGTGCTTACATACATGCTGGCATAACACACATAAAATAAAAATACACAAATAAAAAATAGAACTTTGCTGGGTAATGTTTTTAAAATATGTATATTTCTTTTTCATTTTATCTGTATGAGTGTATTGCCTGCCCTGCATGTGTGTAAGGGCACCCATGTCGTGCAATGCCATAGAAGATCAGAAGAAGTTATTAGGTTCTCCTGGAACTGGAGTTACAGATGGTTGTTAGTCACCGTGTGGGTGCTGGGAATTGAACCTGGATCCTCTGCAAGATCAGCTTGTGTTCTTAACCACTGAGCCATCTCTCCAGCCTCATGTTGTTTTGCTTTGCTTTCTTTTGAGAGTCTAGCTATGCAGCCCAGGTTGGCCTTAAACTCATGATCCTCTGTCTCAAGCTTCTAAGTGTTGAAAATATAGATGTTTACCACCATGTTCTACAAATGCTGACTATAAATGGAGAATTTCTATAATTTATAAATTCCACATATATGGGTGTGTATATACATATATATGTGAATGAATAACTATGTATGACAAAATCTGCATGTGTGTATACACTCTATACATTCAGTAATGCATTGCATGTATGTGCATCATTAATTCTACATACAAAATAATCTAATAATTATATAGTTATCCATATTGTCACAGGTAGAGCTAAGGCTTATTCTGGGGCCAGAGAGATGGCTTAGCAGTTAAGAGCACTGGCTACTTTTCAGTGGACTCAGGTTCAGTTCCCAGCACCCACATGGTGGGTAACAACCATCTAAAATTCCAGTTCCACGGAATCTGGTGCCCTATCTGGCCTCTTCAGACATAACAGGCACATGGTGCTCTTGTATATGTGCAGGCCAAACACTCATACACTTAAAAAATTAAAATTAAAAAAATAAACTTTTTAAAAATGTTTTTAAACCTTACTCTGTGGAATCAAATAAAAATGAATTTTAACTGACTTGCCTTTAACTGCTTATATGACTGTTACCTTCACCTACAAGTTAATACATATTTACAAGGTTATATTTTGGGCTGGTGAAATGGATCCGTGGGCAAAGGGACTTGCAGTGCAAACCTTATGACCAGAGTTTAATCCCTGGAATCCATATGAAGGTGGAAAGTGAGGACTGACTCCCAAAAGCTGTCCCTGGGGCAACACACACACACACACACACACACACACACACACACCACAGCAAGTGTACTCATACACACATCATATACACATGCATAATAATAATTTTTTAAAGGTTTTCTGTGAAAAGTTAATAAGACAATATGAAATGTTTTGGACATAGATCCTCCTTCCCATAAAGCTCCGAAAGTTAATTTACTTTCCCTTAGGAGTGAAGAAACACAGCTTTTGTATCTCAAAAGACCTACTTAAAATGAGATAAAGAATTTGACACACTCAGATTAAAAGCCATTTCTATCAAATTATTACAGGATAATTCTCATTTTGAATCCAGGTTCAAGAATTGGGCAAGTGGGGCTGGAGAGATGGCTCAGTGGTTAAGAGCCTGGGTGCTCTTGTAGAGAACACAGGTTTGGTTCCTAGCACCCACATAGCAGCTAACAGTCATCTGTAACTCCAGTTCAAGGGATCCTATATCCTCTTCTAACCTCTGCAGACATTATATGACACTAGTGCACTTACATACATACAGGGAATACACGTATACACATAAAATTAAATTTTAAATTAAAAAGTAAAAACAGCTAAGCAAGTGAAGTTTGGTCTTTTATTTTCCATAGTAATGTCTTTGATTCATAATAAAGTTGTCTAACACATGAGAGTAGGGGTTGGAGAGATGGTTTAGCAGTTAAGAGCACAAGGTGCTCTTGCAGAGGACCTGGGTTTAGTTCCTACATGGCAGCTAGCAACTGTCTGAAACTCCAGTTCCAGGGGATCTGACACCTTCTTCTGACCTCCCTGTTCATTGCACAATTCAGGTGCACTTACATACATGCAAGCAATACACTCATGCACATAAATAAATAAAAATAATAAAATATTTTTTAAAACCCATGAATTACAGGTGTAAACAGTCTGGTAGTCAAAACAATTCTCTAAGCTGGGAACATACATTATATCTTACTAACGGATCACTAAGTTGAAGAAATTGTTTTTGCAACAATTATGTTGTATATTTGCAAGAAAATTCTTTCAATGATCACTTTACCTGTCCAATGGGAAAATTATATAAGTTTTTGGTTGACACTATGAATTGCATAATGTATCCCCTATTTCAAAATTATTCCTACTATCCGGTGCAGGGAATGTGTGCAGAGAAAGAGATTTACTCCCATAATCTGTACCCTGCTGAGAGGTGGCCTCGGAGAAACATCTCGTAGGGCCTTTGACATCTTGCTTCTCTCCCACCTAACCCTCGCGCTTTGCACACAGCACCTCATCCAATCTCCCCCATGGGAGGGAAAGACCCCAATGTGGAGCAAAAGTGCAGGATTGATGATTGTTTGGGATTGCCAAGGAGGAACATTTGAGCACTTCCTTAAGGAAAACATGACATCTTTTAAGGAAAAAAAGTCCTCCAATTCAAGTGATATGTGTATGTATACATATATATGTATACATATATATATGTATATATACATATATAACTATGTATATATGTATATATACTGTAGCAATACAAGTTGGAGAGAACAACAACAAAAGAGCTGAAAAAAACTCTGGAAAGACTCAGAAAAAGATGCAGGACATGTAGGGCAGTGTGCAGGGACTCAGGTGGGGTGGGGGGCGTGGAAAGCGAAGCGACTCTAGATTTGATTGAGAAATAATGTATGATTTATGGAAAAAGTTTAATAACAATTAATAAAAGAAAGTTCTGAAAAGAAGAAATAAAAATGACTAAGAAAAAAAAAAGAAATCTAACAAAACAGTCCTCTAAATTAAGAGTGTGGTGTTTCTTTGATCCTGGGAAAATGCTCAGGCCTCCTCCTTCTTCTCAGTTCTGACCTTCAGAAGCTGGAACCTCATAGTCTTCACCACTGTCAAGGAGCAATCAGAGAGATGTTCAAGAGCTACAGCAATACTTAAAACACCAGAAAGTTATATGCCCTGAAAGAATTAGAGGAGAAGACCAATGAAGCTAGTAATAAAAATGATGCTTTTCATATTAATAGTGAGAGATTTGGAGGCACAGTACATGGGTTAAAATTACTGCTCTACCATGTGTTTATTTTTACTGCATAAAAACAAACTGAACCTTTTTTGCATCTCTCTTTCTTCTACCAAAGAGAAAAACAGTACAACTGACTTTGTAGTGCCTAGAAGAATAAGGTTAAATAGAAATTTTTATGAACATTTAGTGGAAAAATTAAAATACAGTTAGTTCAATTATTTCTATTATTATTTTTAAATGTGTTATTTCATAGAGCAAAATTTGGAATGGGCCTGAAGATAAGAATTCTTATTTTTGTTATACTCGTTTATCCAAAAATGATTTCTTGTGCACATCTTAAGTGGAAAAGAAGGAAACAACAACATAAGCCATCTCCTTTTCCATTTTTTTTCCTCCTTAAAAATGAGGCTTTATGTAGTGCCTTTCTCAATAAAGCTCTAGAAATAAGTTGAAAGCTGTTTATTAGCTGGGTACAAAGTGTTCTGATTACTTTAGTTCACTAGACATATAAATTTTTCAGCATTCCATACTAAATTGTATTTTAAAACCCAAGCATCAGTAGGGGAAATATTTTCTAGGTAGGTGGTCAAAATTCCTGGGAGCATCTCTACCAGCGGCTATGAGAGGGAAAAAAAATGTTCCACAG
This sequence comes from Rhizomys pruinosus, assembly GCA_009823505.1. Taxonomy (NCBI): domain Eukaryota; kingdom Metazoa; phylum Chordata; class Mammalia; order Rodentia; family Spalacidae; genus Rhizomys; species Rhizomys pruinosus. The sequence goes on along the minus strand of VZQC01006084.1, from coordinate 2,066,314 downwards.
ACCTGACATTTCTCGTTTAAGTTCAGCTATTTTACATTCTGAGGGATTGTAGGATGCCAGCCAGCCTTTCCAGGTGGGTGTGGCATCAGTTAGCTCTGCTTTTCTTAATACTTCACAGGCACATTATACCTTTTCTGTATTTTTTTTTTTGTCTGTGTTAACAGGTCGCAAAGCTAATGCTCTTAGTGGGATCTATAGATCACTTTGTGAATCATTTTTGCAAACACGAAGAAGCTTTTTGAGATATCACAGAAAAAACACAAAAATAAAATATGTGAAGTAATTATCTAGAAATTTTCATCAGTACTGCCATTAGGAATCTAGTATTCTTACTTCTTTGTTTCTTTTTGCTTTGGTTTTTAGAGTCATACTTTTTTTTCACCATGCTGTTTGCTATATAGTCACAAGATGGCTACTAAGACTTCAGGTTTTATACTGAATGCTAGGCAAGAAAAAGAATGCTATAGGCTTTGTTCTTCTGATAAGATACAGGCTTTCTCTCTATTTTATTTTTTTTCTGTATTTTACTAACCTGAGCTGGATCATTTCTCCACTGTCAAACCACCACTCTGCTAATGGAAATGGTAATTGAGACAGTAGACAATATCTGCTATGCCTCTCTTTGACCACTGATCAAAAGATCTGTTCACTGGGCTAGATCTGCACAACATTTCTCACTTAGCTGCAGAGAGAAGAAGATTACAACCTTTGGCTCTGCTGGCTTGCACCCTGCCAAGCTGAACCCCTCTATTACTCAATCAGCAGCTCTTTAAAATCATCTCTAGAATCCAATATTATTCCTTAAAGCTAATCTTAACTATATCTAAAGGATGGTTTGAAATGTGAAAGTTATTGATAAATAAGTTAGCATACCACATGTCTGAAAAATATTTTTTTTAAAAATGGTTATCTTTGCTTCTTCAGCCTTTGAAGAACATGATGTCAATTTAAATCTGTCAGAAAACTTGCTGTTGCATATTGGTTTCTTCTCAGCCACTACTGTATATTTTGCTGTTATTTTCATGGCAACAATCTCAGCTTGGATCCTCTTTTCAGCTATGAGGGGGCTATGCGAAATCGGCCAGCTGAGAGCTATTTTACAGGAAAACTTAGCAATCACATTGTGGTAATGGATATTGGTGTTCCACACACCCATTCCAGGTTCTGCCTTGTTAAACACTTTAAAAGCAGCTCAATTTGCTGAACTGCTCTTTCTGACCCTCTGGGAACTGTAGGCTTGTGCATCTTTTCAACTGGTTGTGAGCAAGACTACACTGATCTTTTTTTAAGGTTTATTTCTTATTTTATATGTGTACGAATGTACTGTCTGCATGTAGGTTGGTGCACCCATGTCATGCAATGCCACAGAGGTCAGAAGAGGGTGTCAGATTCCCCTAGAATTGGAGTTAAAAACGTTTCTTAGCTGCCATGTGGGTGCTGAGAATCGAACCCAGGTCCTCTGCAAGAAGAGCAGTGGGTGCTCTTAACCGCTGAGCCATCTCTCCAGCCCCTGAGACTACACTGATCTTAACTGTACATTTTGTTTATTGGCTTTGCACACAGAAGGTTCTCTGAACATATTTTCTTTTTTCATTCTTTTTTTTTTTTTTTTTTTTTTTGGTCTTTTTGAGACAGGGTCTCCCTGTAGCCCCAGTAGACCAGGCTGGGCTTGAACTCAGAGATCTGCTTGCCTTTGCCTCCATGGTGCTGGGGTTAAGGGCATGGGCAACTGCCCCCAGCTCTGCACACATTTTCAATAACACATTTTGACTTTACACTGCTTCTGCCTCCCAAGTCCAGGATTTGAAGACATACACCACCATGCCTGGCCCAGAGCATGTTTTAAAATTATTTTTATTTTTTGTGTATGAGTGTATATATGTAAGTGCATCAATGTCATGCAATGCCTGTGGAGGTCAGAAGGGAACATCAGATTCCCTTGGACTAGAGTTACAGATGATTGTTAGCTATCATGTGGGTGCTGGGAATCAAACCTAGGTCCTCTGCAGTGCTCTTAATCACTGAGCCATCTCTCCAAGCCTCTCACCACATATTTTTTTAATAGTTTAGAGAAAGGAAGCAAATATCTTGTTAATGCCATTATTATGAGTTCTGGTGGAACCTAAATAAAGTGGTTGTGGATTTGACCACCAAACTTTACACTTGAAACAATACAGTAAATTTTTAAAGTGCAATACTTGAAAATAATGGTCTGGCCTTTTTTATCATCAAACCATACTCAGAATATTGAACCTGAGCCTGGGGGAGATGGTTAAGTTGGTAAAGTGTCTGTCTCACAAGATGAGGACCTGAGTTTAGATCACCAGCACCTGTGTAAAAGCTGGAGCTGCCGGCAGACATCTGTAACACCAGCACCATGAGTGGGAGAGACAGCAGGGTCCCTGGAGACCACTGTCCAGCCAGCCCTGACCACTGGTAAGCATCAGGCTTAGGGTGAGACCCTGCCACAAAAAAAATGATCTGAAAGAAATTGAGGAAGACTTGAGGCAGCAACCTCTCACCGACTTTTCTCTCTCTCTCTCTCTCTTTCTCTCTCTCTCTCTCTCTCTCTCTCTCAAATTGTTGAAGTTATTCATGATGTGTATTTTATAAAAATTTGATGCTCAATATGGTTCATAATTAGGAGAAAGAAATATGTATAACTTTATAAAGTAATATTGATCTAAATTTTAGTTCCATAGGGTCACGAGTACTATGTTAGAAAGTATTACCAAGTCACATTAGAAAAGCTAACTAAAATTCTTTTTTTTATTTTTTTGGTCTTTTTGAGACAGGGTCTCCCTGTAGCCCCAGCTGTCCTGTAACTCACTCTGTAGACCAGGCTGGCCTTGAACTCATAAAGATCTGCCTGCCTCTGCCTCCTGAGTGCTAGGATTAAAGGCATGCACCACCATGCCTGGCTTAAAATTCTTAAAGAAACCAGAAGTTTATTTATTCCTTTATAAAAATAGTTTACTTCTCTAAATCCTATATTTATTTTTTTCTGAACCTGAAATAATACTTGTGAACTATTTGCTATAAATGTGAAACAGCTTCCTAGGTCATAGTTATTTATTTCTATGCTAGAGTTAACCAAATATAGATGGATCTTCAGGAAATAATACAAGAGCACATTTTTAGATGATTAATAAATAGTCAAGATTAGTTATTGCTGTTAACTAAAAGATACAATTGTGATATTCAAAACACCCAAGAATAGAATTTGTTTTGTCATGGTTTAAATATTTCTGGAAACACTTCCTGCTTGTCACATTTCTTATCATGTACATTCCCTTGATTTAATATAGTTAAGTAATTAACTTCTCAAAGTTTGATCAGATTTAGTTCTTCCAAATCAGTTACTGAATTATGTGTATAACTTGCTTCAGGAGATTGGCTATAAGTATCTGATCCTGGTTAGATACCTGATCCCCTCTTATATTCTTCCTCCTATCATATTCACTTGTTATAATTGATCGATTGATTGACTGATTTAGAGACAGGGTCTCACTCTGTAACCCTGGCTAGCCTGAACCTCAGTATGCAGAGCAGGCTAGCTTAGAGCTGATGGAGATCAGCCTGCTCTGCTTCCCATGTGCTTGGATTAAAAGTTATGTACCATCACCATACCTGGTCTTTTCTTATATTTAAAAAAAATTATTTTTAACTGAGATCAAAATATATGAAATTTTCATATTTATAGGGTACCATATGCTATTTTGATATATGGATGACACTTAGTAGCAGTGGTAGACTGAGTATGTAATATAAGTTATAGATCAGTGCTGTCATATCCCAAACACAGGGATTCCATGTTACCATGTCATTAACTCTCTATTAGCAGAGAAGAAAAGACTTGATTGAGTACAAAGTTACAAATCTAGGTAGGAAAATATAACAGCCCAGTCTTTCTAATGAATGGAATTTTGAAGCTTACAAAAGTCAAAGGCTTACCAATACATAAAATGGATTGCAGATGGCTCTGTTCAAAATGTCATCCTAATAAAAAAAAGTATAGCTTAGAGTTATGTTTCTTCTTCCTTCATTTTCATCAGCAACTCTCACCAGCTTCTGCTATTAATTTCCATTTCACAGCTTTTAAAAGCATGAAAAAATATTAAATGTCATTTCACAGCATTCCTTTGTATTGTGTAATTCATCGTTGCTCATTGCATTCCCTTAGGAAGACAAGATTAATAATCATTCAAAGATAATTTGGTTATGAATACACTTTTTCTCCTTGAATAGAATCCAAAGAGTCTTGGTGTAGACCTGCAATCCCAGAATTCTGGAGGCTAAGGCCAGAGGATCTTGAGTTCAAGGCCTTGTCTAGAGTGATAGATGATAGGGCAATAGAACTTGTTTTGATAACTTCATTATATGCAGAGGTAATATATGTCGACCATACAATTCCATTTACTTTCATACTTGTGGTTTTAATTTTTTAGTTAAATTACCATTTAAATTTTAGGAATTGGTAATCTGCTCAAGAAAGCATCTATGACTTTGCAAGTTTGTATACACAGGGACACTCCTATTACAGAAGACACAGTGATCTCCTTTCTAAGGAAATCAGACCTTGTTTTTGTCAGCTAAGGAGCTTGCTCATGTGAACTTGTGGCAATGGCAATGTTGAGTACAAGATCCACGACAACTCAATCAGAGAAGGGCCCAGAGTCGTGTGAGGGAAATGGGGGGTGGGCCTGAGAACTGTTGGAGACTGGTTATAGCTGGTGAGGGAGAGTAAACAGACCTTCCTTAAGAGCTCTAGATAGGCTGAATAGGCTCCAGGGATGAACTTGCACCTAAGGACATGTGGGTAAAACGCTTGACTGAATGGAACTTAGCATGGATAGCACAGTGCATGAGGAGGCCTGCTGGGGAAGAAGGGATCTAACTTTGCTTAAGAACTATTGCATGAAATGTTCAAAAGCTCATTAAAATATTTTTAAAGTACTTTTTAAGATTTTTTAAATTTTTATTTATTTATTATGTGTGTAAATGTACTGTCTGCATGTAGGTTTGTGTACCCGTGTCATGCAATGCCGAGGAGGTCAGAAGAGGGTGTTGGATTCCCCTGGAACTGGAGTTCTCCTGGAATTGGAGTTATAGACGGTTCTCAGCCACCATGTGGGTGCTGGGGATTGAACGGGGGTCCTCTGCAAGAGCAGTCAACGCTCTTAACTGCTAGGCCATCTCTCCAGCCCATAAAAATATTTTTTAAAAATAAAGAGGAGCAGCTGCTGACAGTGCAAGGACACGCTGTCATATTGTGTACATCAGATTAGGTGTCCCTCATTATGACCTTGAGAAGAAGAGGTTAATTTAATTAAGTTCCAGCAACTTGCCATCCTTATGGCTTTAGTAGCAAACAGTGCAATCCCATTTTAAATAAGACTCATCTCAAAGCCACACACCACCAATATTTTACATCCAGAAAGCCATACTTCCAGGAAAATTGAATGGCCCTAAGTGAAGACATACACTTTTTGATATAATGAGTTATTTTTATCATGGAACAAAGAAACAGGAAGATTCTACCAAAGGGGGAAAATCGGCATTTTTTAAGAGAAAATATTTGATTTTTTAATCTACTGTGAATTGGAGCTAGGCAGTTTTATAAATAAAAGTATCTATAATAAAATGGCATTTAATCGTGGAAAGACTGAGCCCTTGTTTACTGTAAAGTTGTTAAGCTCTAACTTGTTACTTACAAAAATGTCTTCCGGGCTATTTGGAACTTTGCTGAACATGACTTCCTGCATTCATCCCGTGGACTTCTATTTTTAAACATTAAGGTTTAGAGGGAGGCTTAGCACGGTGCCAGGAGTAGAGCATAGTTAAATAATCTTGGATCTATGCTGTGATACCAAAGTTTAGAGTCAAGAAAGAAGTACGTTGTCTCTAACCCATCCCACACTGTATGTCCCTGTCATCTTTTCCTATGTAATTTCCTCCTTTGTTCTGTTATGTGTGTGACAAAGACTTGTTTTTTAAAGCCATATCTTAAGAATTCATTTAATTTGGGGAAAGTTTAAGAACTTAGCAGGTATTCTTTGAGAGAACCTAGTATTTGGATTTTCACAGATATGTCTTTAGAAAGAGGCCTGGGACTGTAGGGTTTAACTCTGTGATAAAGTACTTGGCTAGAATAAGCAAGGCCCTGGGTTCAATCCTTAATGCTGCAGAAAGAAAGAGAGCAGGAAAGAGAGAGAGAGAGAGAGAGAGAGAGAGAGAGAGTCGGGGAGGGAGAAAGAGGAGGGAGAGATGATGGGGAGGGAGGGAAGGAAGGAAAAGACTAAAGGAGTGGAAAGAATATAAAGAAATGGATATACATAAGCACAACAAAATACAAGTCACCAACTAAGAGGAAGGAAACCCTGTCATTTGAGACACACGAATAAACCTGGAAAATGTTAAGTAAAAATTACAAAAAAAAAAAAAAAACGTGTTTGAGATAGGGTCTCACTACTAGCCCTAGCTAGCCTGGAACTCTTATAGACTAGGATGTCCAGGACCTCACAGAGAGCTGCCTGCTTCTCTCCCCATTGGGAATTAAAGGTGTGAATCACCACACCCAGTGAAAAAGATATTCTTAAGAGACAGTATGGTATGGTGAGAAGAGCCTTATTTTAGAAAGTATAAAACAAAGGTCTTATTGTTGCCCGATTCATAAATTCAGTGTTTGAGTTTATGAATGCATTTATGAGAATGAAAGGATCCTAAACCCCACATCTGTACAAGGTTCCCATGATGAACCTAAGAGGGGGCACAGCAGAAATGCTTTGTCATCAGTACATTCACATTAGACTGAAATGGCTGGCTTGGTTATTGTCATTGTAGTTAATACTACCTCTTAATAGCAGTGGTAGACAGAGTAATGCCACATGAACAGAGCTGGAGTCCAGAGGGGATTTCAGTCTAGTTTGTTCTCTGTTCCTCTTTTTTTTTTTTTTTTTTTTTT